>CM040244.1:180117294-180703373 GCA_022545495.1 Chrysanthemum lavandulifolium | reverse complement strand
TTTGATGGGTAGAACGCCGAAACGGAGTTACGGTTCAAAAGTTATAGCCGCTTGAAATTTTGTCGGAAAAGTCAACAAAACGCACCGATGAAATGGTCAAACCGCTTAACTATGAATACAAGTCGCTTAGCACCAAGTCGCTTTGCCCAAGTCGCTAGGTATACAAGTCGCTATGAAGACAACTCGCTAGTTACAAGTCGCTAGATGCACAAGTCGCTAGAGACAACTCGCTATGAAGACAAATCACTAGTTGACAAGTCGCTAGATGCTCAAGTCGCTAGAGACAACTCGCTATAAGGGCAAGTCGCTAAAGAACAACTCGCTACCCACAACAAAGTCAAGTCGCTAAAGTTAGCAAAGACAAGTCGCTCGTTGTTAAGTTGCTAGGCGTAATGGTACAACCACTACTTTGTACTATTTGTCGCCTTGTCTCAATAGACAAGTCGCTAGTGCTCAAGTCGCTACCACCACAACTACAAGTCGCTAATAATTATAGAAGCAAGTCGCTACCAAGAAAACTAATCCGAGACTCAAGTCGCTACCAAGAAATGTTCAAACACAACAGTTTTCAATCCAAAACTAACCCAACCACGGTGATTCAAGCTTTCCAAATCAAAACCCAAGCACTTACAATGATTCTAAACACAAAAGTACAATCAAAATTCAAACTTTAACACAAGAAAAGATCCAAATGATGCAAAAACCACTAAACTTTTTCAAACCCAAAAACCATATAAAACCACTAGAAATCCAAGAACATGTAAGAGAGATGATCAAACCATGGCTCTTGATACCAATTGTAACATATTGGATTTCACAAACACACAAACAATCACAAATATAGGGCGTACAATATGAGGTTTTAGAGAGAGAAAGTGGAAGATGGGAGCTGATTGTGCAAAAGATTGCACTACCAGAGCCGATGAGGTCAAAGTAATGAGGGGTGTGTGTTCAGCCAAGACTCACCGTAACCCGAGAATAAGAAATACTAAGACACACGTTAAGTGATTGCCAGGGTAGGACCGCGAACCACCTCCCGTGAGAGTAAGTATGAGTTATGGTTGTATAAGTGTGTGAAAGTAAAGAGATGAGTGTGAAATGAGCATACCATAATCCATTGCCCGTCCAACCTATTTATTGTGAATGAAATAGGGTTGAGAGCACTTCGCATGAATGTCGGAGATCATGGGGCGTTCCATGATTGTGGATAACCGCTAGGGCTTAGTGACCCACGTTCTCGGACTTGACGGGAAGCCAAGAGAGAGAGGGAGATCGTGGGTTTGACCAAGTCGAGGTTCCCTTATCCATTGTCCTTCGTCACCATACCCCAAGCGGCTTAGGGCTTTGGATGGCGAGTTCCCTTAGGTAACCTTCGCCAACGAATGGTTTGACGCCTATGGATATTTTGGAATCCTAACTTGGGCCTTCGTATAGAAGGGCTTCGACATCGCCCTCGGAGGAGTGTCCTTCGAGCTACTCGGAGGTACATCATCAAGCCCCGGTCGAAATTGATGTATACGGCGAGGAGACATTGCTTTCGACTTCATGTTGCGAAAAATATCATCTGCTGCGAAGTGTGTTAGTTAAAGGATAATAATGTACGACTTAGCGCATTTAATGCTAATCACTTATTACTACCGCCCGCCACAGAATCACATTTCCCCATCTTACCCGGAGACCAAAAGTCGCCTTTATTCAAAATTTAAAAATTTGACCGGATAAGACTTATCCACAGGACACGTGTACGGTGTTTGAAGAGAAAAGGGAGTATAAAAAGGGGTAGATGCAACCTAGTTTATTTTACTCACTTTGTCTCACCTCCACACGATAAAACTTCATCGCCTTCACTTACGAAACTAAAGGTAATCCTTCCTTCGCATTGAAAGTTTCTTTTTTTTTATATAAAAATGGATTCAAGTTTATTATAAAGCGACAAAAGTGTACATTGTGCGCAAAAGATCTTCATGATCACTTAGCCGATTATCCCATCCCAATAGAACACAAAGTGATGCTACCCAAACCTTCTCGGTATCTTTGATGCTCCCTGTGTTAAAGAGGGTTGTATACACATGCATTTAGTCACTCAAACCTTAGGATTCCGTTACATCCACCGATTTTAGAGTTTATGCAATACTACAAAGTTCACATCTCTAGGTTTAATCCCTTTGGGTTTGCCAAATTGACTACATTCATAGTAATGTGCAAAGCCTACGGATATGAACCAACCTTGATTTTAAGAGGATTCTTGAACTTGTACCCGGGGCAATTGGTTGACACTAGCAAAAGACTGAGGCGGATGTACCCAATATGTTTGAAAAAGTGTACACAAACATATCGAGTTGGAAAGGTAGCTTTTTCTCGTGCAAGACACTATTGTTCCCTACATATTCAGAGTGTTGAACAAAGAGAATAGGTATAATGCTAAGCGGTATAATGACCCCCGCCCTACGAGGTTCGGAGTGATCCTTGTTACCGTGATTTGGCAAAGTATCCCGTGGATGTGCAAGTATTCCACAAGCCATCTTATACATGGTGGGATTGCTCGAGAGTGGGGAGGGTCTCCCAAGAAGCCTATGATCATATACCAAGGAAAAGTATGTTTATCCACTTTTATTTAAATAGGACCAATGTAGCAATCGATATTTATTTCTTTTGCTTTGATTTTGAAGAGATGTCGTTCGAAACTTCATGTTCCAAGAATTTGATGAAGATTTAAGTTTCATGCCTACGGAGAAAGCCGAGGAGTCTTATGGCTGGCTCCCCTTCAACATCCGTGAATAACAATGAGGTAAGCATCCCAAGCCGAGCCTATTTCATCAAGACACCCACAATCTCTGTGGCGGTCACATCCCAACCGGTGGAGAACATTCTTGACTTGGCTCAACAGAATAGCCGATAGGCTAAAGAGTAGGAAAGGGACAGTGCCAAGGCGTGAAATCCAACAAAAGGAAGAATCTCGCCTACCTCACAGGAGTAGAGTTATGAAGCATAAAAGTACCGAGGCGTAAAGCTTATCAAGTCGCCTCAATTGCCGATGAATCCGTTGAGGTTCATGGTATGTATTGCCTTATGAGACATTGTGAAGGTAAAAATATAATTGTTATGCTAACACGTGTATATTTTGTTGCTCGAGGTCTTCCGAGACGAAGGAGCTTCCAAATGCCTTAGCCTGTCATCGGATTGTTGACCATGTGACCCTCCACGGTGGAAGAGTATGCTAGAGAACATGTCCATTGAGAAGTTCGTGACATGCATGATAATGGGGTTGCGAGGCGGTGATGGATAATCACTTGAATGCCGCACCGTGGGGTTGCTCGTAACCGTGGCCAAGCCGGAAGCAAAGTGTGACGAGATTGAGGGAACGTTGAGAAGAACCCGTCATCCAAGACCTTCGAGAAAAGATAGCTCGATTGACCGTGGAACGTGGCAATCTCAAACGGAAGAAGCTAAGGTTATTACTCTCACCGGTCAATGCCGCTCTCGAGGCTAAATGCATTGGGTTGGAAAGTGAGAAGGTTAGGCTTGAGAGGTAGAGGTAAAGTTGAGGGAGGAGATCGATGGCCCGCAAATGAGGTATAAGATCTGCAGTAAAGATCGTGCGAAGTTGTTTTGAAGGTGGTGCCTACATAGCCATGGAACTCTATCATAGTGACGAGCTAGGAGCTCGGATGTGGAAGGTCATCAAGTCACCCTATTTCATGGACGGTGTTTGGCTCGGAGGAGGTCGCCAAAGCAGGTAAGCTGTGGACCTCTCCAAGATTGAATGCTACCGTCCCACTTCGCAGGTGAATATGATGAGGCAGAAATGCATTTGCAACCGCAGTACTCCTTCCTTCTTTGAGGTAACCAAAGATCCAATGGCACCCCTTGAAGATCTCTTGTCTAAGAAACCTCGAAGCTGAAGCCTACCACTCCAACCAAGAAGACCATGTCTACTAAACCGGTCTCGGTGCAACCCTCCTCCACTCCCTCTCCGAAGAAACAAGAATGAAGACTACTCTGTTAGCGTAATTTGGTTCCAAAGGATGGCATGTACCTTAAGACAATTTATTTTATGTGACAATGTGTGTCTTGTTTCCCAAACAATTTAAATGCTTGTGATGTATGGTCATGGGCCAAAAACAATTTGACAGAGTCTAGGCTCCTTATGCGGTATAAGGCGTGGCTGTATTTTGAATGCATTAGTGTAGAGGACATACCTCTACATACTTAGCTTAAGTTTGTTATGTAAACTTCTCTTACGCCATTTTTGCGACGCTTAAATTTTACAACCTAAGGTTCAACAACCTCATTGTGTGTAAATTACAACACAAAGAATATAATGGCCAACTTGACCATTGACAGAGGGTCGCGACCCACTCTATCTCAGATCCTTTACATAGCATGGCTTTGTTAAAAAATTTTTACAAGCGCCAAAATCTACTAGGAGAGTTAATGTGAATGTTTAAGTTGGCTTTGAATAATAAGGCATATGTTACACCTCAAGCCATTCGACATTGAAACTCATTAACGACTTGGTTGAACAAATCTTTGTGTTTAAAAAACGAAGCAAGAGATTTGTGGGAAATGTCTTATTTATCATTGAATTGGTAGGGAGGATTACATCATTCTTGAAATGAAAACTAAGACAACTACCAATAATGTGTGCTTTCCCTTGAGAAGCTTTTGATTACAAGAAAAAAGTTAAAGTACTTCTTAAACATAGAACTTTCGAAGGTTCGTACCATTCCATGTTCTGTCGATGGGTTCTCCGAGAAGAGTGGCGGTTGTATGCTCCATTGCCGTGAGGCCTCGGCTACCATGTATGGTCCTTCCAAGTTGGTCCCAGTTTTCCTTGATACTCTACTTTGCTTGCCTTTGTTGAGGCGCATTACATATTCTCCGGCTTGAAAGTGGAAGGTCCGACCCTTTTGTTATAGTAGCCTTCGATCTTATGTTTGTGTATTGCTTCTCGGATGGAGGCTATTTCTCTCCTTTCTTCTAGGAGATCAAGGTTTTCCCCGATCCTATCGCCATTTTGGGAGGCATCATACGTTGCCACACGCCCGTGTGTACAATTAGTTCGAAGGATGACCGCTTCATTCGTATGTTAGGTCAAGGGGTTTCTCCGTTGCTTGACTTAGGATGTGTTGGTGAGCCCATAAGACTTGAGGGAGCTCGTCCACCCATCCATGATGAGTTCGACCTAGCCTTTTCTCGATCCCTTTGACGATTTCTCTGCTTGTAACCTCCACTTGTCCATTACCTTGTGGGTGATAGACGGATGTCGAGGATTGTTTTATGTTGAGCCCTTGATGAAGTCATAGAAGACTCCTTCGACAAACTGCTTCCGTTGTCATATATGATGATGGGGTACTCAATCTGCACACAATGTGTTCCCATGCAAACTTCTCGATCTGCCTTCCTGTCACCGAGGCTAAGGGTTTTGCTTCCACCCACTTGGTGAAGTAGTCGATCGCTACTAGCAAGAACTTGACTCCTCCGGAGCTATAGGCATAGGCCTACAATATCGATGCCCCATGGGAGAAGGGCCACGCGGATGTCACACTTGTCATATCTTGCTTGGCATTTTGGAACGCTTGAGTGTATCCGACAAGCTTCACACTTGAGGATGATTTCGGTTGCGTCCACGTGCATCGAGGGCCAATAGTAGCCCAACTTCATTATCTTCGAGACAACCGAGCGAGGTCTGCATGGAGACCGCAAGATCCTTCATGGACTTCGCTATGACGCTCGAAGCTTGCTTGGGGCCTACGATCGTAACCAAGGTGATAAAACGACCTCCTATATAGGGTTTCCCTATTAGGCCGATCATGGGGACTTAACCGAATCTTTCTTGCAAGCTTGGGATCTTCGTGAGAAGACCACTTATCAAATATTCCCTTATGGGAGTCATCCATGTCTCTCCTTCTTCGTGAATCACATCACGACCTCTTTGAGAACGATGGATCTTTTAGGAAGGACTTCCACGAGAACTTCCTTAGTGAGATGAGCGAAAGCCATGGAAGCTAGCTTACTTAATGCGCCTCGCTTTTTGTTCCGGTTCCGACGAACATGTTGGATGGTGTAAGGTTGAAGTTTTCGAGCATCTCTTTTGTCTTTTCAAGTATTGTTTGATGACGGGTTGCCTTGCTTCAGTAGGAACACATCACTTGGTTTGCCACCAATTGGGAATCTACGAAGACCGCAGAGCTTTGACCTCCATATCTTTGGCTAGTCGAGTCCCGCTAGTAGCGCAGATTTCGCTCGTTGTTTGTGGCTTCAACTCAAACCGAAGAGCATATATGTCTTTCCTTCTGGACCGACTAACATTAGACTGCTCCGAGCCATCGAACTGGATGCTCCATCTATGTAAAGCTTCCATTCAACTCGCACTTGAGAAAGATTAGCTTTGGGCTTTTCCTTTTCTTCATCGGGTCCGGAAGGTGTTTACGCCAAGAAGTCTGCAAGGATTTGCCTTTGATAGAACTACGCCCTTAAACTCGATTTCATGTTCTCCGAGTTCAATAGCCCATTTAGCCACCCTTCCAAACTTTTCGTGTTTAGAAAAGATCCGCTTGATGGCTTATCGGTTAAGATCAGAATTGGGTGGGCTCGAAATAGCGTCGAGCCTCCTTGCCGCATAAATTAAGGCGAGCACTAACTCTCCAAGGTTGGGTAGTTGACCTCCGCTCCTTGTAGGACCACGCTAACAAAGTAAATTGGGATGCATCGCTTTTTCTCTCGCCATAAGGATTGCGTTAATACTTTCTCACGAGGATGCCAAATACATAAACAACACTTCGCCTTTGATTGGGGTGTAAGTGTTGGAAGTATTTCAATGAACTCCTTCATCTTCTCGAAAGGCTACTTCACGTCCTGGCTCCATTGGAAAGTTTTCTTGTCCGTGCATCCTTTGAGTGTCTTGAAGAAGGGTAGGGACACATCGACTCCTTTCGACAAAAATCGACTTAAGGTCGCCAACTTCCCATTCGTGCTCGCACATCTTTTAGACACTTAGGGGCTTGGAGATCGGAGATGGCTTTGACCTTAGAGGGTTAGCTCGTATCCCCTGCTTAGTGATCAAATGTCCTAAGAATTGTCCTTCCTCGATGTAGCAACCCGTAAATTTTCATAAGGTAAAATGACTATTTTACCCTTTGACTTCTTAAAAGTTGACCTTGACTTTGACTTTTTACTATTTGACTTTTATCGTAACGTAAAGCAACATCAGAATCGGTAGTAACCATAATTTCCCAAGTTAAATAATTCAACTGCTTTCAATTATTACACTACGAACATTTTTGTTCACCTTTGACTATGAATAATTAATTAAAGTTGTTACTTTATTAATTACGAAAGTTTAATCGTGTAAACTTTCCTCGCGGTCAACACAAGACTACGATAAGTCTAGGTGTTCAAAATACTCTATTTTTATCAATAGTGATATTTTATATGAACTATTGCCACTTCGTTATTTTTACGTAAATATTTTACTCTTTACGTGTACGCGTGTTCGAACCTCACGTTATTAGGTTTTAACAACATAGACGCACCCAAATAGACTTATCACACTTTTAATATACCTAGTTGGAGTATATTGATAAGTTTAAACATTTTCATAAGTATTATATTTTTATGTTACCCGGTTTTAAGTTTCGTGACTTAAGGGCTTAACATTAGTAATTACAGGGACCAAACTACACTCCGTGACTTAGTATTATCACAAAGTAATAATAAAACAAACCAAACTCACCACCTCATAGTAGAGGTGGCGTTTGATGGTGCATCACAAGGACACATGTCCTTAAAATAACATGATATTATCACCAACCTTATCACCATTTTCCCATTCTTATCACCTCATTTGTACAAAATAAAAATCTTTCTAACCTCCTTTGTCTCTCTAAAACCGTATATCATAAATCACCAAATCTTCTCTCCCATTCTTCCTTGGTCGTGAGTTTAAGCAAAGCAAAAGCACCATTTCACTTTGACCTCAAGCTTCAAGTATTACAAGAAAGATGAAGAGTTTAGTAAGCCCTACAAGGTCCAAGAGTTGTTTTGAAGATTCCTTGGTTGAAACAAGACTTATACAAGGTACTTAGGGCTGAGATAAATGGGTTTTATAAGGTTGAAGTCAAGTTGGGTAAAGATTGAAAACAAGTTGGTTAAGTTTTGGAAGCAAGGGTTAAAGAGTACAAGTGATTAGGAGTTTGTTAGTGTCCTTGTTCTTGTTAAAATTCACCACAAAGCTTGTAAGATTATGCTTATATTCTTCCTATTATTTCAATATGGTTGTAATAGTTAGATGTATATTTGATGTATTTATATGATATATGTATAAGTATGTATGTATTTGATGTTGTACACAAGCTCTAAAACATGAAAAAGCAACTAAAACAAGTCCTAGTTAACTTTTGAAAACTGAAAATCCAAACAGTCCATTTTTAACGAATTTAATAAAACGATCAGTGAACCATGAAACTTAGGGAGTGTAATAGAGTGGTATATCTATGTCTTGTGGTCGTTTTGCGCTTGGATCACCCGTAACTCATCCGTATGAGTAAATTAGAGCCAAAACGGTAAAAGGTGTCAAAACCCGACCAACAGATTTAATTGGACTAAACGGGACGGTTCGATCATTTCGGAACTCGTCGGGCTTTTATGAAATGTAGCTAAGTTATAAACTTAAACGTAGGAAAAAGCCTCGCGTCCTAAAGTGTTGTAGAACTCAAAATATGGCCTTTACCGCTGGACTGTTGAGTGCTGTCCAAATTTCGTAATGAAACGCAAGTATAAACTAGTAACTTGAATCATATTATGATGTAATTAAGGTTATAAAGTCACTAGAAATCATGTATACATTTAAAATACAATTTCAATGACATAAGAAACAATTTATGACCTTTTAGGTGTTAGTAACAATGTAAATGTAAAATTAGAATAGTTAAACTCTTAAACCAAACGTGATTTAAAAATACAAATTTTGACATATAAGTTGTGAAATGACTATACATGTAAAGACATAAATATATGTTTGAGAAAATATAAACAATGTCATAATCTTGTATGACCAAAGACCATATATATATTTTCCTAACCAAAATAACTTAATAGAAACTTAACGTTATCGAATAAATATAAATTAAAACCACTTGACCACGCTTACTTGCAAACCGGAGTGGTAGGACCCACTACCGAGAACTAGACTTGTTTTATCTTACGATAAAGACTTGACATAATAGTGGACTTTCAAAAGTATCTTAAACTTGAACCTTAGAGATACCTACAAATAGGGATTTGTCAATATTTTTAAAACTTGATTCTTGACACATATTTAAATTTATAAATGTGTACAACATTTAAATATTATAAATACTTATATATACGTTTATTTCAGTAAACTCTCGTCAGTATATAATAACCTAAGACGTATTATATCTTTAGGTTATCACTAAAGCTCGCGATCTCTCGATATGTCTTATATCGCTACAATCCGATGTTGATCAAGATGCAGTGAGTTTCATAGCCCCGACTTTTCTTTAACTGCTTTATAAACTCTTTGGGGAGATACATACTCTGCTTTTACTATAAGCTAAAATGCTTTATTATGGACAATTACTTGTAAACCGAATGCCTTGATCAGTATTATTGCAAACCACTAAGTTGTTTATGCCAAAAGTCCCCAACATCATGGACCACTAATCACCGGGAGTGAGCGCAAATATTGTGGATAGGCCTATCGAATTGACGAACCCGTCTATGTTATCGGAAATAACAAGGCGCACTATATTTGAGATTATCTAGGTATAGGGCAAAATACCTACCGGGGCAAGTTACTTATATATATATATATATATATATATGCGGTGATATATATACAACACGATCGATCGTGAGTGCCATGAGCTTAGAGCAATAATAACTTTCAAGAGATAATTGTACACATTGCAATTATACTACAAACTATATTGTCCACTACTGTTTTCAAACCTAGGAGGTTTTTATCGTTTGTATTGACTGGTTAAGCAATCAAACACACTATGGGCGTAGCCCACTACTTTGATAAACTTGATATCTTGTGATCAACTATTTTGCTTACAAACCTATGAACTCACTCAACCTTTGTGTTGACACTTTTTAGCATGTTATCTCAGGTTCGAAAGGAATTAGCTGGCATGGCATGTGAAGGCGCACGGAAAAATATTTTGAAGACAATGCATATATTATCATTCCAAAATATCACAACTTCTATGTTGTACTTTTATGATTGTACAAACTTGTGGGACCGGTTTGTAAACTCGATATTTTAATCGAATGATATTGATTTCAAACGTCTCATTTAGAGTCGTTACGTAACTTGTGTTGTGAACTATGAAGTAATACCCTAGTGACACAATCTTCCGCTGCGATAATTTTGGGGGTGTTACAGATTGGTATCAGAGCTTTAGTTATAGGGAACCAGGTTGCATTTAAACCTAGACTATAACTGCCTCTTATGTTTAAGCCGTAACACTCATTGCTGTCTTCAACATTCTGTGCGCCATGCCTACTGCTTATCACAATACCGTATTCTTTATATAAAGACTGTTTATATAAATGATTGACAATGATTGACTAAACATAGCTACATATGCCTATTCCAAGGCATTATGGCACAACCAGATATCCCCGATCATGTAGATTTTGTGATCTACGAAACTTTCTTAGACATTGTAGTTGGTACAATGGTCTCATTATTATTAAGACATTGTAAGTATGCAATGGTATTACTTATATCTCAAACATCGTGAGATACACAATTGACTTAGATATATCTCAACATTGTGAGATACACAGTTGACTTAGACATATCTCAGACATCGTGAGATACACAATTGGCCTAAATATATCTTAGACATTAAGAGATACACAATAGTTTTATCTATTTCTCAGACGTTGTGTGTGTGCACAATGGTCTCACTGGTATTTCTCAAACGTTGTGAGAAAACTATTTCATAACTATGAACTCACCAATTCTTTTGAACACTATGTTGATTCTCTTTGATTATTTAACTCCTCATCTTGAAGATGGTGAGAATATTCATTCCATACTCTTGGAACACCTACGTCGTCTCGTAATACACCGCCTTGTAACTCATCGATTAAGTATGAGTGTTGTGTCGGAAATTCTTAAGTAGGATGATTTGGAGTATCCTTATTTAAATGGACTGGGACGCCTTTTCATTTAAATAAAGAGATTGTAAATCGCCGAACCATAAGTTTATGATTTCTTACTTACATAAATTGGGACGCTTCTTTATGTAAGTAATGAATTATAAATGAGTGGGCTTATTTGTATCCGATATGACATGAATATGACACTCGAACTCAAGAATCACAAGTATTCTCTGAAAAGATCTAGAAAACACGATAGTGTTTTACCACTCAAACAAAAATCTTAAGACCTCATTTGAACAACCTAGGTTCATTCTAAAGTTATCACTTTGATGGTACAAATCCTTACAAACATGAACCATTTTTTTTGAGCTAACAAAATTGGTTAAAGTCAATTGAAACCCCGCTCGATAGAATCGGATGTTTCAAGAACATAATCGAAACCCGACCTGATAGAATCAGATGTTTTAAGAACATAATTGAAACCCGACCTGATAGAATCAGATGTTTCAAGAACAGAATTCAGTTGCCACAGATTTGATTATGCACGAGTCGCATAAGTCAACGTATTCCATATTATTGAGCTAACGAAATGTTACACTCTTGAGCTAATGGACTTAGTTAGGTCTCGAACTAACAAAGCGGGTGTGATATCCCATTATCCATCACATAAACTTTCCCATGAGCTCCTCCGATGTGTTGGTTATTATTTTGGGAACACTATTTCTAAATGTTCTCACTTTCCACATCCCATCACCGCTTGTTATTATTGTCACATCTGTTGTTATTTTGCTATTGTTAGATCCTTGAGCAGTCTAAGCTCGCACAACTTGATCCACTAGGTTACGAGACATGTGAATTGTTTCATCCAGTGTGAGTGATCAAACGAAGCTACATTCTCTTGAATACCGAGTAGAAGTTCTCAGATGAACTTTTCCCATACTTCTCATTGGTTGAGACCGTCACTGGGCACACTATTGCCGACTCTTGAAAGCGACGAATATAAGTTATGATATCAACAACACTTACAACAAGGAAACTTCACCTCTATTTCTTGTGCCTCATTCGGAAGACAATACTTCTTGAGTATAATTTCTTCTACTTAGTCCAAGAGATCTAGTGAGTATTCTCAAAACTAATAGATTGAGCAACAACATTTTACCACGACAAAGCATTGCCCGAAGCATGCTTGTGGCATATTTGGCTTTGCAATATTTTAGCACAATTGCTTATTAGAATTTCCGAGCTTGCCGCTACGAAATCATTGTAAGGAACCTAGTACAAGATTCACTTCTGCCCCCAATATTAGGCCACACATTATCACCAGAAAGGTTATAAAGATGTAGCGTTAACTTTCAAAATGTCATACTAGGGTTAAGGTTTTGTTGAAAGCCTCATTGCTGTAAGGTATGATTTGTTTGGGGAAATTAGAAAAACCAAACTTAAGATATATTGACTTTATACGATATTAGCAATAATTGGCTCGGTAGCCTTCAGACTCGAAGCTACTACCCGAACTTGGCGAAGGTACACGCCGCCTTCGTGTGTGCATTCTGAAGAAGTGTCATACTGATGAGACACTCCCTATTTCTCTGGAAGGGATCCAGATTGATTTACGTTTGATCTTATCAGAAAATCTACTGAGATCATGGACCATGAGGTCAAACGACTTAAGAAAAGTCGCATTCCTGTTGTCAACACTCAATAGAACTCTAGAAGAGGTCCTGAATTCACATAGGAACGTGAAAATGAACTCAAATATACCGTTAGCATATAACACTCATCGAACTTTGTGACTAAGTTCCATTACAAAAGTACCCCACCTCTTTTCGGAACATCATTAACTCATATACGAACTAAATCATGAGGACATGATTTCCGTGAATCGTGGAGGTCAGAGCAACCAGTAAATTTTCATAAGGTAAAATGACTATTTTACCCTTTGACTTCTTAAAAGTTGACCTTGACTTTGATTTTTACTATTTGACTTTTATCGTAACGTAAAGCAACATCAGAATCGTAGTAACCAATAATTTCCCAAGTTAAATAATTCAACTGCTTTCAATTATTACACTACGAACATTTTGTTCACCTTTGACTATGAATAATTAATTAAAGTTGTTACTTTATTAATTACGAAAGTTTAATCGTGTAAACTTTCCTCATGGTCAACACAAGACTACGATAAGTCTAGGTGTTCAAAATACTCTATTTTTATCAATAGTGATATTTTATATGAACTATTGCCACTTCGTTATTTTTACGTAAATATTTTACTCTTTACGTAATACGCGTGCTCGAACCTACGTTATTAGGTTTTAACAACATAGACGCACCCAAATAGACTTATCACACTTTTAATATACCTAGTTGGAGTATATTGATAAGTTTAAACATTTTCATAAGTATTATATTTTTATGTTACCCGGTTTTAAGTTTCGTGACTTAAGGGCTTAACATTAGTAATTCTGAGGACCAAACTACACTCCGTGACTTAGTATTATCACAAAGTAATAATAAAACAAACCAAACTCACCACCTCATAGTAGAGGTGGCGTTTGATGGTGCATCACAAGGACACATGTCCTTAAAATAACATGATATTATCACCAACCTTATCACCATTTTCCCATTCTTATCACCTCATTTGTACAAAATAAAAATCTTTCTAACCTCCTTTGTCTCTCTAAAACCGTATATCATAAATCACCAAATCTTCTCTCCCATTCTTCCTTGGTCGTGAGTTTAAGCAAAGCAAAAGCACCATTTCACTTTGACCTCAAGCTTCAAGTATTACAAGAAAGATGAAGAGTTTAGTAAGCCCTACAAGGTCCAAGAGTTGTTTTGAAGATTCCTTGGTTGAAACAAGACTTATACAAGGTACTTAGGGGCTGAGATAAATGGGTTTTTATAAGGTTGAAGTCAAGTTGGGTAAAGATTGAAAACAAGTTGGTTAAGTTTTGGAAGCAAGGGTTAAAGAGTACAAGTGATTAGGAGTTTGTTAGTGTCCTTGTTCTTGTTAAAATTCACCACAAAGCTTGTAAGATTATGCTTATATTCTTCCTATTATTTCAATATGGTTGTAATAGTTAGATGTATATTTGATGTATTTATATGATATATGTATAAGTATGTATGTATTTGATGTTGTACACAAGCTCTAAAACATGAAAAGCAACTAAAACAAGTCCTAGTTAACTTTTGGCGAAAATCCAAACAGTCCCTTTTAACGAATTTAATAAAACGATCAGTGAACCATGAAACTTAGGGAGTGTAATAGAGTGGTATATCTATGTCTTGTGGTCGTTTGCCGCTTGGATCACCCCGTAACTCATCCGTATGAGTAAATTAGAGCCAAAACGGTAAAGGTGTCAAAACCCACCAACAGATTTAATTGGACTAAACGGGACGGTTCTGATCATTTCTGGAACTCGTCGGGCTTTTATGAAATGTAGCTAAGTTATAAACTTAAACGTAGGAAAAAGCCTCGCGTCCTAAAGTGTTGTAGAACTCAAAATATGGCCTTTACCGCGGGACTGTTGAGTGCTGTCCAAATTTCTGTAATGAAACGCAAGTATAAACTAGTAACTTGAATCATATTATGATGTAATTAAGGTTATAAAGTCACTAGAAATCATGTATACATTTAAAATACAATTTCAATGACATAAGAAACAATTTATGACCTTTTAGGTGTTAGTAACAATGTAAATGTAAAATTAGAATAGTTAAACTCTTAAACCAAACGTGACAAAAATACAAATTTTGACATATAAGTTGTGAAATGACTATACATGTAAAGACATAAATATATGTTTGAGAAAATATAAACAATGTCATAATCTTGTATGACCAAAGACCATATATATATTTTCCTAACCAAAATAACTTAATAGAAACTTAACGTTATCGAATAAATATAAATTAAAACCACTTGACCACGTTTACTTGCAAACCGGAGTGGTAGGACCCACTACCGAGAACTAGACTTGTTTTATCTTACGATAAAGACTTGACATAATAGTGGACTTTCAAAAGTATCTTAAACTTGAACCTTAGAGATACCTACAAATAGGGATTTGTCAATATTTTTAAAACTTGATTCTTGACACATATTTAAATTTATAAATGTGTACAACATTTAAATATTATAAATACTTATATATACGCTTATTTCAGTAAACTCTCGTAAGTATATAATAACCTAAGACGCGTATTATATCTTTAGGTTATCACTAAAGCTCGCGATCTCTCGATATGTCTTATATCGCTACAATCCGATGATGATCATCTGATGAGTTTCATAGCCCGACTTTTCTTTAACTGCTTTATAAACTCTTTTGGGGAGATACATACTAACGCTTTTACTATAAGCTAAAATGCTTTATTATGGACAATTACTTGTAAATGAATGCCTTGATCAGATTATTGCAAACCACTAAGTTGTTTATGCCAAAAGTCCCCAACATCATGGACCACTAATCACGGGAGTTAGCGCAAATATTGTGGATAGGCCTATCGGAATTGACGAACCCGTCTATGTTATCGGAAATAACAAGGCGCACTATATTTGAGATTATCTAGGTATAGGAAAAATACCTACCGGGCAAGTTACTTTATATATATATATATCGTCCGGTGATATATATACAACGATCGGTCGTGAGTGCCATGAGCTTAGAGCAATAATAACTTTCAAGAGATAATTGTACACATTGCAATTATACTACAAACTATATTGTCCACTCATTTTCAAACCTAGGAGGTTTTATCGTTTGTATTGATGGTTAAGCAATCAAACACACTATGGGCGTAGCCCACTACTTTGATAAACTTGATATCTTGTGATCAACTATTTTGCTTACAAACCTATGAACTCACTCAACCTTTGTGTTGACACTTTTAGCATGTTATCTCGTGTTCGAAAGGAATTAGTGGCATGGCATGTGAAGCGCACGGAAAAATATTTTGAAGACAATGCATATATTATCATTCCAAAATATCACAACTTCTATGTTGTACTTTTTATGATTGTACAAACTTGTGGGACCGGTTTGTAAACTCGATATTTTAATCGAATGATAATTGATTTCAAACGTCTCATTTAGAGTCGTTTTACGTAACTTGTCTTTGTGAACTATGAAGTAATACCCAAGTGACACAATCTTCCATTGCGATAATTTTGGGGTGTTACACTCGACACGAATGAGCATTTCTTAGGGTTCGACTTCATGTTGATTGCCGGGCGATCGAATGTTTCTGTACATCAAGGAGTAGGTCCTCCTCGGTCTTGCTCTTGATAACCATGTCATCAACGTAGGCTTGAGATTCCCGCCTATCTGCTTGTTGAAGGCTTTATCTACGAGGCGTTGGTAAGTAGCCCTAGCGTTCTTCAAACCGGGCGGCATCTTTACTGTAACGATGAACACCTTTACTTGTGTAGAAGGTCGTTTTCCTCGTCCTCCTTGGCCATCCGGATCGATGGTACCCTTGTAGGCATCTAAGAAGCATTTTAATCGGAAGCTCGCCAAGGATTCTACCTTCCGGTCGATTTCGGGTGGGGTAGCAATCCTTAGGGCATGCTTTGTTGATGTCGATGAAATCCATGCACATGCGCCACCCTCCGTCGCTATTTTTACCAAGACCGGGTTGGCTACCCAAGTTTGGTATTTAACCTCCTCGGGATGCACGCTTGTGTAAGTTCATCAACTTCTTTGCAAGCTGCTGCGTTTCTCTCGAGGGCAAGGCTTCTCTTTTTCGCTTTATGGGCTCAATGTGCTTGTACTCATTGAGTTTATGCTCCGTTCGAAGGATCGCCCATCTATCGGCAATGTTCTTGGAACACTGTCATGTCGAATATTTCCAAGCAAAGACATCAAGGTTAGTACGTATGATTACGTGAGCTTCGCCTTGAAATTCGCCGGAGTTGCTTCCTACTACCACCGTCTGTTCGGGATAGCTGGGTTTACGACAACTCGCTCCTCTGCATCTGTACAACTAAGAATTGCCATCGGAGGTTCCTCCGATTCCTCTCGATCTTTTGACACCATATTGATGAGTGTGTAAATACTCATCATTTTGTTCCTTCTACTTCGCAAAAGCAATAAAAACACTTTGAAAAGTCTCAAAAGACGAAAAAATATTTAGATTGTATTTTATGCAATAATTGTCAAAATCTAGTCCTCGGTTATACAAAACATATAATTTTTCATAAAAGGCCCTCAGAATTTTTAAGTTGTCAAATTTAGCCTTATAAAGTTCGGTTTGCAAAATGGCAACTTTAGTCCTCAAGTTTCAAAGATTGATGAATTACCCGTGACATTTTTAATTTGAAAATTATTATTTTTGGTCCTTGGGAAAATTAAACTTGTCATAATTGGTCCCTATGATGGATATTGGATAATTACAGTTTTGGTCCTTGGTTTTGTGGAATTGCGTTATGGTCCTTGTGATTAGAATACCAAACCCTCTTCCACTGACCCTTTCCTTATCCCTTTAGAACCCCCTTCCATTACCACTTGACCTCCCTTCCATTTTGACCCCTCCACAATCGAGAATATAAACGACCTCTACCCCTTTCCTCCTTTCCTCTTCCCCTTTCTCTCCAACCCAGTCTGCAACCCATCTTTACCCAAAATCCCCACACCCCAAAACACTCAACCTACAATCATCCCTTTACCCGCTTATACCCAAATCCCAAACCCACTAAGCTCCTCACCCTTCCCCAAGATCGCCACTGTGGCAATCCAAGCACAAAAGACCCAAGGATGGCTCGATTACTCACATGTACCTACTTGTTGGACGGTGGGATTAAGCAAAAGAAAGCACAAGTAGAGCTCTTGGTGTTTTGCCTCACAAAGAAGCACAATGAGAAGAATGGAAGACCCTAGCTTTTAGTATAAATAGGAATCATGTAGCCATGTTATGAGGCACCCTTTTCTTAGTTTTCAAAAATTAGATTTCTGTTTTTAAGTTTTAATGTAATGAGTTTTATTTGATTAATGAAAAGCAATTCCTTCTTTCTTTATCTGTTACAAATTTTTTTATAAGCAATCTGTACTCATTTGGTAGTTATCAAGTTTCTTTAATAGTTTAGTTAAATTATATTTAAGCTTTCTTCAAAAAAAAATCCAAGTTACAAAAGTTATGCAAGCTGTTTAAATGAAAATACACAAAAAGGGAGTGTTTGGTTCTAGCTTATTTTGAGGTCTAAAAAGCTTTTTACCCAGTTTGACTTTCACAGTCAAACTCACTTTTAAGTCTTGAGTTGGTTTTTGTAGAGTTAAAATTGGATTTACAAAGTTTTACAAGTTTGCTAAAAAAGAATAGTTTCGTCTCAGATACTTGTTGACAAGATAGTCATTGTCATTACCACTTTGTAGCTTATTTCGGTCAAGAACTTTCCCAAAATTGCTTTTATTACTTTCTACATACCCACCTAGATATAGCTATAGCTTATTTTGCACTTAGGATAGTTGTACTTAGTTTAAATTTACATTCAAAACTGCTTTTACCATATCGGTTTATGTCCCTACAGTCCATATGTCCCAATCCCTTCCTTTCTAGATTTTTAATTTGCTCAATATTAAGCCTTAGAATCAAATTCGGTATGCATAGTATTTAGTTGGTCACCTAGCTAATGGTATTTTTTTAATTTTGGTGATAGCTTATTGATAGCTTAATCGCCTCAAAAAGTACCCCTTAGAGTGTTCATCACGCAATGCTACTGCACACATCCCTTTTGTTAGCTTATCTTGGCTTATCTTTAGCTTATTTAGGATACTTTAGTACTATCAGGTAACATAGGTTAGGTTAGTTTGTAATTTCATTCATTAGTGCTTATTAATGACTTTTTCATTGCTTATTTCCCTTTCTAGTTTAGGACTCCCTAGTTAAGCTAGCTTTTCCAACCGCTTCTTCCCATTAGTGTATCGATTCCTTGCCATTTGATTATGTTGAATCAAGATTGTTCATGATTGCTTGTTTAGTGCTTATTCATTTATTATCTCGTGCTTAAATAGAATCACAAAAAGAAAAAAAGTTGGTTTGCTTATTTGGTTAATCTGTTGGAAATAAGCGCCCAATCGCTTATTCTTCTAGTTTGATAAGAAAAGTTTTTACAAAAAGTTGTTATTTCAAGTCCCTTGTTAAGTTTCAAAAGAAAATTTTGAAAAAAAAAATGTTTGAAAAAAAACGGGGATGCCTAGATTCGACCCCATGATCTCTTGGCTCACACCACAACACACACCACATTACCAACTGCCCTTGGGACTTTGACTGGTCATTTCTTGCATTGTTAATGTCTTAAATACAAACTCAGTTTTTAGCCTATTAGCTTATTTAGCTTTTTAATTGCTTATTTCAAAACACAGTAGTCCACTTTTTTATTTTTCTTTAATCAAGTATAATTCAAAGTATTTTTAGCAATTTCCTTAGAATTTTCTGAACTAGTTTAGTATTTTTATAATTAAATTAGATTAAATTAGTTTTTAAATCGTAATAAATATTTTTAAAGTCGAAAAAATACCCGGCTTTTTCCTAAAATTATTTTTAGTAGTTTAGAATGTAGGAAAATTACTTTTTCACCCGTAGGCCTTAAATTGCATTATTTTCACTTTTTAAGGCTCGGGATTAGCCCGGGTTTTCACGTTTTTGCATATTAGCACCCTAGGACTTAGTTTAGCTTAATTTTATTGTTCCGTATGCTTAGTAGTAGTTAGTTTGTCATTTAATTTGTTTCCCTAGCCTTAATTACTTTCCCGTTAATTAATTGTAGAAAACGTAATTCAAATCAACAAATCATTAAAACCAATTCAAGTTCAAATCACGAAACTCAACGAATCCTTCCATTCACACCTCGTTGGGACACGACCGAAATCACTTTTCGGTATCACTTTTATCACACCCGTAAGATTTGATACGTTAATCTTTTCCTAAAGGGTTAATTTGTCGAATTTTACGGTTATTTTGATATCGTTGATATTGTGTTTTCACCACTCACTTTACACGAATCAAATTTTGGCGCTGCCGGGAGGTGTGTTGCGACAATATCGTGAAGTTTTTGCGATTAGTGACTTGAAGAACCTTCCTCGTGAAGTTATTGTTTTTATAAAATACAAAAATACAAAATATTTTTCTTTTCTTTGTATATATATGTAAAGATTAAAAATACAAAAGATTTTCCTTGTTGTTTTAAATAATATAGAAGGCACAATCAATATAACATTCTCAATCGAGGTGTTATCATTATAAGTTCCGAACAAAAGATTTAAAACTTGCCTTTGTGTCGCTCGTGTTTTGGTTTACTTTTATCGGTTTAACAAACCGTGTGAGGGTATAAGGACGACCGACATTAAATTGCGGTGAAAAGAGACGGGTTTTAATAAGCTTCACGACCTAATAAGTCTCTCCGCTCCTTTGTGCGTTTTACTTATAGAAGTGATCATTTCACGTGGGATTATTGGTTTAAGTTCTTTGTCGTTTTGCCTCGATATTGTTTTAATTGGATTTGTTATTATCTTTACTTTTCAAAAACAATAAAACCCAAAAGATTCTTCTTTCCCCATTTTCATAATTCTCTTGTTTCCTCGAGTTACGCCTAGTGCATGCGCACTCGTTCTTCTAGATCATTGAGCCCTTTTTCGTGATTTAGTAGAAATTCCTGAAGACGCTCATAGGCGTCGCCCGAATAGTCGAACCCGAGATTCGTACTATTCCAAACAACAATATGGCGTATTTAACGAACTATGGCGAAATGCTCCGTGCACCCACCGAGGGTTATGGAGATGCCATCGTTTACCACCAATCAATTTCGATCACTTTGAATTGAAGACGCATTTGATCCAACTTGTGTCACGAATCAATTCCACGGGTTTGATCGAGAAGACCCGTATGCACACATCCGTTGGTTTAACAAGTTGACCTCAACTATCAATTACAAGGATGTGCCACAAAAGTGATCAAAGCGATGCTATTTCCGTTCTCACTTGAGGGGCATCCGGATTTGGTGGAAAAAGAACCCCTCGAACCATCGAAGCGTGGGAGGATCTTGTTCAAAAGTTTGTCAATTATTTCTTTCCTCCATCAAAGACGACTAATCTTAAAAATGAAATTTACGGATTTCGTCAAAATTTCGATGAAAACTTTGGAGAGGCATGGAGAGATTCAAAGATCTCCTCGTGAAATGCCCCCATCATGAATTCACGGAGCTTCAACAAGTTAATATCTTTTATAATGGGTTGAGCGGTAACGATCAAGATTCTTTGAACGCACCGCAGTGGCAATATCTTGAATCGTAAGCCTAAAGATGTGATTGAGATTTGCGAAATAAAATCAAAAGTTCCTATTTCTCAACAAAGTCAATATTCCAAACACTCCTGCTTCCTCATCCGTAACTCTTCCGAAGTTAGCCGCTCTAACGGACGTCATCCGTTGTATGATGAAAGAGGTAAAGGAAATCAAAAGCGAAATTGTGGCGGAACCAATCAAAGCCGTGAACAAGGTGTGTGAAACTTGTAGTGGTCCACACGCGCATTATGATTGTCAAGCAACCGATGCTTCTTTTTACCAAGCTCCGTAGCTTACATAAACCACAATCAATCACCGACCACGGTGATCCTCAATACCGTGCACCTAGCGGTATGACACCACCGGTTTTCCTCTGTGCAAAACCATGGCAATCGAGAATCGCTTTGTTCCAAATCAAGGACAAAACTTCAATAACTCTCAAAATTTCAATCGAACCGGAACAATTTCAACCAACCATATCAAGCTCCAAATCGGCAAAGTTATCAACAACCTTCTCAAGCTCCCTACCAAATGACTTCATGAAAATTACCGAGTCAAGCATCGTTCAATGCAAACTCGGATCAATAACATGAGTTGAGCTAAAAAGGAAATTGATACCACAATGTCTCGGCGAGACAAATGAGTTGAAGAATATGATGAGCGGTTTCATGAACATGAATATGAACAAAGCTTCGTCATCTTACGGAGGACTCCCAAGCAATCTGGTTCCAAATCCAAATGCCGAATTGAAAGTCGTCACCACTCGTAGTGGTAAGACGCACAATGGACCTTCGACTCAATGCCTCCTCCACCGGGAGCAATGAGTCAAGTTACCAAGGATACAACGGACAAGGTGCATTTCTCGAGCCCACGGTCAAGACACGTCCCACCTTGGTAGTCCAAGCTTTAAGTCCGGAACCCAAGTTCGAAGACAAATCCCGAGCAGAAATGACTTCCGTCCGGCTCAAAAGTCTAGTCGACTTCCTTACCCATCAAGATTGCATGATGAGAAGCTCAAAGACAAAACCAAAGAGCAAATGGAAAATTTTTCCAAATTTTCAATGAAGCGCACTTTGATATAAGCTTCGTTGATGCTCTCGTTCTAATGCCCAAATTTGCATCCACGCTTAAAGGCTTGGCGAGCAACAAAGATAAGTTATCCGAGATGGCTAAAACCCTCTCAATGAGCAATGCTCGTGGTCCTTCTCAAGAAGCTTCCCAAAAGCTTGAAGACCCGTGAGTTTTAATCCCGTGTGATTTCTTGGGGATGGTTCAATGCTCCGCCTTGGCGATCTTGGCGCAAGCATTAACCTCATGCCACTCTCGGTATGGAAGAAATTGTCTCTTCCTAAACTTACATCCACTTGTATGACACTCGAGCTAGCGGACCGTACTCCAAACTCGCCCACTTGGGATAGCCGAGGATGTCGTGGTGAAAGTAGGAAAGTTTCACTTTCCTACCGACTTTGTTGTAGTAGACTTTGATCACGCATCCTAGAGTTCCCTCATCTTGGGAGAGCTTTCTTGAGAACGAGCCGTGCTCTAATTGATGTATTCTTTGAAGAGTTGACCATACGGGTTGACAACGAAGAACTCACGTTTAATATCAACCAGAACTCCAAACCTCTATACAAACATAGTGTTGCCACAATTGATCAAAATACGAAAGAATCAATGCAACACTCTCAAATTTCACGGTTAAGATGAGTCACCAAAACATCTTGAGCTAAAAGCTTTGAAAATCAACCCGGTTCAAACAAATGGTTTGAAAGTTGTACCAAGGAAGTCAGTGTTCTTGATGATGATGATCTAGAATCGGAGACTTTATCGAAAGTGGTGGAAATTGCTAGCTCTAAGAGCACACCACTTGTCCCACCTCCGGAATCGGCTTTATCGTATTGAGTTTGTTAACTACGTGAATGAAACCAAACTCTCTTGGTTTCATCTCGATTGGATGATGATGTTTGTGATCCAATGGAGACATTCTTCCCATTGAAGAATTGCTAAAAATGATCCATCATCCCTAGTCTTCTTATTTCCGACTCTTCCATCCCTTCTCTCACTCCGGATGAGGAAGATGACAACTTTGGAATGAAGTCAATGCCTTTCTTAGTGATGAGTCAATTCCAACAGAATTGATAATACTTACTTTGATGCGGAGGAGGACATCCTTTTACGGAAAATCTGTTGATTGAAGAACCGTTTCAAACCTCCCTACCGGAAGTTCATTGACAATCACCACACAAACTTCAAGACTAAGCAAAAATGTGAAAAATGGTGATTTGCTTTTCTTGATGAGGAATGGACTTGCATTCTCATGCACATCTTTGTTCCATTCTTCACAAATGGTGTGGTTGCTCTTTCCTTTTCTCTTTCGGGAATGAGGACACCATCTTTGACCGGTATCATCCTTTATAGTTTCTACTATTAACAATACATGGTTGTATCTCGTCGGTGTGGAACTTTCGATGTTCATATGTTTATTAACACCGTGAACGAAAGTCCGATCGAGATTGGTTGTCCACGTTGCTTCCCAAGAACAAATGAATACGGGGTCGAGTCAAGCTAGCGACTGGGAATCAAAACGATAGCACACTATATGGGTTTTCACCGTATTTCGACTTCTTTCTATTTTCTACCACCCTAGTGTGGGGAGTTGCCCATTGTTGTATATTAAGTTTAAAAAAAAAAAGGCCGTAGTATTTCCCTTTACGTTCTCGGTTTCGGCATAACGGCGGTACTTTGAATATTGAGGGCAATATTCATTTCTAGTGTGGGGGAATTCTCACGAATTTTATCATGTAATTATACCACCCTATTCCCCATTTTTGGCCAAATTTTTTTTGGAGTAAGTGTTTTGCACTTACTCGACTTACTGATTATCGATCCGCCATGTCTAATAAACAAAAGGATTGGCTAATCCGAGAGCAAACGGCTCTTGGTAAAGATATCTCAAATCCGTTGACGGCTTGCAATTTGCCCAAAATTGTATGGTGTTCAACTCACCATATCTTTAATTAGTGAAGAGTTGGCTAGCCCGCAAGTTTATGGCTTGTGGTAAAGGCGGTTGGAAAACCATAATTGGTGTCGACTCACCAAAGATATTTTATCTAAGAGTTGGCTAGTCCGAAGCAAATGGCTTCGGTAAAGACAAATCAAAACCGTTGAAAGTCGGTGATTTGCTCAAAATCATTTGGTTATCATTGTACCAAGGTTCTTACTTGAACTAAAACAATTGGCTACTCCGAGTAATGGCTTTTGGTAAAGAGATTCAAATCCATTAAGTTTTTCAAAAGATTGCTAGGGACTAGCAATGGTTTAGTGTGGGGATTGATGAGTGTGTAAATACTCATCATTTTGTTCCTTCTACTTGCAAAAACAATCAAAAACACTTTGAAAAGTCTCAAAAGGCAGAAAAAATATTTAGGCGTATTTTATGCAATAATTATCAAAATCTAGTCCACGGTTATTCAAAACATATAATTTTTCATAAAGGCCCTCGTGAATTTTAAGTTGTCAAATTTAGCCTTATAAAGTTCGGCTTTTGCAAAATGGCAACTTTAGTCCACAAGTTTCAAAGATTGATGAAATTACCCGGGACATTTTAATTTGAAAATTATTATTTTTGGTCCGTGGGAAAATTAAACTTGTCATAATTGGTCCCTATGATGGATATTGGATAATTACAGTTTCGGTCCCTTGGTTTTTGTGGAATTGCAGTTATGGTCCTTGTGATTAGAATACCAAACCCCTCTTCCACTTGACCCTTTCCTTATCCCATTTAGAACCCCCTTCCATTACCACTTGACCTCCCTTCCATTTTGACCCCCTCCACAATCAGTAATATAAACGACCTCTACCCCTTTCCCTCCTTTCCTCTTCCCCTTTCTCTCCAACCCAGAAGCTACAACCCATCTTTACCCAAAATCCCCACACCCCAAAACACTCAACCTACAATCATCCCTTTACCCAGTTATACCCAAATCCCAAACCCACTAAGCTCCCTCGCCCTTCCCAAGATCTCGCCTTTGTGGCAATCCAAGCACAAAGACCCAAGGATGGCTCGATTTACTCACGTGTACCTACTTGTTGGACGGTGGGATTAAGCAAAAGAAAGCACAAGTAGAGCTCTTGGCTGTTTTGCCTCACAAAAGAAGCACAATGAGAAGAATGGAAGACCCTAGCTTTTAGTATAAATAGGAATCATGTAGCCATGTTATGAGGCACCCTTTTCTTAGTTTTCAAAAATAGATTTATGTTTTAAGTTTTAATGTAATGAGTTGTATTTGATTAATGAAAAGCAATTCCTTCTTTCTTTATCATTACAAATTTTTTATAAGCAATCAGTACTCATTTGGTAGTTATCAAGTTTCTTTAATAGTTTAGTTAAATTATATTTAAGCTTTCTTCAAAAAAAATCCAAGTTACAAAAGTTATGCAAGTCGTTTAAATGAAAATACACAAAAAGGAGTGTTTGGTTCTAGCTTATTTTGAGGTCTAAAAGCTTTTACCCGGTTTGACTTTCACGGTCAAACTCACTTTAAGTCTTGAGTTGGTTTTGTAGAGTTAAAATTGGATTTACAAAGTTTTACAAGTTTGCTAAAAAAAAAAAAGTTTCACATCACTGCGTACTGACATAGTCTTTGTTTACATGACCCTTTGTAGCTTATTTACGGTCAAGAACTTTCCCAAAATTGCTTTTATTACTTCTCTACATACCCACCTAGATATAGCTATAGCTTATTTTGCACTTAGGATAGTTGTACTTAGTTTAAATTTACATTCAAAATCTGTTTTACCATATCGGTTTATGTCCCTACAGTCCATATGTCCCAATCCCTTCCTTTCTAGATTTTTAATTTGCTCAATATTAAGCCTTAGAATCTGAAATTCGGTGTATGCATAGTATTTAGTTGGTCACCTAGCTAATGGTATTTTTTTAATTTTGGTGATAGCTTATTGATAGCTTAACCGCCTCAAAAGTACCCCTTAGAGTGTTCACTTCTTGCTGCAATGACTGCGCACATCCCTTTTGTTAGCTTATCTTGGCTTATCTTTAGCTTATTTAGGATACTTTAGTACTATCAGGTAACATAGGTTAGGTTAGTTTGTAATTTCATTCATTAGTGCTTATTAATGACTTTTTCATTGCTTATTTCCCTTTTCTAGTTTAGGACTCCCTAGTTAAGCTAGCTTTTCCAACCGCTTCTTCCCCATTAGTGTATCTCGATTCCTTGCCATTTGATTATGTTGAATCAAGATTGTTCATGATTGCTTGTTTAGTGCTTATTCATTTATTATCTCGTTAATAGAATCATCAAAAGAAAAAAGTTGGTTTGCTTATTTGGTTAATGTTGAAATAAAGGCCCAACCGCTTATTCTTCTAGTTTGATAAGAAAAGTTTTACAAAAGTTGTTATTTCAAGTCCTTGTTAAGTTTCAAAAGAAAATTTTGAAAAAAATGTTTGAAAAAAGCGGGATGCCTAGATTCGACCCCATGATCTCTTGGCTCACACCACAACACACACCACATTACCAACTGCCTTGGGACTTTGGTTGGTCATTTCTTGCATTGTTAATGTCTTAAATACAAACTCGGTTTTAGCCTATTAGCTTATTTAGCTTTTAATTGCTTATTTCAAAACACGAGAGTCCACTTTTTATTTTTCTTTAATCAAGTATAATTCAAAGTATTTTTAGCAATTTCCTTAGAATTTTCTGAAGTAGTTTAGTATTTTTTATAATTAAATTAGATTAAATTAGTTTTTAAATCGTAATAAATATTTTTAAAGTCGAAAAAATACCCGGCTTTTTCCTAAAATTATTTTTAGTAGTTTAGAATGTAGGAAAATTACTTTTCAACCGTGAGCCTTAAATTGCATTATTTTCACTTTTTAAGGCTCTGGGATTAGCCAGGGTTTTCACGTTTTGCATATTAGCACCCTAGGACTTAGTTTAGCTTAATTTTATTGTTTTGTATGCTTAGTAGTAGTTAGTTTGTCATTTAATTTGTTTCCTAGCCTTAATTACTTTCCCGTTAATTAATTGTAGAAAACGTAATTCAAATCAACAAATCATTAAAACCAATTCAAGTTCAAATCACGAAACTCAACGAATCCTTCCATTCACACCTCGTTGGGACACGACCGGAAATCACTTTTCCGGTATCACTTTATCACACCGTAAGATTTGATACGTTAATCTTTTTCCTAAAGGGTTAATTTGCCGAATTTTACGGTTATTTTGATATCGTTGGTATTGTGTTTTTCACCACTCACTTTACGAATCAAATACACCCTTATCCGCTTTGTAACTAGAATGAGCAGTTCCTACTCCAAAGGGGTTTGGAACTTAATGTACCGCATGTATAGTATAAACAACAATTCCCATTTTTGCATAGTCGTTTCTCCTATTAATAAATTATAAGGAGAATCGACCTTACGATGGCGAAAATGAGTGTCTCCGTGCGGGATAAGGGGCCTTCGCCTATGGTGACTTCCAACGGTACTTCTCCCGAGGCCATGAGTGTTCACCAGAGAACCCTACTAGCGGTGCCTTGAGTCGACCCTTCGTGAGCGTATGAGCGACTTGAGTATTAGGAAACAATGCTCGTAGATGATTTCGCAGAGCTGCGCAATCCATATACGCTCGGTTCACTTCCTGTTGGATATGTGTACCTTGATGATCACGGATCGGTCGAAGGTGTACGCCTAAAATGTGGGAAAGGTTATTTCACACTTCCTAGCTCTTCTTACCTTCCTTCCTTTTCAAGGTAGTGTCGCGTTTGTGTACCATTAGTATTGGAGCTTCATGAGTGTAGTTTCTTTCTTGTTCCCTTCCATTCTCCTAGCGGGTGTCGAGAATTCGTCCTTTCCTTCTTTATGCATTTGACGGTGTGCTAGCTTTGTCCGGATCGTCTCGCCTCTTGATCCTTCTTTAATTCCCTATGAGTTGTTCGTGTCATGTCCATGATCTTCATGGAAATGGCGATGCTGGACATGTTCATGGCTTTGCCTCGTGTTATCATCCGAGGCGAAGGATCGAAGGATTTTGGCGGCCTTCTCTCGTCGCTGAGATTTCTCGGGAGATTTAACCAAGTTTGCGAAATCCATGGTTCGAGCCTTTGTTGTAGGGGTGAAGCGATCTCATTCTTCTTCTTGTTTTGGATCCTTCCGGAGGACCCTCAGAGAATGTGTCGGATGCTTCCCTTGGCTCTATCAGACTCCGTTTTTGCTACCTCCTTAGACTCAATCCGTGTAGGCCTTCTCAATCAAGGCCTTGTATGTGTTGGGAAGATCGGTGGATAGGAATTCCACCAAGCTCGAGTTCGAGGCCATGTATAAAACCAGGAGATCCTCGATCTTCGTGTAGACCCATAATCGCAAAGTTTCATCGGTGTATCACGTAGCGAAGGCCCTCGTGCTTTCGTTGTCCCTTTGTTTGATGGTGTGCACGGTTAAGTGAGTTTTGGTGTGCTTCCTGGCGGCTAAAGTGTAACCGAACTTAGCCTTAAGATCATCTAGACTCACAATGCTTCCCGACCGTCTGTTCCACCATATTCTTGCGGAGTCTCGAGCGTGTAAGTGAACATATGGCATGCTACGGCATGACCCACTTTTGCATTTTGATAGCACCTTCAAATAAGTGGAGAAAGTTATCGGGATCACCTTTTCCGTCGTAGGTGCCTATATGAGTAGGCATCTTCACGCCGTCGGTAAAGGGTAGTCCTCGATCCATTTCACGAAGGTGTGCAAGCTCCGAGACTTGGCACCATAAGGGTTGTATGGAGGTGGATAAGCAGTGTAGGGTTATCTGGGTTAGGAAATGGGCGTGAATAGGTGGGGTATGCGGTGGAAGTTTGGTACGAAGGGTATATTCCCATCGATTGTGTAGGAATCGTCCGTAGGGCATCTGTTTAATGATCGGTTTGGGATTGAACCATTTGGAGGGTAAGTGTTGTAGGTTTGAGTAGGTAAGTAGGATTCATTCACGGAGGGGTAATTGGTTCATGTTGGAGTAGGAGATGGATCTCGATACTCGAAACATAAGAGGGTGGTCTTGGAGCCCCGCCCTTCTCTTCCCAAATGTCTTTGCTAGAAGAGGCGGGTTTACCCTCCATTTCCTCTTGGGTTGCTTCCTCCGTTGGAGTTCTCGCTCCTTCTTTCACCATGCATTATGTCCCTTCTACCCGGATTTCCTCCGAGTCCTTCTTCAAAACCCACGGTCCTTCCATTTGACCTTCTAACGGAAGGGAACCATTTCAGGGCGGCGCCCCCGCCCATAGGTTGAGGCATGTCCTCTACTTCAATCTCCTCGTCATACTCTTGTTGGAGTACTCCAACTCCCTCCGCATTTACGTGTTACTGAACTTGTTTCTTGTGAGCCCTTAGCAAAGAATCTAAGGCCTCAAAGTTTGCCTCACGGCGCGGACCGATGTCGGGAATAGGGTTAGCGGATGTTGAGGCGTGATGCACGGGAGTAGTTTCCAAGCGAGATCGTGTAGTGAAGGTTGAGGTTGTTATGGGGCGAGGTTATCGGTGTTAGTTGTGGTGAGTGGGGCGGAGTAGAAACACAGTGGAGGTGAATCTTCTCTTCCGGTTCCATGCCGAAAAGTAGCGAGTTGGTTAAGGTATTAGGACCGGGTGATTCTGGGACTAATAGTTGTGGTCCCACGGATGGCGCCATCGATTGTGCAAAGATTGCACTACGAGGCTTCGATGAGGATCAAAGTAATGAGGGTGTGTGTTCCAGCCAAGACTACTTTGTAACCCGAGAATAAGAAATACTAAGACACTACGTTAAGTGATTGCGCGGTAGGACCTGCGAACCACCTCCGCGTGAGTAAGTATGAGTTATGGTTGTATAAGTGTGAAAGTAAAGAGATGAGTGTGAAATGAGCATACCATAATCCATTGCCCGTCCAACCTATTTATAGTGAATGAAATAGGGTTGAGAGCATACGCATGAATGTCGGAGATCATGGGGGCGTTCCATGATTGTGGATAACCGCTAGGGCTTAGTGACCCACGTTCTCGGACTTGACGGGAAGCCAGAGAGAGAGGAGATCGTGGGTTTGACCAAGTCGGAGGTTCCCTTATCCATTGTCCTTCGTCGGCCATACCCAGAAGGGCTTAGGGCTTTGGATGGCGAGTTCCTTAGGTAACCTTCGTGCCAACGAATGGTTTGACGCCTATGGATATTTTGGAATCCTAACTTGGGCCTTCAGTATAGAAGGGCTTCGACACGTCTCGGAGGTGTCCTTGAGCTACTCGGAGGGTACATCATCGAGCCTTTCTAGAGAGAAAGTAAACAAAAGAAAGAAGGTTAGATTGAGTGAAAGGTCTAACCTCTACCTTGGGAGGTAGAGGGTATTTATAGTTACATACAATCGTCCTCCTAACGGATTGTGGATCGTGCATCTGATGGGTAAAGACCCGTCCTTCCTCCACGGTGTTGCACTAAACTAAACTACGCTAATAACTAACTAATAAACTAACAAATAACGTAACTAACGATATGTCTACGAGCTAATTTATGCTAGATAATATTTGGGGTGACCGATACTTCACTATGGAATTTTTAATTCCTAACAGCTTCTACTAGTGTTGCCCCCACTAATAATGTTATGGCATCTAGGGATGCTGTAGGTCTACAGATTTTTTGTGCTAACCAATCGGACCCCATCTTCACGTGGGGATCCACTGTTTCCAGCTATCCATTCTCGTCTTTTTGCAAAAGCAGGTCGTACAAATCATCTTTTGGTATTTAGATTCAAGCTGCTCAAAACATATGATTGGGGATCGCTCACGGCTCACGAACATTGTGAATAAGTTTATCGGGACTGTTAGATTTGAGAACGATTATTTTAGGGCAATTATGGGTTATGGAGATTATATTATTGGTGACAGTGTTATCGCGGTATACTATGTGGAAGAACTTGGCCACAATATGTTCTCTGTCGGTCAATTTTGTGATTACGATCTCGAAGTGGCCTTAAGAAAACACACATGTTTCGTTAGAGAATTGGATGGTGTTGATCTTCTTAAGGGATCTCGTGGCACCAATTTGTACACCATCTCTATTGAAGATATGATGAGGTATTCTCCTATTTGCTTCTTGTCAAAGAACAAATCATGGTTATGGCACCGTCGACTCAATCACTTGAACTTTAGTACCATAAATGATCTTGCTAGAAAGGACCTTGTGAGAGGTTTACCCCGGTTAAAATTTGAAAAATGTCATCTCTGTTCTGCTTGCCAACTAGGAAAAAGCAAAAAGTATGCCTATAAACCCAAACCTACCAACACCATCATGGAAGTTATTCACATCCTTCACATGGATCTATGTGTACCAATGAGAGTACAAAGTATCAATGGGAATAAGTATGTCCTAGTTGTCGTTGACGACTATTCTCGGTTCACTTGGGTAAAGTTTTTGAGAACCAAGGATGAAAATCCTGAGGTTATCATTAAGCTTATCAAACAACTACAGGTTAGGCTTAACAAAACCGTCAGAATCATTCGAACAGATAATGGAACTGAGTTTGTGAACAAACAGCTCATTCAGTTTTATGAAAGCATTGGGATCAGTCATCAGAAAAGTATTCCACGCACTCCTCAACAGAACGGGGTTGTTGAAAGACAAAATCGAACTCTTGTGGAAGCTGCACGTACTATGCTGATCTTCTCTAAGGCTCTGATGTTTCTCTGGGCGAAAGCTATTGCCACAGCTTGTTACACCCAAAACCGATCCTTAATACATACTCTACACGGAAAAACTCCATATGAGTTAGTGCATAACAGGAAACCGGATCTCTCGTTTCTACGTGTGTTTGGGGCTTTATGCTATCCAACCAACGACGGTCAAGATCTGGGAAAGTTGAAAGCTAAAGCTGATATTGGATTTTTTGTAGGTTATGCAACATATCGTAAGGTTTACTGAATCTACACAAATGAACCCGAGATATCATGGAAACTATTCACATAACGTTTGATGAGCTAACTGAGCAACTGGCTCCTAGACACACCAGTTCTGGACCCTCACCTCAACTTTTGTCACCTGGACTAATTAGTTCAGGTCTTGTACAGAATCCCAAGCCTGAAGCTCCTTATGTACCTCCTTCAGAAGAAGACTTGAAGACGTTGTTTGATCCGATGTTTGATGAATACTTTGAGCCAACAACTGATGATGCTCCTGCACCACCAGCTCCTGCTGCTCATACTCCAACCAACCCATATAGTCTATCGGTCTCTATTTCCATAATCTAAGAAGCTCCATCTGCTGACCATTCACCATCATCATCGAATCCTCAATCTTTTTCAGTACATCAAGGCAATGCGGTAGATAATTCTTTTTAAGTTAAACCATTTGCTACTCTTGAAGATGCTCCATTCGAGAACATATTTGCCCCTAAACCCACTCCCGAGGCATCTTCATCAGGGGATCCTAACTCTGCTACATCAGTTCCTTATCCTCAACCACATGAACATCTCAGAAAACGAACAAATGATCATCCACTGGATAACATCATTGGGAATCCTTCTCGTCCAGTATCCACACGAAAGCAACTTGCCACAGATGCCTTGTGGTGCTTCTTCAATTCTGTACTATCCAAAGTCGATCTGAATGATGTCAAGACTGCAATGTCTGAGGACAGCCGGTTTAATGCTATGCAAGATGAAATTCACGAGTTCGATCGACTTGACGTACGGGAATTAGTACCACCTCTATATTGTGCAATGATTATCGATCTTAAGTGGATCTTCAAGGTGAAAATTGATGAGCACGGTGATGTTCTGAAGAATAAGGAAAGACTTGTTGCTAAGGGATATCAACAAGAGGAGGGTATTGACTTTGAGGAATCATTCGCTATGGTTGCACGTATCGAGGCTATCAAAATCTTTATTGCTAATGCTGCCAGCAAGAATATGATTGTCTACCAAATGGATGTAAATATTTCTTTCCTTAACAACGATCTCAAATAAGTGGTCTATGTCAGTCAACCAGAAGGATTTATGAATACCGAGCATCCTACCCATGTCTACCGTCTGAAAAAGGCTCTCTACGGCTTGAACCAGGCTCCAAGGGCATGGTATGATACGTTGTCAAAGTTCCTTTTGGCAAACGGATTCAACAAAGGTGTTGTTGATCCTACACTGTTCACTCAGAAATCAGGCAAACATTTAATTCATGTTCAAATGTATGTTGATGATATTATCTTTGCCTCGACCGACCCAAATGAATGTGACTATTTTTCTAAAGAGATGAGTTCTAAATTTCAAATGCCAATGATGGGACAAATGTCATTTTCTTAGGTTTACAAATTTCTCAAAGTCCGGAGGCATCTTTAATATTTATAATGAAATCTAAAGAAATTTGGATTTGATATGGTGACCTTATGCACTCCCATGGTGGAGAGAACAAAGCGGATGAGGACCTCTCGGGATCCCGATTAATCAAACTAAATGTAGTAATCTTGATGAAATGTGAGGTCGTTAAGCTTCACCAAGAGCTATGTGATTTTCGACAAGGATTCTAATTAAGTCCACCTTATGTCACCGGTTTTAATCGTGTGTTGTAAGGTTGAAATCGAGATTAATGATTCTAATTAATTCTAAGAAATAAATGATTATTAAATAAGATAAGAGAAATAAATGCGAGAAATAAAGAGAGGTAAAGTGTGCTAACCTAACTACTCATCCTATCATGTAATGTTCACGTTTAACTACTTCCAATTGATTCAAGTGGGGGTTTAAGTCGCTAGGACAACCCTTTGTCAGTTCGTCCTAACCTATCAACAAAGGCTTCCACCCGAGGTCAAGATTCTACCCTTGATAGTCGAGTTTTTTTAGTCACCTAAGCCAAGTCATTTAGTACCCTACATGTACGATTCGTAATAAAGAGTGCCCGGGCACTAGCATATTAGACACTCATCCCTAACTTCTTAAGTTCATCCAACGACCGGTGATCATTTGGTCAGTTCGCACAAGCGAGGAAGGGTCGTCAGTTGGTCAATTCTTACCCTCCCCAACTCTACCTAACTACTTAGGGTCAGTTGGTCAATTCTTCTAAGCAACTAGATACGGCCGCCATTCAAAACTACCGAAGCTAGGGTAACTACCAACGAACTATGCGTGCATACACTAGAAACAATTATACAGAAGCATGAAAACATAAACAAAACATTCAAAGAATCATAACTAGGCTAGCACCAAAGGTGCTTAGCCGATCATATTAAAAGAAACGAAGAATTCAATGTTTAACATAATGAAATACATGAATCGAAAGTGAAAGATAAAGTGATCGCTAATGCTTATCATTAGGGAGTGATTTCTCTCTTGGAGATGGCTCCGTATGCTCTGAATGATCTGCCTTTGGAACCCTCTTCACGTTCTCTGCCTTTGATTTGTGAGTGAATGATGTGAAATGCATAAATTAGGGCTGGTATTGATAGGCACGATCTAGTTACGGCATAACTTGAGTTGAGAGTTACGCCGTAACTTCAATAATTCATCAAATAATGCTCTCGTTAAGCAGGTTACGTCGTAATACTTAGGAAAGGTTACGCCGTATCTTCAATACAGGTTACTTTTGCTAAGATTACGTCGTAATCCTTGTGAGGAGTTACGGCGTAGTTAATGGAGGCGCAAAACATTTCTTGACCTAGATGATTACGGCGTAACCTTAGTTGAGAGTTACGCCGTAATTGCCTTTAAGTTGGTCTTCTGAGTCAACGCACTAGCTACGGCGTAATGTGAGAGAGTGAGTTACACCGTAGCTTCTTCACAGTTGGCATACTATCATAAATCTTTAAGAAAATCTCTAAACCGCGCCTCATAAGCTCCAATGCTCGTAATTTTCCCGAAAGTGAAATATAAAGGAATACTAGCGTAAATACATATAAATGATATAAAATATGTGCATTATCGGGGGAAATTGACACTTAAAATTCAGAACTATTTGATGTTATCAAATATCCCCCCCACTTGAACTCTACTTTCCCTCAAGTAGACCTTATTAGAAAATTTTCTAAAAAGATATCCCCCATTACCTGGAAGATATGATTTTTAAAATCTCTTATGCTAGAATAAATCAAATCCGAACACCTCACGAAATAGGAACAAAACACTCAAAATCTCTCAACTAGTCTAAGTGTCAATTTCGGGATGATCACTCAAAGCACAGTCATAGCATGTATTCTATCATAATCTTGGCGGTTACACAAATCTCCACCACTAGAGTTAAAGACTAAACAATTCTTAAAGGCAATATGGGTAGACACAACATGGGTTAAGGGTGTAATGTCATTACTAACATGTCACGGAAAAGTGGACAAAATCAATGATACATGACCAAATCCATGGCCAAGATACCAAAGATTGCTCGCTTCATCACCTAGACACGCTTCATGACTAAAGGGTAGGATAAGACATGGGAAATAATTGGTGTAAAATAAAAATAACAAAGCAAATAGTCTTAACCTATAACCAAGTTGTCACCGCCACCGTTCATCCAAAGTTCAAGCTTTAAGGTGAAGAAACCGGATCATGATCTAATCAAGTAGATGTGCCATTAGCGGACGCCATGATGGGCACATTACTTGTTCTTCAACTGCTGGCGCAATAATTACCAACTCAATTCTTCAAATGTGACCGAGGTGGCCTCCTCGATGCTTAATCTTTGATGAGCTCCAATCATAGTGCTTATAACATTGCACTTTACAATAATCAATAATATATATATATATATATATATATATATTTTATACATCATAACTAGAAACATAACATCCCCCCACTTGAGATGAACATAATATGAGAATCTAGGGGGTCTTCAATGATCTTCAAATATAAGTCTTTGACGAAAGTGTGATTTCCGAACCTCTCTACTTGAACCTTGAACTTAGGCAAACAATAACTTCCCGATCACAAATTAAGACTACACGATAGGCTAAGGCTAATGGGTGTAACGAAACAATGTATATTGGGTGATCAAAATGAAAGGAAAGGCTCGGACGGGTGTATCTAGGGGTATCTTGCACTAAAGGTGAGTGCAAAAAAGGGTTTAACATGGGGGTCGAAACGTCGAGGTGACTAATCGATAGACACACAAGGATGGGCTATTTGGGTGATAATCCTAAAATATTGCCTTCTCAAACCGATTATTCCATATACATTGCTTAACTCAACATACCTCGTCTATGGTCTCGAAATGATGCAAAGGCCAAGTTCTAAAGTTTAAAAGCTACCGGAACACTCATAATTTGGTAGATTTGGGTAAATAATTAGAAATGGATAAGGTTAATCTCACCATGAAATATCAAGGGTTATAATGTGCTCGGCTAAGGTCTAAACTAGTTAGGTTAAGAAAAACATGTCAAAATTTAAAAAATGGCATAATTTTCCAAAATAAACAAGAAAAATGAGGGCAATTAAGTTTAAGTAATAATTCTACTCCTGTCCCTCCACTTGAAATGTACAAAGTCCCTTTTGTACTAAACGTTAAATAAAGGTGAAGAGAAAGTAGAATTAGAGCGAGAAGTTCCCTAAAATTTTCTCCTAAAAAGAAAGAAGGCCCACGAAGAGAATCGTGCCTTCGCTTAAGCATCCACGAAATCACACTAACCAACAAGCATAATTCTAAAAAGAAAAACAAAAACAAAAAGAAATCTAACTCACTTTCGTAGGAATGACGATTGCATTTAGCATATGCAACAAGCCTTTTAAAACACTTGGTGTCCCAAGTGGACGAATGTAGTCTCGTGTGGGCTTACAGGGAACATACCCACAAAGTTTATTTAAAAACTAATACAAGGTTATTGTGTTAATATAGGAAACATTAGAACTGCAGGATAGTTACGACGTAACCCAAAAGAGGAGTTACGCCGTAATTGAGATAAAACATGGCATTCGGCTACTGGAGAATAGCTACGGCGTAACCATATAATGGGATTACGCCGTAATAGTTTATGTCTTGGAGAGAATCGCTATTGATGATATGTTACGGCGTAACCATAAGGATGAGTTACGCCGTAACTATTGGATGAATCGGTCCCGCTTTAATCACTTGTGAATTCATCTCCAACCCCGCCAAAATGTTAAAACACAAAACCCAACAAAAAGCGAAATAAAAGAAATAAAAGGATAATTTGGGTTGTCTCCCGAAGAGCACTTTTCTTTATTACCGAGTCTTTTTGTTAGACTCAAAGCCATGGGGCTTTATGGTGGCCTTCGAACTTGGCCAACTTCTTCCATATCTTTCATCAAGTTGTGTCTGACCCATGCAACATTAGTAGCGGTGCGGAGAAACTCCTTTGTCTCAATCTTCCGAATCTTGGAAAACTTTTCGTCCGGCCCCAAGTGGTACCTTGTAATCTCAAAATTTTCAGCTATAATTGGTGGCGGCCTTTTGTACGGAATACCAAGAAGTTTGCACCTCCGTTGTTCATATGCCTCATCATCTGGGTCAGTGAACCCCGTCTTGACCTTGTAGTTCAAGGTAGTCCATAATTCCCTTAATGTCATCACCATCGGACTCCGTCCCCTTAAACCACTTGTCATCTAATATTTCTTCAATAAGCACACGCTTGCATTCTTCATTTTCATTACCCGATGTATCTTTGCAATCCTCATTCATCACTTCACTAGTATCGTTGGGAATATCTTCACTTGGGTCTTCTTCACTCATGCATCCCTTCCAAATTTTCTCCTTAGTTGAAGCATCTACTTACCGGACTTGATTTTAACCTAATCGTCGAATCCCAACTTTTTCAACCAAGGTAACTCTGTTCTCTCATCATCATTGTTTGAGGTCCACAAAAATTCGTCATCCCCAACTCTAGCTATGCTACTCCCCCCATTACAGCCATCGTCAAACGGGTTACAAGAAGCCTAAAAGACTTCACCAAAGGTCTTTATCTTCTCACACCAATGCTTCTGAGTTGTCTTGTCATTGGTGTTGCTTGAGGGATCATCCTTGCAGGAGGTATCATTTTTGCTTGACTTTTCGTCCATGGACTCTCTTTGTTGGAGACAATGTTCTTCGTAGTCGAGCTTGAGCTTCCTTAGTAAACTTGTATTAATAATAGCATCCCCAAATCTTACCAAATACCAATTATGAAAAGATAGATCTTCGAACTTGACATCATGTCTTTCTAGCTCATGGGAACATGTCCATTCTTCACCCTTCATATTACCACCCCCATTACAATACACATGAAATGGATTGCATGTAGGCCATGCTTGTGTAGATTCATCCTCCATGATCCTTATTGGATTGCACCTGTGCTTAATAAGGGGTTTCTCTATGTCCTCGGTCGAGAATTTTGCCAACCTTTCATCATCGTTAGTTGTAGACCACATGTACTTGTTATTTTTGACCCTTTCTTTGTCGTCTCCTCCATCACAAATGTCATTATGAGGGTTACACGAGGCCCAAAGGTCGTACCACTTATCATTGTCTATGGGTATAGCCTTGCACCAGTGGTACTCCTTCTTGGATGGGGATTTTGGGACCATGTTCGTATCACCGCGCCACCCATTAATGACATGCGTTCCTGATTCATCCAATTCGAGAAATTTGTCGGACCAAGTATCCCAGTTACGTCATAACTCGGATGTGGGGTTACGGCGTAATTGGCTTCTGTCAGCACTTCCAGAATCATTTTTCTGCACATTGCTAGAATTATTGTTAGACGCGTCATTTTCAGAAAAAAAACAGCTTTGCAAGCTATTTCTTTGTTTTTTTGTTCTTCATTCCTTCTTTATACTTCATCGCTAAATTTACCAATCATGGTTTCCAGATTTTTTAGCGATTCGTCATGACTAAAAAGGCTCTTGTTTGTATTTTATTGGAAGTTCTTTAGCCATTCTTCCTACTCCTTTTGTCTCTTAATTGAGTCTTCAAGGTACTTGTTGATCGTATCCTCCAGATTAGATCTTCTTTCCCCGAAAGGCCCACGGTTGTAATATGCGGGAGGTCCTCCACGATAACCATTCCCGTTTCCATTCGCCCCTTGAAACGGTCTACTTTCACCATATTTCACCTCTTCGACTTTACTATCATCGTCAATAAGAGGACAATTTTTTGTGAGATGTCCTCCACCACAGCTTTCACATCTTACGTAGATAGCATGAACACTTTCCTTGAGCTTAATAATGTCATGACCAAGATTTTCAAGCTTGCTTGTAATGGCGGCAATACCATCAAGATTTCCGCCTAGGCTTCTTTTGCTTCCTCCATCGTGCCATTTTTGAGAATGATTGGCCATTTTTTGAATGGCTTCAATGGCGAGAGTAGGGGTCATCCCTGGAATAGGTCCCTGGTAGTCCAGCATTTGTCTTGTAGCAATATTGATACCTTTGTAGAAGATATTGACCTTTTGCTGGTTGTTTAGGTCATGAGTAGGACACTTGTAAAGTAGATCGTTGTATCTATCCCAAGCTTGATACAACGTCTCATCGCCTTCTTGCTTAAAATTATGGATCTCCATGAGTTGATTTGATAACTTCGAAGGAGGACAATATCTTTGGAAGAAATGTTTCTTTAGGAGAGCCCATGTATCGATCGCCGCCCACGGACAATCTATCAATCCATCTTCTTGATGCCCCAAGAAGTGTTATGGGAATACTTAGAGCATAACGCGCCATGAGAAACACTGTATGTTGAAAAGGCTCATGATGTACAAGACATTTTCAACGTGTTCATAAGCATCTTCATCTCTGTTTCCCGAGAAAGGGTTAGCACGTAGCTTCCTCATAAACTGTTCTTTGATCTCAAAACGCACTCCAGCTCTAATAACCGGCCTAACGAGCTCCGATCATTGTTCATCCCTGGTCATGGCCAGATATTCTTCCAGAGTGAGGTCATCAATGTTCACAACCTCCATGGTACTTGAAACTTAAAAGAAATCGTGAGAAAACAAGAATTAAAAATAAACCAAAAATAAAAGACTTAATAAAAATCCTAATGTAACTCCCCGGCAGTGGCGCCAAAAACTTGATGCAGGTTTTCTGACCAGGTTTTAATATTTATAAAGTCTCGTTTACCTATGGTCCACCTTATGCACTCATGGGCAGTTTACCCGGTTGTGTGTAGTGTAGTAATCGGTAAAACCGAGGTCGTCCCAAGAGCTATGTGAGTGGATTCTAATTAAGTCTAGATGTCACTGGTTTTTAGCTGGTTTGTAGTAGAAATGATTATTAAACTAATTAACAATAAATGAATGTGAAAAATAAAGAGGGGTTGTGATCAATAGAGGTAACGTATGCTAACCTAATTACTCATCCTATCATGTAATGTTCATGTTTTACTACTTCCAATTGATTCAAGTGGGGGTTTAAGTCGCTAGGACAACATTTGGTCAGTTCGTCCTAACCTATCAACAAAGGCTTCCTCCCGAGGTCAAGATTCTACCCATGATAGTCGAGTTGTTTTTGGTCACCTAAGCCAAGTCATTAAGTACCCTACATGCAAGATTCATAATAATGAGTGCCCGGGCGCAAGCATCTTAGACACTCATCCCTAACTTCTTAATTTCATCCAAACGACCGGTGATCATTTGGTCAGTTCGCACAAGCGAGGAAGGGTCTTCAGTTGGTCAATTCTTACCCTACCCAACTCTACCTAACTACTTAGGGTTAGTTGGTCAATTCTCCTAGGAAACTAGATACGACTGCCATTCAAAACTACCGAAGCTAGGGTAACTACCAATGAACTATGCATGCATACACTAGAAACAATTATACAGAAGCATGAAAACATAAACAAAACATTCAAGGAATCATAACTAGGCTAGCACCAAAGGTGCTTAGCCGATCATATTAAAAGAAACGAAGAATTCAATGTTTAACATAATGAAATACATGAATCAAAAGTAAAAGATAAAGTGATCGCTATGCTTATCGTTAGTGAGTGATTTCTCCCTTAGAGATGGCTCCGTATGCTCCGAATGATCTGCCTTTGGAACCCTCTTCACGTTCTCTGCCTTTGAGTTGTGAGTGAATGATGTGAAATGCAGAAATTAGGGCTGGTATTTATAGGCACGATCTAGTTCTGGCGTAACTTGAGTTGAGAGTTATACCGTAACTTCAATAATTCATCAAATAAAGCTCTCGTTAAGCAGGTTACGGTGTAATACTTGGGAAAGGTTACGCCGTATCTTCAATACAGGTTACTTTTGCTAAGATTACGCCATAATCCTTGTGAGGAGTTATGGCATAGTTGATGGAGGCACAAAACATTTCTTGAATTAGTTGATTACGGCGTAACCTTAGTTGGGAGTTACACCGTAATTGCCTTTAAGTTGGTCTAAATCTGAGTCAACGCACTAGCTACGGCGTAATGTGAGAGAGTGAGTTACACCGTAGCTTCTTCACAGTTGGCATACTATCATAAATCTTTAAGAAAATCTCCAAATCCGCGTCTCATAAGCTCCAATGCTCGTAATTTACCTGAAAGTGAAACATAAAGGAATACAAGCATAAATCCATATAAATGATATAAAATAGGAGCATTATCTGGGAAATTGACATTAAAATTCAGGACTATTTGATGTTAAATTGACAAGGAACCATTAATATGGGACTTTGGTGTCCTAAGGACATCACCATGACACTATTGTAGATGTTGACCATGCGTGGTGTCAAGATACACGCCAAAGTATGTCGGAGGTGAGAAATTAGTGAGTTGGTCGTCAAAGAATCAAATGCGTACTTCTATATCGTCCACATAGGCTAAGTACATTTCCATGTCAAGATGTTGTGCTCAAATCGTATGGATGAGATCCCAACTATCTGACTATGGCTTTGTATTCAACAAGATTCCTCCGCATCAGTAACAACAAAAGTGCCATCGCATACCACGCAGAATGTCCAACACTCAAGGTTAAAGAACATCGACATCCGACATCACTTAATCAAGGAACAAGTTGAGAATGGTGTGGTTGAACTCTACTTTGTAAGAACTGAGTACCATTTGGCAAACATCTTCACAAAAGCTCTTCCAAGAGATCGGTTTGAGTTTATCCTCCCACGACTCGGTCTGAAAAGTATGCAGCTGGAAACTCTCAAATAACTTCAGGAAGAGCATGAGGAGTAATGGAGTTGCTTCACATATCTTGTACATAGTTAAAACAAAAAAGAAAATAGAAAACTATAAAACCTACAAAAACCATAAAAATCAAAAAAATAGAAAATACCAAAAATAGTTTTTCAAGACATGTCTTCTGGCATTGATAACATTTACGGTCCTAGAAATGTCATTCTATAATGAAACGGGTCCTTAAATGAAGTTCGAACAGAAGTTCAAAATGTTTTCAAAACATGCCTACAATATGGTTTGCTATTATTTTAGATATGCAACCCGTTTTTCAAGAAAGGAAAGTGCTACGCAAAATTGATTTTTATAAATCTCGAGCACTTATCCTAAAAAATATGGGGAAAGCTCGTCGTCAAAAAGACGGCTGTTCCTACACAAATGTTTTTCTTTCTATGATTCTTCAGAAAATTATTTATTTTTAACTGGTGATAACGTATTGTTTGAAAATAAATCGGACTCAATTTTTTGAAAATCAAACGGACTCCATTTTGTCATAAAATTTGTAACTCAATCAATGACTCGGCTCATCGATTGAGGCGGAGAGTGATTTCAAATTTCATATTTTCAAATGATATATCATCAAACGAGTCCATTTGTACGTTATAAGTGGTGAATAAAGTTTTGGTGCTATGTGTCAGTGTATGATCTTTCGTAACCTCAAAGATCTTTTCAAAATGAAATTTTCCTTTTACTCAAAGATCTCTCAAAATTATCATACCTGATACTAACACTCTCCCTCATAGATTGAGGGGGAGCGTTGTAATGTTCCTTATCAGTAAATATTAAAACCAGACCACATCTTTCCCTAATTTTCTAAATTATTTAACTCAATTGGGATCAGAAATCTCAAAAGATTTGAAATTTTTGATCAGGGGAGAGAATGTGATTAAAATATGAAATCTGATAAAATAGTGATTGTTTAAGACTCAAACAAGCACTCCTTCCTCCATGTGCTAAACAATTTCAACTACCGATGCATATGTTGAGGGGGAGCATTTTGAAAAGATCAAAAATAGTTGAGGTACAAATGCTTTGATATTTTATCACAAGTACCTTGATTGGTTTTTCAAGTGGTTTTCAATGGCAATTGTGGAATTAGACCAAAGACCGACCTTGCATTTACTTTATTGGAGTTATAAGGATGGTAAGGTTAGGTATTAGTTCCCACGATCCCGCCAGAGCCGGAGGGATCTACCCAGGGACAATCCACTAGATAGTATAGAAGTCCGTAGGCATGAAGAAAAAAGGAGAAAAGTGAGAATAAGGGAAGAGTGCCAACTAAGATGGAGCTAGGACTGGAACAAACCCAACAAGGTTCTAGTGATGAAGTCTCGGCAACCACTAAAGGGGTTGAAGAATGAAAAAGACATATAAAGATAAATGGTGAAAAGAAATAGCCCTCCAAATATTCAACCTTAGGGCAGAAACCGGGTTTAATACATATGCTACTGGTAGTTACCAAGGTAACGCCGGTATTGAAGACAAGACGTCATAGACCCAGTGACGCACTGCACTAAACTTCCCAGATACTCAAGTTCTCTTAAAATGACTTGTTTCATTCTCACAGGGAACCGATGTAATCTATCGAATTTTTCTTAGAGATGGTTGATATTGAACTAGGAGACCCTCTCCCTATTCTTCGCATAGGAAAATCAAAGTGCACTATTGAGTCTAGAGCCAAGAGATCATCAATAAATCTCATTAGGACACACTGTCAATATGCTTACTGTTTCATACACTGTGAAAAGTAAGAAATTATACATTGAGAGTCCTACGTATTATCCTTGTGGTATTTCTGGAACATCTGACTGATAAATAAAGTATTCACAATGAAGATGGAAATCCTTCAGAGCCAACATCAAACAAGCTCTTAGTGGGTGACATGTGAGATCCATCATGGATCAAACTTGTGACAATTGAAAGAAACGATGGGGCGATTCACTTTTGAGTCAACCTTCTTCCAGAAATGAATTGACGTATACTTTTGGAAAAACCTCTCGATGTGCTCAATAATTACTTTTCTAGCACATCGACTGCGCATAAATTTTTCAAACAAAAGTATTTGTGATTGAAACTTGATTTTGCTCATAAAACTTTCGTCGTATTGCAAAAACTCTTTATTCAGCAATACGCGAGTGTTTTTCAAATCAATTTCTCATCAATCAGTGAATCTCAATTCGTTAGTTCACTCTCTCTGTATTGTCTACTTTTAGACGCTCCGGTTTGAGAACGGCTAGTTCAAGCTGCGAAACCCTGTCAAGGAGATTCTTCGGAATTCTACCTGATCATAGGCAGTAGTTATACTGATCAACGGGGAATCGTGGTTCTTGCAACCCTATTCAACTAAAGTGAACAAAGACACTTTCGCATGTTTATTGCTAAATGTTGTTTGCAGAAACACCAGATGGTTGCAGCTGATGGCCATTGAGATGTCAATTCATATCCACATGCTCACACTTCACACTCCCAACCAAAGAAATCATGATAATTAAAAGACATACAACAATGCTTCCGTAACTCTGATGCATAATATCATGATCCAAAAAAGTGTGAGCATGTCGGTCTAAAAGTTACAACATCACATGGGGACAATACAACGAAGGATGACATGGAGATTTACTTTGGCTGATGATCACGAAGAATGCTCAAAGATCGCCAATTCAAGGAACATTCAAAGATCACTACTTGAAGTACAAAGATTGCAGCCTTTGAAGAATCAAATACTACGAGCTAGAAGGATAAAGACATGTAGTAGAATACTAGAATTCAGAATGTATCTTATGGGGTGACCTACCTTAGGGGAAGATTGTTAGGATTTAGAAAATCCATGTTAAAGACTCGGTCACCCCGAGTATTTGTTAGCATTAGAAAGTTTGTAGTCTTAAATGTTTATTAGTTAGTTAAGTAACACTGTGGAGGACGGATGGGTCTTTACCCACTGTACACCCGATCTAAAGCCCGTAGGAGGCGTATTGTGTAAGAACTATAAATACCCTCTACCCTCGAAGGTAGAGGGTTGGAGCTTTCAATCTTATGATTTTACTTTCTAAAGTTCCCAACTCTCTCTGTTTCTCTCTCTATAACTCATTCTATTCGATCCATACTAATTACTCTTGCGTGTTTATGTTAACTAATCTCTTACAGTACTATTTGAGCCAACGCATGCATGCTCCACTTCAATCTCATTTTGAGGCTGCTTTAAGGGTGTTGTGGTACTTGAAGTTGGCTCCAAGTTCTGGTGTTGAGTATAGTAAGTCTAAGTCTATGTCTGCTTATACATACTTAGACTAGGGAAAATGCAAAATGAACATAAGGTTTGTTTTAGGTTAATGTGTGTTCTTTAAAGGATGTTTTGGTGTCTTGGAAGAGTAAAAAGCATTCAAATCTTTCAAGATCATTAGTAGAAGCGGAGTATAGATCTATGGCTACTGCAACAATTGAAATTATGTGCATTCTAAACATTTTAAATGATCTAAATGTTCATAAAGATACTCATGTAACGCTTTTTTGTGATAACAGTTTAGTTATTCAGATAACTGCTAATCCTGTTATGCATGAAAAAAAACATTTTGATATTGATGTTCATCTTATAAAGGAAAAAGTAGCTTCTGAGTTGATTAAAAAAAATGAGTCTGCAAATCAGATTGTAAACATTTTAACCAAAGCTCTTGGAAGTGCTGCTCATGATAACCTGTGTTCCAAACTTACCCTTTGTAATATGTTTGCTTTATAAGCTTGATGGAGAGTTTTTGAAATCCTACACTATATAATAGGATAATCATGCCACGTCAAATATTACTTGTAATGCCACTTCACCATAAAGAATGCCACCTCACTTCCATGTCATGAGGCTTTCAAATTAAAATTTCCGGAAATTTTAAAAATGAGCATTCTAAGATTCGAACCTGTGACCTAAAAAAAACAAACAACTCAACCACTAGAGCACTTGAGTGTTTGTGATGACATCTTTGAAAATAAAATATACATTGATACGCTTACATAGCGCGTTCGGGGTCAAAGGAACTTCCTTTTCGTCGAGCAAGTTTTTCAACACCCTAGGCAGTGAACCTAATCGTTGTAGTGTAGTATTAGGGTAAGCCACGGGTATTGATATCGTTCTCTATGGGAATAGGAATGCTAGTGAGAAGTTACTACGCTAAGGTTGGGGTTGAGGAAGATTATTTTTTTATCTTTTTATATTTTTTTTAGGAAATTGAAAGGTACGAATCTCGGGGTTTGGATTTGGGGGTTGGTATTTCTACCAATTACTCTACTATCTAATTATCTAATCCTAAGGTGAATGTAGTCTATGTCTATTGTTGTGTGCTCGTATGATGATAAAAAATGTATTTTCTTAGGCTTTATTACTCCCTAGTTATCTCCTATTGATGGTTGAATTGTCACGTCCTTATTCTTAATCGCGTTGTGTCTCTAAGGTCGTAGGGTATGCGTTTATCCCTAACTCTTTGAAGCTACCAAAGGTTAATGACTACAAAATCTCTAGGATTTATAAACTTTAACTCGAAGGTATTCTTTGGATGTATAGCCTACAATTACTCTAGGTGATTATAAACTAAGGTTCAACAAAGATTAATCAAGCATTAACAACACAATGAATGACCTATCACAATACTAGGTCAATCACAATTAAGATAAGAGACAACCAATCAATATTCAATAAATATGTTTCATATTACCTAAGCAAAGACACAAATAAATTAGCGGACATGGGAACATGCAAGCATACACACAATCAATTGAAGACATAATTAAATTAATGAAGTAAAACACTTATCTTGATGTAAGATAGGGTATGGAACCCTAAAATCTTGTACAAGACAGACCTTGGTTTGGTTTAGGTTTTACTCCACAAAACTACACTCGAAAACTAAAAATTCGGATTCTATATATAAGGTTACAAGCTGCTGACGGCGTCACCTTTAATTTGTGGCGCCGAATTGCAAATCATTAGGGTTTCGTCTTGGCGAGTTATCATTGTGACGGCATCACCTTATGTCCATGACGCCGTCGCCTTGAGTTTTTGACGTCTGGATCGAATCTAGGCCGTCTAAGCTCGCGACGCCTACTCTTTTAAAACCCGATGTCGTCATTTGAAAATAAGCAATTTGGCTCTCAGATCGTCACAAAACTTGTTCGACGGCGTCACAAGTATAACCCGACACCGTCCCCTTCGAGAGCTTGAGTGTCTCGATTCTTGACTTTGGCCATTTTCTTGGATATTCGCGCCTTTTCGTCCGAATAAGTGTCATTCCGACAATTTGCCTTCAAGAGACCTAGAAAGTGAAAAGGAACGATATTAAGTAATAAGCGATACAAAAGTGATCAAATAAGGGCTTAAACGACCCTCAAAAGGTACATTTAAAACCTTATCAAATATCCCTACACTTGGTATTTGCTTGTCCTCAAGCAAATGTGCTTTAGCCAATTAATTTATAAGTTAGGGTCATGAAGCATTAGTTTAGAACGATCCACAACACATATAAGCCCGAAAGTCATAACAAGCACGGAAATTACATACTAGCACCTCACATGGGGTGTTTGGATACTCACATCTCCGGTGTATATGAAATATAACAAATTAGAAATGGAAGATAAACACTCATTAACCGGTCCTAGTACATAGATTACCATAAGCTTGAGACTAGATCAAACCTCCATCGCTTAGGCTTAAGCACCTAGGAAAGAATATCCAAGAGGTCTTTTCAAGGGTTGTAATGATAGGCTTAGGGTAGGGAAACAAAGGGTTTGGTGGGATAGGCTATTTAGTGGTGGCAAGTCAAAAATCTTTATGTTACAAGCATGCGAAGAATGGCGTTGCTAAGCCAAGACTCGACACTCTAAACTCTAGATAACTGAAATAAACAAACATAAATTGAAAGATAGATGTAGGATGGTAGCCCGTTTTTTTTTTTTTGTTTCTTTTTCTCTTTTTTCTATTTTTTTTTTCTTCATACACTTTTACTCTACCATCCTCTACGATAACATCAAAATGATAGGGATTTATAGGCACATCCCTACACTTGAGTTTTTATTACTCTAACACTAATTTGACCCGAATTGAAAAGATCAAAACACTTGGAGTACATTATTACGCAAATAAAGGGAATTTGAATTTAACGTTCCCTTCCCCTCATTTCATAAAATTTAACTTTTCCCATGAGTCTCAATCGTCCCAAAACTATGTACAAAGGATATGACTCGACTTAGCAACTGATAACGCCTAAAATGAACATGTTTTTAGTAGCGTTATTGTTAGTTTTGTGCATAATAATCGGCTATATTTACTCATAACTGTTGCAAAATTTCAAAGATGCGTATTGTGTATGTATATGTAGCCAGGTATCACGAATAATGAAGAAATGAAGTTTTTATGCACATTTGGAAGATTCTCGATGAAGGAAGTCAAGCTAGGAAGCTTTTGGATTCAATGATTTCTAAGTATCTACGGCAAGGAAAGATCAAGTTTTGCCTTGGAAATCATCGAGAGCAAAGAATGAAGCGTATAGGAGAAAAGTCAACAAAAGTCAAAAAAGACAAACCCGTACCGATCGGTCACAACCCGTAACGGATCCGGTGGGCAAATGGTCAAAATACAACCGATCCGGTTGGAGACGAAACCGATCCGGTTTCTCACGCTAGATTACACAATGTTGCATTTATTGTTGCCTTAACTCCCCATAATCATTGGAGTCCGATCATTTCTTGATATTTACTTGTTGGGAACGTTTTTGGAGAGTTGAGCAAGCACATTTGGCTATATAAAGAACGTAGTCCTAGTATACTAGGTGTGACACAACCAAAATTGTATTAGTTTACACCAAAACTAATACCAACCATATTATTCAGCCCAAAAGCTTAGATCTTACTGAAAAACGTCCAGGAGCAAGGAGGGAACAATTCTCATCCATAGTTTTGATTGGAGTTACAATCCACGAATTCTAATTCTTGTAATCACAAAATTTTAGGTATTCTATGAACTTTGTTATGGAATTCTATTCTCTTGAATTGTTGGAATTACTTTGTTATGATTTGTGTTTAGTTATTATTATTATCATGGAGTAGTTTTGGGATATACTTGTGTGTTGGGATGTAGTTAATCATATTAGTGTTCTCAAAATATGATGCATGTACATATGATCTTGTTTAAATGAGTTTGTTGGAAAAATACTAGTCTTGGTTTGATTTGTCGATAAAACATGTTTTAAGAAAAAGGACCGAAAGGATTTCTCTTGTGTTTTATTCCAAAAAGTGTAATGACAAAGTAGTATGGGGATATGGTGATTGACAACCACCATGTTTGCTTATTAAAACAAGACTATGAACATTTTCATCACGAAAGGGTCGAAAGATTCGTAAGAACAAATTTAATAAGAACATGTTGCAAACAAATTGAATTTCTATAGGATAATCATTGGGATAAGGACCGAAAGGAAAATTTGATCTGTGCCAAACCGTCAAGTTTTCTCACACAAGCTAGCCACTTGTGAATGGCTAACCGTAAGAAACTTAAAACAGTTCAGACACAAATGCAATGAAGATCAGAGGAGTATAGGCTTTCCCCGGGTCGTTATGTCCCAGCGAGCTATGCGATGAATCACCAAACGGATAGTGATCGAGAGAATTTGAATGAGGAAAGAGTTGTGATTATGAACAATTATAACTAAAGAAAAAGTAAATAAATTACAGGGGCTTATATGCAAATTAAAGAAAATTAAAAAGATAAACTATATTAAATAAACGCTATCACTATTGGCAAAATGATGTTTTTGATTTTTCTTTTATAAAACTTAAATTAAAAACTACGTGACGTACAAAAGAAAATGTGAAATTTAAACAATATTAATCCTAAAAATATAAAAATGACATTTTTACAATCCTAATGATAAAATAAAATTTTTAGAAAAAGAAAATTATTTTTATAACTATTTAATTAATTATTATTAATTAAAAACTAATTTTAACTATTTAATAATAACCTAAAACACAAGAAAATATGAAATAAAGCTAGAAAAATGAAATTATGACTTAGAAAAATCTAAAATAACAAAAGAGAATTTTCAAAACTAATTTTGTATTTTTCGATTATTTTGTATTTTATATGAATTAAAAACTATTTAAAACTACTTAAATTGCTTAAAAATACAAATTTAACTAAGAAAAATCTGGAAAAATATTTTTTTGACTTTTTATATTTATCTTAACCTAGGAAAAATGAAAAATTATTTTTTTGAAACTTTTCTGAATTAATTGTATTAAATGCTAATTAAAAAGTACTAAAAATTGATTTAAATGCAGAAAAATAGCAAACTGACTTAGAAAAATCTGAAAAATTCAAGAAAAGTCTAAAATAATATTATGAATCTAAGAAAAATATAAAAATAGTAGCTTATGTGAAGGAAATTGAAACTGCAATGCAAGTGCTTATAAATAAGCACTTGAAATAAGCCAAAAGGAAACCAAAGACCACCAAAGTAACACAGAAGCTATAATATGCTGAGATTACCCAAATCCAACTAATAACAACTATCTTAAACCTATGAATTGCAAACTGCTAAGATTTGGATGATTTGAGTTTAGTGCTAAAAACAGTTTGAGGCTCCTACTTTAAAGCTTAAGCACAAGCTACCAAATAAGCTGAAACTAGAAAACAGAAGTTGGATCCTACACTAGACCTGGGTGGCTACTTATAAACCAAAAACCAGACTTAGATAAGCTCTTATGAGCTCTGTGCAAGCCCTGCACAAACCTGTGCACACTCAGTATTCACTGAGTTTGTGCACAAGGGAGATAAGACCCAATTGACAAGCTGTTTTGCAGCTTATAAAAAATTCACAAAAATCTACAAAAATGAGATTAAGAAAATAGACCAGTAGAAGTTTTTAAACCCACAATTTCTTTTGATTTGGCTCAGAAATGAATCCAAGAAAAATCATCCTAGTTGGGCTCAAAATGACTTTTTCAGGTTTTAGACTTTTGAAACAGTTTGGAGATTTTGACTTTGATGAACTTTGAGACCAATTTGCCAACTGAATGTGATGTTAAATGATGAAATAAAGCTACTGCAAGCTATCTCTATGTTTTCTAAACACAAAACTAGTATTTGCTTTTTTAAAAATCCAATGAGATATGCGTTAAGACAAGTTTGAAGTGAATTTGACTTTGAGTGTTCTAATGCACAAATAATGACCAATATGATTCAAGTGACCTTATTTGAGACTAAGTAGACGAGGTTTGACCCATGAACAAACCTCAAACACGGAGTTAACCATATGATCCAAACACCACTTTAAAACAACGATTTGCAATTTTAAACTGAACTAAACACTGCACTAGCTTGTTTTATTGATCAAAGCGAGTCTAACTACTCTAAATACAACAATTATGAGATAAGAACTAATCTAAATCACAAATCTGATTATGCAATTTCTTGAAAATCACTTACAATTGGTCCTAGCCACAATGGCTTGCCAAAGAACACAAGAACAACTAACCTATTCCAAACCCTAACCTAGCTCATTATCAACCCAAATCCATGCTCTGCAACACCCATATCCATTTCCATTTCCAAATGATGATTGATTGACTTTCGTTGACCAATCACCAAGCTTGCTTGAAACGTGTTCAAGCTACCAAAAGCTATAATGAGCTTAAGTAAACTTAGTTGAATGAGAAAATAAGCTATTGGAAGCTTTAATATAAGAACATGAGTTTGAATTTTTCAACAGTGAACCTTAAAAACATGAAACTTTAATACAACTTGAATTAACACTTGAAAATAGTCTTAGTACACTAGAATAACTTAATTTGATACAATTCAACTTGAAATTACAACTTTTGATTTAAACTAAAACATTTAACTTAAATACGACATATATGAAATTTTAAAACTAAAATCTACTCTCTTTCTTGCTTCTTCTTCTTCCTTTTATACACAAAAAGTCTTCTCTCACCTCTCTGAGCAAATCCCATCAATAATCTGGACCTTTGGATGGCATGAGTGCATATTGGCCATTGGATCAGTTTTTGGCGCCAAAAGTGTATTTGCCAGTTGGGGGTTTGAGTGTTAGGGGGAGGGATGCATTAAATGCAATTTAGAGTTTGGTGGAGGTGGAGGGATAAGGGGAGTGGAGGATGAGCTGGGGGATGGGAGAGGTTGAGTGTTTGCAGACATGGTTGTTGAAGAAGAAAGAAAAAAGGGCGCGGGGGTGTTTGTTTGACTTATGGGTTGACCGGGGTTTTAATATTAAAGGGAAGGGGTCAAAATGAAGGGGGGTCACAAAGGATTGGCAGGGGTCCAATGGTTATGACAAGGTCCAAAGGTGCAAAGGGGTTTTAATAAACAAGGACCTATTGTGCAATTTTTGAAAATCAAGGGACCAAGGCTGCCATATTTGCAAAGTTGCTCCAAGGGACCAAAAGTGACAAGCTCCAATAGTACAGGGACCAAACTTGACATTTTCAAATTTCCAAGGACCATTTTTGCCAATTTTTAAACTTGAAGGACCAAATTTGAAATTTCTCAAAACTTTTGATATTTTTCACCAAAGGACTAATTTTGACAACTTATGATTTTAAAAGGACCTTTGGTGACTTTTCTTTTGAAATAAGTGCTCAGGGACTATTTCCGACAACTTTTGAAAATTGGGGGTGAAAGCGCCAATTATGCAAACTTAGCTCATTTTCATCGATTTTAAACATTTTGCATCCGGAACATATAAAATGCAATTTTGAGATATTTTCGATATTTTGATGCATTTCGAGCATTTTTAAGCGTTTTGCGATTCGATTTAATTCAAAATGATGAGTATTTACACACTCATCAATCCCCCACTAAACTATTGCTAGTCCTAGCAATCTTTTGAGAAAAACTTAATGGATTTGAATCTCTTTACCAAAAGCCATTACTACGGAGTAGCCAAATGTTTGAGTTCAAGTAAGAACCATGGTACACTGATAACCATGTGATTTTGAGCAAACCACCGACTTCAACGGATTTGATTTGTCTTTACGAAGCCGTTTGCTTCGGACTAGCCAACTCTTAGATAAATTATCAATATTATCTTTGGTGAGTGATTACCAATTATGGTTTTCCAACCGCCTTTACCACAAGCCATAAACTTGCGGGCTAGCCAACTCTTCACTAATTAAAGATATGGTGTTGAATACCATACAATTTTGGGCAAATTGCAAGCCTCAACGGATTTGAGATATCTTTACCAAGAGCCGTTTGCTCTGGATTAGCCAATCCTTTTGTTTATTAGACATGGCGGATGATAACCATAAGTTGAGTAAGTGCAAAACACTTACTCCAAAAAAATTTTGGCCAAAATGGGGAATTAGGCGGTATAATTACATGATAAAATTCGTGAGAATTCCCCACATAGAAATGAATATTGCCCTCAATATTCAAAGTTGTGCAGTTATGCGGCGAGAACGTAAAAGGGAAATACTACGGCCATTATTTGAAAGATTTTTTTTTTTTTTTTTTTTTTTTTTATACACAACATGTGGGCAACCCCCCACACTAGGGTGGTAGAAAGATAGAAAGAAGTCGAAATATGGGTGAAAACCCATATGGCATGCTCTTATTTTGATTCCAGTCGCTAGCTTGACTCGATCCCGCATTCATTGGTTCATGGGGAAAGTTTGTAGATCCGGGACAACCACAGGAGGAATGTCCTCTCCAAAATAATGCTTCAACCTATGACCATTCACTTTAAAGTTTGGACCATCGGGTTGAGATAACTCAATGGTTCCATATGGAAATACTTTAGTGATGGTGAATGGTCCGGACCAGGGTTTTAATTTTCGAGAAAATCTTCAATCTTGAGTTGAAAAGAAGGACTCGATCAAAGCGTTGAAAGCGGTTCTTGATTTTGAGTCATGAATCTTCTTTGTCTTTTGTTTGTAGATCAAAGAGTTCTCGTATGCTTGATCACGGAGTTCATTTAATTCATTCATTTGAAATTTCCGGTGATCACCGGTATCTGAATATCAAAGTTGGCATGTTTCAAGGCCCGGTATGCCTTGTGCTCAAGCTCAACCGGCGGATGACATGCCTTCCGTACACTAGCTTGTATGGAGTGCACCGATGGGTGTTTTAAAAGTGTCACGGAAGGCCAGTCGTCATCTAGCTTATCCGACCAAGAGGCACGGTTTTGCCTCTTGTCCTTCAAGATTCTTTTAATCCCGGTTGGAAACTTCCACTTGCCCACTTGTTTGGGGTGGTGCGCGATGAGAGGCGGTGAGTTACACCATACTTACGCATGACTCTATCAAATTGGTCATTAGAAATCGTACCACGATCGCGATTATAGCTCGTGGAGTTCAAACCTAGCAAAAGAGATTTTAAGAATTTCACAACAACTCGGGCATCATTGGTAGGCAAAGCTTTCGCTTCAACCTATTTTGACAAATAGTCAATGCCACAGTATGTATTTGTTACCATGAGGCGAAGGAAATGGCCCGTAAAGTCAATGCCCGGATGTCAAAATCTCACACACTTGAATGGCGTTTTGCGGCATTTCATTTCTTTGTGAGATATTCCGTGACGTTGACGACAAGCGTCACGAGTTTTGACAAATTCATGGGCATCCTTGTAAATTGTGGGCCAATAGAATCCGGAATCAAACACCTTCTTGGCGGTGTAGTTGGGGCTATGATGTCCCCATGAGGCCCGAATGGCAAGCCTTGAGAATGTCATTGGCTTCGACCATACACACATCGCTGATGACTTGATCCGCGCAAATTTTGAACAAGTAGGGGTCGTCCCGAGTAATGTTTCACATCTTTAAAGAATTTGTTTTTTGTTGGGACGACATCCCTTTCACCACAAAGTTACCGCATGGTAATTTGCAAAGTCGACAAACCATGGGGTAGAAGAGTCTCCACGAAAAGAAACCACATTGATTGTTTCGAGAGGAAATGTTTCGTTTATTTCCTTTTCTCGAACACATCTTGGTGAGGGTTTTCTAGAAGGGATAGATGATCGTGACCCAGGTTCTCGGCTCCTTTTTATCACGTATAATGATATCAAATTCTTGTAGGAGGAGAACCCAACGGAGCAATCTCGGCTTTGCATCTTGTTTTGCAAAGAGATATTTGAGAGCCGAGTGATCCGTATACACCACGCATTTGGTCAATATAAGGTATGGCGAAACTTCTCAACGCATACACCACGACTAGTAATTCTTTTTACGTAGTGGTGTAATGGGTTTGAGCTTGATCATAGTTTTACTTGCGTAGTGGATAGGCTGAAAATGCTTGGTTTCGTTGCCCCAAGGCGCACCGATAGCAAAATCACTTGCATCGCACATGAGCTCAAGGTAAATCGATCGGGGCAACTAGAATGGGTGCTTCCGTAAGCTTTTTCTTTAATGTTTCAAAAGCTTGATGCACTCGGTGAAAAGATAAAAGAGCATCTTTTCAAGAAGATGGGTCATAGGCGAGCGATTTTAGAAAAATCTTGTATGAATCTGCGATAAAACCCGGCATGACCTAGAAAACTCCTAATACCTTTGGCGGTAGTAGGATGAGGTAATTTAGCAATAACATCAACTTTGCTCTATCTACCTCAATCCGTTTTTGAAATCTTATGGCCAAGGACTATGCCTTCTTTGACCATAAAGTGGCTCTTCTCCCAATTTAGACAAAGATTGGTGTCTTCACACCTTTGAAGCATTTTTCTAAATGGAGAGACATGTATAAACGAGTCCCCAATGACCTAGAAGTCATCCATAAACACCTCCATTGTTTCCCGATCATGTCGTGGAAAATTGCCATCATACATCGTTGGAGCGTGCGGGAGAGTTACATAGGCCAAAAGGCGTGCATCGTAGGCAAATGTTCCGTATGGGCGGTGAATGTGGTCTTTTCTTGATCCGGCGGATCAATGGGGATCTGAAAGTAACGAGAAACCATCAAGGAAACAATAGTACTGGTTCCTCGCTAATCTCTCAAGCATCGATCCATGAAGGGTAGAGGAAAATGGTCTTTCTGGTGGCTTCGTTTAACTTGCGATAGTCAATGCACACACGCCATCCGTAACCAATCGAGTTGGAATTAACTCGTTTTCTTCATTGTGACAATGATTATGCCACCCTTTTAGGAGCGCAATGAATTGGGCTAACCCAAGGACTATCGAGATCGGGTAAATTAAAGCGGCATCAAGAAGTTTGAGAACTTCTTGTTTGATAACCTCATGAATCTTAGGATTCACCCTTCTACGATGTTGAATTGCTGGCTTGAAGTCATCCTCCATTAAGATTTTGTGAGTACAAAACTCGGGGTTGATACCCTTAATGTCGGAGAGTTTCCAAGCAATTGCTTGCTTGTGTGACTTCAAGACCTTTATGAGCGATTTTCTCCTCCTCGGTTAAGTCTTTAGCAATTATGACGGGTAATTTATCATCACCCTCCAAGAATGCATACTCGAGATGAGGAGGAGGTCCTTAAGTTCAACCTCGGAAATTCTTGATAGATGTTTGTCTTGATTTGATTTCCTCATTCGTGATTTCTTTCGGAGGAGTGAAGGTAATGGATCTTCATTTAGCAATTGCTCAAGATAAAGAATATCCCCTCCGAATCATAAACACCATCAATTCAGTAGGAATTGATTCATCACTAACAAGAAACTCATCGATCTCTTCCGGAAAAGTCACCTCCCTCAAGCGGGTGAGAGAGGGGAAGAGTCGGCAATGATAGGTTTAGAAGATGTGGTGGAATCCCCACTCACGAATTATGAAGATAACCAAGAAACTCTTGAGAGTACTCCTCGAAGCAATATCAATTAAATCGACTCGATTAAGCGATTCGATATCATAATTTGAGGAATACCTTGAAGTTTGATCAAGGTTAAAGGTATGACTTCATTACCCACACGTAACGTGATTTCTTGCTCAAATACATCAATAAGAGCACGGCCCGTTCTCGGGAATCCTCGTCCAACAATGAGAGGAACCCGATGATCGGCATCGAAATCAACAACCACAAAGTCGGTGGAAAATGGAACTTTCCTACTTTCACGAATACATCCTCGGCGATGCCAAGAGGACGTGATATAGAAACGATATGCAAGCTCAAGGGTCATGCGGTAGGAATAAGTTCAAGAGAAAGTTTCTTCCACATTGAATAAGGCATCAGTTGATGTTTGCACCAAGATCGGCAAGGGCAAAGCATTCAATCATCCACGGAAAAACACAAGGAAGAAGGAATTTTCCGGGATCTCCTAGCTTCTCGGAAGCTTCTTTATGAGCTAACTGGCGAGTTCTCGTTCAAAGGAGTTTTGGCCATTTCGAACGACTTTTCCTTGTTGCTTAGCATGTGTTTGAGAGTAGATGCAAACTTGGGCATCGGCATGATGGCATCCATAAAGCTTATGTCAAAATGAAGTTCTTGGAAAATTTGAAGAATTTTTCCATTTGATGACTAGCTTTTTCGGAGTTTTGCTCATTTAAGCGTGAGGGTAAGGAATAGAAGTTTTGGATTTGGGGTTACCAAGCTGGAGGTTCAAAACAACTCGGGTTTGGTTTTGGGTTTCGGAACAACCCGAGGATGGACATTGTTGGTACCTCCGTTATTAGTAGGAAGTTCCTTGTCCTTTGTCGCCTCGGGTTCACTTTCCACTACCTTCGGGGAGAAGAAGAAGAGGTAGTAGGAATAGCGGGTCCATGATATGAGCACCACTTACAGTTGTGATCGCCTTTGCATCTTCCCTCGGGTTAGCGATCGTGTTGCTCGGAAGTTTTCACGAGCCCAGGGTCGATCATTTAAAGACTTCTTAATGTCGAAATCGGCTAACCAACAACCTATTCATTTCCTCTTGGGATTTCATGAATTGCTTCAACAACTCATCGGATGATGGTCCAGTTGGAACAATGGCTTGATTTTGCATAGGAAAATCGGCCTCTATTATTAGGATTAGGGCCTTGATTTTGAAAATTTCCTTGATTATTGCCATGAAAATACCACAGGTTGAAATTTCCACGACACAGGTTTCTATTGAAATTTCCTTGGAAGTTATGATTTTGATTTTGAAAACCGTTGTTTGGACTAAAATTACCTTGGTTTTGAAAACCTTGGTTTGGTCTATCTCGATTTTGATTACGGTTTTGGTTGAAACCGGAGGTCGAGGTAGTGGTTAGGGCGGTGGTTCGGGTCTATAGGAGCACGATATTGGTTGCCTCTGGATTAGAAATCCCTTGACATTAGCTTCAAAGGGTTACCATCGGTGGCCATACAATTGTAGTAAGCATGGGGGCCACCACAAGTAACAGACTTCCACTTTCTTAACTTGCCAGGAGGTGAAGTTTGTGGAAAAAGACTTTCTTTTGGTTGGAAGAACCAAAGCTTGAATTGCTTCAGTGAGTTTGTCAATCTTAGCATCGGTGCTAGATTGACTCACAGGCGATGAAGAAGAAGGACCAACACCGACTTGGGAAACAACCGGCTTGCCCGATGCGGTCACGGACTTTAGACTTGTTTTCAATGATCGCTAAAGCTTCTTTGGCAGTTTTGCTCAAGAAATTTCCTCCGTGAGGAGGAATTGAGAGAATCTTGATCGATTGACTCACTCCATTATAGAAAGTATCGAGTTGCATTAACTCGGAGAAACCGTGGTGAGGACATTTGCGAAGCAATTCCTTAAAACGATCCACGATTCACTAAAGGATTCATCAAACTTTTGAGTGAACTTGATGATTTCATTTTAAGACTCGTGGTTTTGGAAGGTGGATAGAATTCATTCACAAATTTCTTCACGGGTCTTCCCATGTCTCGATTGTTGAGGGGTTGTTTTTCAAGCCAATCCGGGCTTGTCCTAGAGAAAATGGGAGCAGGAAGAAGCTTAACGACATCGGTAGGGACATTCTTGTATTTGATGGTAGATGCAATCTTGTTAAACCATCGAATATGAGCATGAGGATCATCCGCTCAAAACCATAGAAGCCGACTTGAGGTTACAAGATTTAGTAACCCGGTTTTGAGTTCAAAATTTTCGACCACAATGGTGGGATAACAATAACATCTCCATACCCGTCGATGGGTGCTGGAGAAGCTCACACATAGGAGTTCTTCCGCCATGATAGCGGAAGTAGTGTGAGCGGTCCGGATCTCGATCCGAGTCGATGGAGCGAAAGTCACGGACACGCCTTCTTGGAATCTTGACAAGCTCACGAAATGGGCTCACAGATCTAGAAGAGCGAGTGCGCATACACTAGAGTTAACTCTAAGAGACCTCAGAGTTAAGGAGAGGAATGGGAATTATGAAAATATTTTATGAAAATGGGGTGAGAAGAATCTTTTTATGTTTTCTGGTTCTGAAACGTATATATAACAACAACCCCATTTAAAACAAATCGAGGCAAAACAACAGTGAACTTAAACCAATAATCACAAGATGAATGGCTTCTTTGAAAAAGGTACACCAATCACAAGGACACAAAGGCAAGTTTTAAATCTTTGGTTCGGGAACTTATTATGGTCGTACCCCCAGTTAGGTAGTACACTGCCTTGGTTTGCGGTGGTAATCTTTTATGTTGTTATTATTAAAGAAAGCGACAAATCTTTTTGTATTTTTATCTTTGATATATATATAGAAACAAAAGAAAATTATTTTTGTGTTTTATCGTTTTGGATGTTTTGGGTTTTGGATTTTTACAAGAAAATATATATAGATATAGATAGATGGTATGAACAAGGAGTGATTATTCAAATCACTAATCGCTAAGCGGAAGATAATCGACCTGACTCCCGTGGCGCGTAAAAATTTGATCGTCCCAAACGAGTCAAGTTTTTTCACACAAGCTAGCCACTTGTGAATGGCTAACCGTAAGAAACTTAAAACAGTTCGAGACACAAATGCAATGAAGATCGAGGAGTATAGGGTTTCCCCGGGTCGTTATGTCCCAGCGAGCTATGCGATGAATCACCAAACGGATAGTGATCGAGAGAATTTGAATGAGGAAAGAGTTGTGATTATGAACAATTATAACTAAAGAAAAAGTAAATAAATTACAGGGGCTTAAATGAAAATTAAAGAAAATTAAAAAGATAAACTATATTAAATAAACGCTATCACTATTCGCAAAATGATGTTTTTGATTTTTCTTTTATAAAACTTAAATTAAAAACTACGTGACGTACAAAAGAAAATGTGAAATTTAAACAATATTAATCCTAAAAAAATAAAAATGACATTTTTACAATCCTAATGATAAAAGAAAATTTTTAGAAAAAGAAAATTATTTTTATAACTATTTAATTAATTATTATTAATTAAAAACTAATTTTAACTATTTAATAATAACCTAAAACACAAGAAAATATGAAATAAAGCTAGAAAAATGAAATTATAACTTAGAAAAATCTAAAATAATAAAAGAGAATTTTCAAAACTAATTTTGTATTTTACGATTATTTTTATATTTTCTATGAGTTAAAAACTATTTAAAACTACTTAAATTGCTTAAAAATACAAATTTAACTAAGAAAAATCTGGAAAAATATTTTTTGACTTTTATATTTATCTTAACCTAGGAAAAATGAAAATTATTTTTTGAAACTTTTACGAATTAATTGTATTAAATGCTAATTAAAAGTACTAAAAATTGATTTAAATCGAGAAAAATAGCAAACCGACTTAGAAAATCTGAAAAATTCAAGAAAAGTCTAAAATAATATTATGAATCTAAGAAAAATATAAAAATAGTAGCTTATGTGAAGGAAATTGAAGCGCAATGCAAGTGCTTATAAATAAGCACTTGAAATAAACAAAAGGAAACCAAAGACCACCAAAGTAACACGGAAGCTATAATATCTGAGATTACCCAAATGCAACTAATAACAACTATCTTAAACCTATGAATTGCAAACTGCTAAGATTTGGATTATTTGAGTTTAGTGCTAAAAACAGTTTGAGGCTCCTACTTTAAAGCTTAAGCACAAGCTACCAAATAAGTTGAAACTAGAAAACAGAAGTTGGATCCTACACTAGACCTGGGTGGCTACTTATAAACCAAAAACCAGACTTAGATAAGCTCTTATGAGCTCTGTGCAAGCCCTGCACAAACACATGCACACTCAAGATTATTCGAGTTTGTGCCTGGAGAAATAAGACCAATTGACAAGGCGTTTTGACTTATAAAAATTCACAAAAATCTACAAAATGAGATTAAGAAAATAGACCAGTAGAAGTTTTAAACCCACAATTTCTTTTATTTGGCTCGAAATGAATCCATGAAAAATCATCCTAGTTGGGCTCAAAATGACTTTTCGGGTTTTAGACTTTTGAAACAGTTTGGAGATTTTGACTTTGATGAACTTTGAGACCAATTTGCCAATGAATGTGATGTTAAATGATGAAATAAAGCTACGCAAGCTATCTCTATGTTTTCTAAACACAAAACTAGTATTTGCTTTTTAAAAATCCAATGATATGCGATTAAGACAAGTTTGAAGTGAATTTGACTTTGAGTGTTCTAATGCACAAATAATGACCAATATGATTCAAGTGACCTTATTTGAGACTAAGTGAGCAGGTTTGACCCAGAACAAACCTCAAACACGGAGTTAACCATATGATCTAAACACCCTTTAAAACAACGATTTGCAATTTTAAACTGAACTAAACACCGCACTAGCTTGTTTTATTGATCAAAGCGAGTCTAACTACTCTAAATACAACTTAATTATGAGATAAGAACTAATCTAAATCACAAATCAGATTATGCAATTTCTTGAAAATCACTTACAATTGGTCCTAGCCACAATGGCTTGCCAAAGAACACAAGAACAACTAACCTATTCCAAACCCAACCTAGCTCATTATCAATCCAAATCCATGCTCTGCAACACCCATATCCATTTCCATTTCAAATGATGATTTGATTGACTTTTGTTGACCAATCACCAAGCTTGCTTGAAACTGTGTTCCAAGCTTACCAAAAGCTATAATGAGCTTAAGTAAACTTAGTTGAATGAGAAAATAAGCTATTGGAAGCTTTAATATAAGAACATGAGTTTGAATTTTTCAACAGTGAACCTTAAAAACATGAAACTTTAATACAACTTGAATTAACACTTGAAAATAGTCTTAGTACACTAGAATAACTTAATTTGATACAATTCAACTTGAAATTACAACTTTTGATTTAAACTAAAACATTTAACTTAAATCGACATATATGAAATTTTAAAACTAAAATCTACTCTCTTTCTTGCTTCTTCTTCCTTTTATACACAAAAGACTTCTCTCGCCTCTGCGAGCAAATCCCATCAATAATCTGGACCTTTGGATGGCATGAGTGCATATTGGCCATTGGATCAGGTTTTGGCGCCAAAAGTGTATTTGCCAGTTGGGGGTTTGAGTGTTAGGGGAGGATGCATTAAATGCAATTTGGAGTTTGGTGGAGGTGGAGGGATAAGGGGAGTGGAGGATGAGCTGGGGGGATGGGAGAGGTTGAGTGTTTGCAGACATGGTTGTTGAAGAAGAAAGAAAAAAGGCGCGGGGTGTTTGTTTGACTTATGGGTTGACCGGGTTTTAATATTAAAGGAAGGGGTCAAAATGAAGGGGTCGCAAAGGATTGGCGAGGGTCCAATGGTTATGACAAGGTCCAAAGGTGCAAAGGGTTTTAATAAACAAGGACCTATTGTGCAATTTCGAAAATCAAGGGACCAAGGCGCCATATTTGCAAAGTTGCTCCAAGGGACCAAAAGTGACAAGCTCAATAGTACAAGGACCAAACTTGACATTTTCAAATTTCAAGGACCATTTTGCCAATTTTTAAACTTGAAGGACCAAATTTGAAATTTCTCAAAACTTTTGATATTTTTCACCAAAGGACTAATTTTGACAACTTATGATTTTAAAAGGACCTTTGGTGACTTTTCTTTGAAATAAGTGCTCGGGGACTATTTCGACAACTTTTGAAAATTGGGGACTGAAGCGCCAATTATGCAAACTTAGCTCATTTTTCATCGATTTTAAACATTTTGCATCCGGAACATATAAATGCAATTTTGAGATATTTTCGGTATTTTGATGCATTCTAAGTATTTTAAGCGTTTTGCGTTCAGATTTAACCAAAAATGATGAGTATTTACACACTCATCAATTACCTAAATGTTTTTGTTCTTAGAATGATTTTTACAAACACATACCATGGTTGGGGAATCATTTGCTTATGATCTGTGCATCATATTAAGAGTATACACCAAACCTTCATGAATACTATTTATGATTGATTATAGACTACACACAAGTATATATATATATTTCTTATTGAATTTCACTAGAACATAATTATTTGAGGAAGCCTTGACAAGCTTTCTTGTTGGAATCTTTTCAAACAAATCAATTTCATACACAAAATCCCTTGGGACGATCTCGACTTACCAAACTTTGCTATTACGAAGCAGTATACTTGCTCGTATGTGTTAATAGGTTGAGCGGTTAAATCGTGTTTATAAATTTTAAAACTTGCACCAACGAAGCACATCAAGTTTTTGGCGCATTGCTAGGGATTTTCTTTAATTTTCTTTGATTTTACGTAAAATTGGCGATATTGGAATTAAATTTGTTTTTTTTAAAAAAAAAAAAAAAAAAAAAAAAAAGAGTTTACGGTTACAAACAAACCGATTGGTTGGTGATCCAACCGAATCCGGTTGAAGTTTCTGTGTTGATTTTAGTTGCGATTTTATTGTTCTAGTCATCTTAGTTATTTGTGTTATGGTTCTTAGAGTAATTACGGTAATTTTAGATTCTATTTGCGGATTATGTCTTGTAGTTTAATTATTTCCTAGATTTATTTTCATTTTCTTTACATTTGTTATTTATTAGTTAATTAAGTTTTAGTTAATTATAGTTTTATGGTTAATGATTAGATAGTAATATTTTTCAGGTTATAAGTTTAATTATTTTAATGATAGATTTTAATTGGTAGGTTTATTTAGTTTTAGTTAATGAGTTTTATTATGTTATTAAATTGTTGGTTTATGAAGAGTTTCTTTATTAACTAGAGTTTAGTACATCTTAATGATTCCTTAATTGCATTAGATTCGTTTTTTTTTAAATATATATTTTTCGATCAAACCGATCGGTTGCAACCCGCAACCGGATCCGGTTCGACTTCTGAAGTTAGTTATTTCAACCAACCGATTCGGTTGGTGATCCAACCGAATCCGGTTGGTGTTTCGTGTTGATTTTATCATTTTTAGGTCTTGAGTTTTAACTTGTGTTTTTGTTTTGTTAAGTGTCTTACATTGTTTAGTCTATGTTTCTATAGTATGTTCTTGTTTTACTAACTCTAACGCTAATAATTGATTTTGTTTTGTTTTGCTTTGTCAAGTTGTCTAGTAATATGGATAGTTTGAGCGGAATCTCGGAATACCTTCGTACTTTGGATGAAATGTTAAAGGATACGGAAGTTCCTTTGGAAAGATTGGAGGTATCTTGGAAGAAAGTAAGAAAGAATTGGGAATTGATACGGGTAATATGGAGGAAACGGGTGAAAATAAGGTTCAACTACCCAAGAAGGAAGAGTCGAGTATTCACACAAGCACCTTTAACGGTGTATGATTCGCCGCTAATGAGGTTTGTAGCATTGCGATGTGGAAGGAATAAGTGCTTGGGACATGTGACTTAATATGGCTTATGGAGAAAACTACATTTTGGAGAAGGTTCTTGTGAAATTGGTCATGTACGATTGGACTATGAAGCATATGGAAGAAGGATGGTCAAAATCAAGGTCAATATTCATGGACATATTTTTGAAACTGATTTTGTTGTGTTAGAAGAGGGGAATGCGAATGAACCTAATGTGTGTTTTGGTCGAGATTTTCTTGTCACGACCAAGTGTTAAGTAGATTTTGCAATGGGAAAAATGAGGATTAATATAACTGATTTGGAAGAAGGAAAAGGAGTAAACGAGATTCTAGTGGAAGTTTGTGCAAACATGGAAGAGAAAGAGGTGGAAGTAGTTAAGATGGGAAAGGCAAATCGGAAGAAACCGACATCAAACAAACTAACCCCAACAACAACCTCCACCACCAAAAATGACTCCACACCATCATCACCTACCACTACTTTCAAACCCTTAACCGACAAACAAAAAGAAACTATTTTAGAGAACCTAGAACAAAAGTTTCTTGAGCTTAATGAAAAGAAACCGGTGATAGAAGTACTCCAAGATTATGTGCTTTACCGTAAGAAGTTGGATCCATTGATGCTAGCAAGGGCTAGGTTGGAAGAAAATAATCTCACGGAGGAGGAGCGAGATCAAATTTTGTTTAGAGGCATGCCAAGGAAGGAAAAGGATCCGAGTAATTTTGTGTTGCCGATCAAAGTGAATGGGACTACACCAGTTTATGCTTTAGCCGATACGGGGTTGAGTGTTAATGTGATGCCGTATCCATTGTTTAAAACTTTGGGACTTAGTAATCCGCAACCTAATCATTCGAAGCTTACTATGGCGGATAATTCTCAAGAGAAGGCAATGGGAGAGGTAAAGAATGTGAGAGTGCAAATTGGATATCAACCATATTTGGCAGATTTCCTTGTCCTAGATATTCCGGTGGACAAGAGTTTACCACTACTATTGGGGAGACCATTCTTACGAACTTGTGGTGCGATTATAGACATGGGAAGAGGCACATTGACTATTGATGATGGGATTTCGAGGCAAACATACTACCCAAAACCAAGAGGACCAACTTTGGAATTTATGGAGGATTTGGAATGGATAGAAGCAGATGATGATTTAACGTGTTTTGAAGTGGGACGTGATGTCCAAGGTAACCCAATGTACGGACCATTAGCTCCGCCTTATTTTGATATAGAGGACGAAATGGAACGTGCGTTAGCGGTAGAAGCTTTCTACAACCCATTCAAAAACATATTAGTTTACAAAAGTTGACCGACTTTTAGGTTCTTTACCGGTGCAACTTAAGAATTTGGAGTGGAGACCGAAGGGTGAGGGACTTCTAAGAGACAAACCGGAGATGGATAATGGCATGTTAAGTTCGATATACTATGTCCGGACGGACGAAGATTCATGAGAAAATTCAAAACTTTTGAAGCGTTCCGTGAGTTGTAGGAAAATTTCAAAGCGAGGATATTCTAAGACAAGAGTATTTTGAGGAATTTTGAGGAAGACATGAGACCGTAATAAACAAGCAATTATTTGCTTGAATTTCATGAACTATTTCTTTTGATTTGATGCATTTAGGATTTTGTTTCTTATTTAATTTTTCATTTTATTTTATGATTGAAGTAATTTGGTTAATGCATTATGACTATGAGTTTTGAGTTGAAGTTTGGTTTAGTTCATTAGTATGATGAGTTGAGATTTTTAGATTGGATGATTGTTCAAAATTTCATATGATGGATGAATGTTGTGTGAATCTTTAGCAGGATTTTTGAGTAAAAATTGTTGCTTGGAAGGTAAATGCCTAAGTAACATGTAAAAATGCAAAATTTGGCAAATATTGCAAAACCGAAACGGTTGTGTCCTTGACTGAACCGGTTGCAATTGAGTATAAAAACCAAAAATTCACTTTTCCAGAAAAACACACACACACTAATTCTCCAGTGGGTTTTGCAAAAATTCGTCCAAGAGAAGCTGATTGAAGGTTGTTTAAGATATAGGAAAACATCATGGCACCCAAACAAGTAAGCATCTACAATCAATTAACTCAATTAAGGTTTAATTAGTGCATTTGATTCGAATTGAATATTAGGTCGCCAATTTGGGGGTTTTTGTTATAATTCGAATTAAGTTGTAATATTTTAGGATTGAGTGGGTAATTGATATAAGAGTGCATTGCAAGAAGAATTGTATTGATTGATTCAACATAGGATGAATAATAGATGATTGAATTTTCGGATTTAATTGGGTTGTGCTATTGAATCAAGATAAGTTGCAATTGGTGATTCCTTATGATAGATGATGCGTTTTTAGGAGTGATAGATGCCACATTATTGATTATAACTAATGATTGAAAGATATAGGTGTCACACCCTCGTCGGAGGCGGAAACACGAGGTGTAACGGAAGGGAACATAAGCAAAAGATAATAGAACATACCAACATTAATATTAAAAAGAAATATTACACCATTACAATACCAGTTTAGCCGGCATCGGCAAATATATTACAAAGTTTAGTTCCCAAAATATTGAATTTTATTACATACGACTTGTAGCGACAAGTGAAAACTTCTTTATGCAAGACTTGATAGAAAAGTTTACTAACGATCACCTGAAATGCATGAGATAAAAACGGGTCAACTATGAAAATAGTTGGTGAGTAAACACGTTTAGCGGAAATAAGAAAACTCGTAAGAAAAATTCAAAGCATTCGGTCAACGAAAATAGTTCTCAAAGCAAAGGCATTGTGTATCCACTCAGTTCCAAATTCCGCCCATACAAAACTTGCAACCTGTGTGTACACAACCCATTGCACAAAAATGTAGTGCTTCAAGTAGTCAAGTATAAGTGGTCATAATAGTTCCCAATATAGTACCATGAATATAATAATGTAGGGATGCTCCGAACATAGGAGGCTTCGCACTGCTCCAACAAGGGAGACTCCTTTGTCACTCGACCACTTAGGCGAGATTTATTGAGACACTCCACCAACAAGGCGAGACTTCTTTGTCACTCGACCACCTAGGCGAGATTTATTGAGACGCTCCACCAACAAGGCGAGACTTATTTGTCACTCGACCACCTAGGCGAGATTTATTGAGACGCTCCACCAACAAGGCGAGACTTATTTGTCACTCGACCACCTAGGCGAGATTTATTGAGGCGCTCCACCAACAAGGCGAGACTTATTTGTCACTCGACCACCTAGGCGAGATTTATTGAGACGCTCCACCAACAAGGCGAGACTTATTTGTCACTCGACCACCTAGGCGAGATTTATTGAGACACTCCACCAACAAGGCGAGACTTTAGGACAAGGTCATAACATGTACGGTTCAATAAGTTCTAACAAGTCATAATTTCGTAATTAAGTTCAAGGATTTGATTCGAGTTCACAAGTTCTAATTAAAAGAGTTCACAAAAGTAAGAATCAATTTAATTCAAGTATGGTTCATGCATTTCGCCCCAAAATATAGTAAAACGGTAAAAGGGATGTGATTACTCACTTGGTAAAGCGAGGCGATGACAAAAGTGAGTACACCGAGGTATAATGTGATGTGTTAACCGGGACCTATTACGAATGATATGATATGTCATGAGTTGCAATGCAATGTTATGCATGCATTTCGTATGCTATTTATACCATTTACGGGTTTTGAAAATATTACTCGTCGTCGAAAAAAAAAAATACTCTTTTGACGTCTTGACCCTTCAAAAATGACTTTACAAGTATTTACGTCAAAATGTCATCCTACAATGGTTTAATAATGATTTATAGTGAAATTACTACTTTCGCCGCAAAACAATGTCGTCGGAAAAAATCATGAAATTAACAAAATGGCTCCGGAAAAGTAGTGGTAAAATAGTGTCGTCGATCGTTAGAGAACGAACTCGACGGTTTTGGAAAGTTTGTATCAATATCTAAAAGTTTCAGTTCAGGAGTTTTCGTCCAAAAGGTCTCGATCATAAAGATATTAAGGGTTAAAGTTGGTGGTTTTGCTAATTGTGTGCGAAAATAAGTTTCGCCAAGTTTGAACATCCGTAAATAATTTACTATAACTCCGCTATACAAACGGCTTGTTGTTTTGAAAAATATGGCGGTGAACTTGATTTTACTAAAAGACAATTTGTTCCAAAAGTTTTGCATCATAGTTAAAGCGCGCAAACATAGCCCTTACAATTAATGAAATACTTGAATCGTAGAAATAATATAATTTTTAGGAAATAATAGTTACGGCAACTTAATAAAAACGTGCATATATTTGTCGTTTCAAATCCGTTTTCTACGTAAAATATGTCCTTAACCGTATCGAAGTAAACTAATATATTTTGATAAGTCGAAATAATTTGTGAAGCTTAAGGCTCGCTTTTTGACCCGAAAATACTAAAAGCAGAAAGCTGAATTTTCCGAAAAGTGTTTAATTAATCGTCAAACTTTAAAAATTCACCACGGCCGTTATAACTCCGTTTTATCCGTTCAAAAGGCCACGGATTCGTTTTAAAGTATATTTTCTAAATATCAAGGCCAAAATGTCGTACCATCAGTAGGTTTTCCAGAAACCGAATTAAGGACAGAACACCAAAATATAGTTATCGAAAATAGTTTTTCTCGGACAAAACCTATTCTAATCCCTTCAAATCAACTCCAAAGCTAATCTAATCCTACCATACACCTTCTTAGGGTGTCATGGGTTCCTAATCACCATCAAGACCAAAGAATACCATGGGAATATTTATAGGATGACCAATATGTATATATAACTCTAAAATCATAAAATAAATGGTATAAATCACATAACATGCATATAAGCTCCAAAAATGAAAAGAAACATATGAAATGAGAAAGGAAACATGAAAATGATAAAACAAGCTACAAGTGATAGTGATGAGGTGTAGGTAACAAGGATTAGCCTAAATACTCTTGGTTTTATTTCAAAACCATAAAAGAGTATAAACTAGGTTGTTAATGCTTGAATCTTGCAAAATTTTTGATCCCTTGCTAGATCTTGATGATGAACCGGTTATGGAGGATAAACCAAGAGAGAAGGAAAATAAAAAGTTTACTTGACTTGAAGTGTATGATTGAATGAATGAAATGGAGGTGAATGGAGTATAAAACTAAACTTGTCAAGGAAAATTTCACCAAGTCCTTATTGTCAACCCCCCTAGTGGACGGTTTTTAAGGGGATTGGTTCCCAAATATATTTTTTTTTTTTTAAAATGTAAACTTGTATATATATTGTGTATTATTTGTAAAGAAAGTGTAGTAAAAGTGTAAGAAAATGTACAAATATAGGCAATTGGAAATTTTTGGTACAAGTAAGTTTTTAATAGCTCAAAATAGGATGTAATGAGATGATAAAAATTTTAAAAATACTTTCCTTGTGAAAATTTGAGTGATAAAATAATTATCGTATAATTTTTAAGAAAAGTGACGTAATAATATAACTTTAACGATTTATATACCAAATAATTTCAAAACACTAGTTAAACTCAAAATATAGTTTTACAACTAAATGTAAGTATAAAAATATGTCGGGATCATTTTGAAAGTAACGGATTAAATATTTAAAATAATAACTCACGCGATAACGTTTATTAAATATAAAATTTACGCGTTAAATATGAAATGAAATGCCATGAATGAATTAATATGATGCATATTTAATTTAAGAAATGACCGGAATTTGAGAATTGTGACAATAGGCTTATCAAGTTGAGTTCTAAGATGGTGATGTTTGATGTTTGATGATTTGAAAAGCGAGTTTAGAGTAATTCAAGGGTGTGGAAATCATTGAGGATGATAGAATGCGATCTAGGAGTGGATTGGACTTAGAAAACTCGAGTGTATGAGGGTTTAAAAGGCAAAGCCTTACGCAGGTTGCACAACCGATTCGGTTGCGCATTGCAACCGAACGGTTGGATTTTGGTCATTTGAATAACCGATTCGGTTTCTCACGAACCGAATCCGGTTACGGTTTCTGTGTTAGAAATTTTTGAAATTTTGAAATGGATCTTAGGAGGTTCCATGAACCTTCTTGTTTGTTCTAACACTCTCATATGGTCTTATATTTGTGATTTCTACAGAGAATTATTGTAGGTAGCTCGAGCGAGGAGGCAATTCCTATGAACCCGCTTGTTACGAAGTTTTGTCAAAGGAACGAGAAGAAGAAGGTTAAGTATAGTGTGAAGACGGAGGCAAATGCTAATTTAAAGTTTAAAAATCTCACCGACGGGGAGAAACATACTTTTCGGGAAAGGTTGTCGAAATTGCAACATAGGACATGTTTGGTTTCGAGGGTGATTGATTGGGATTTATTTGAGGAATGTGATTGTGAAGATGAGTTAAGAGGAATGATGCGAACATCTTATGTATATCCGAGGGATGGAGATTCGTTCAATGATTTGTCATGGAAAGAGCATTTAGCGTCAATGAAGAGGTCTATCGAGAATGGTGTATGGAGTTCTTTTCAACCATGTATTTTAAAAGAAAGGTGAATGTTCGAACTTGATGAAGGAAATTTGTGTTTGGTTTAGGCTTTGTGGAAGGATCATGCTTACACTTTGCTTGAAGCTTTTAGCGTGGCTCTTGGTTTGTATGAGCCACATGAGGTTAATCATCGATTATTTGAAGCTCACTTTTCTAGACTTTGGAGGTTTGAAAAAGACTATCCTAGTATTCCCGCTTATTGGAATCACGTGGGAGATCCTTCCTACGCTAGGAGGAATGCCTCAACCATCAGGAATCCGTTGATGAGGATACTTCACAAGTTGATAGTGACCGGGCCATTAAATAGATTTGGAAGCAGGGACAAATGTCAAAAACCGGACTTATGGGTTATGATGTTGCTGGAGGAAACTAAGGATGGCAATGCAGTTTGGCAGATCGTCGAATATTTGTCTAGGAGGGCCCCGGGAATCAAGAGCAATAGCCACATTTGTGGAGGACATTTTGTGACAAGATTGGCGAAGAATCTTGGGTATTATGTTGATGAGGAATTGGCTAAGTGTGGAGAGCCAAAGTATAGTGATACGTGGACTGCACAAGGTTTTGGAAACGCTTTGAATAGGAGATTGAAAACCTTGGGGTTGTGGATTGAACCGAGACAACAACAACAACAACCACCACAACAGCAGGGGAATATACCAATGGAGAACGTGCAAATGGGTATGTCTAGTAGTTTTGATTCGGGTTGGGGAGAGTGGAACCAACATTTAGATGAGATTCAATGTAGGGATGTATGGAGAGACTCGATGATGTTGAGAAACAACTACATCAATGATTATTCCATGCCTATCTTTCAAAACATGGCTCGTGAAGCCAATTACGAGTTTCCACCCTACGATCCACCCAATGTTCCACCATATCCTTTCCCTTACACTTCTTATCCTGGACCCTATCCGTATCCATATCCTGGGTACGCACCATTTCCTGATCCAGTGCCCCCATATGGTCGACTACCTGAAGTTGGTGGAACAAGCCACGATGTTGGAGGATCATCATCAGGAGTTGGAGGAAAGAAGAAGAAAAGGAGAGTTCGTTCGGAGATTGTGGACGAAAACTACGTAACCGAAAGTGATGATGATGAGTATGATGATGAAGAAGGAGATGACATGAGCGAGGACGATGAGTGATCGTGGATCATTCGTGAATTATGGTTTCAAAGACATTGGTTATGATGTGTTAAACAATATTATTTCTATCTTTTTAGGATGATTAACATGTTTTGCTTGGTTTTTAGTAGCATTTGCATTTGTTTGGTTTTGTGTATTGCAGTTTTTGTTTGCAGGATGGATGTGTCGGAAGCTTATTGATGGTCAAATGTTTGGAGTTGGATAACTCACATGCTTTCTTATGACCCAATATGCATATTGCATATTCTATCCCGTGGTATCTTTTAACTATTTCTTTTTCCCATTTTCTTTACTTTGAAGTTCATTTTTATTACATTGAGGACAATGCAAAACTTAAGTATGGGAGAGGGAAGAAAATAGGAAAAATGATGCGCATTTTTATTTTTTATTAGATAACTTTTGGATGCAAGTGATTAGAAGAAATTCGCCCTTGATGGTCTAGTTGTTTTCACGCATTATTGATATTTTAAATATAAAACTTGGAATTTCAATGGTAAAATGATGATTTTTGAAATTTTTGATTTGAACCAAATTACGGAAGTAATTCATTTTGGATTCGATAGCATTTTCTAGCATGCATAATAGCCTTTTTCCACACGTTTGTGAGGTTTCTTTTGTATAAAACACATCTTTTGTTTTATATTTGCTATGAGTGTCTGCGGTGATTATGTCGATTCTAGAACTTGTACTAGTTATGCATTACAGCTTAAAATCACTTTCGAGTGATCTAAATATGTTCAAATGATAAGAGGCACCTTAGGAATAAAACCAAATGGCCTTGTTTACATCTAATGATATATTAGCTAACTACATCGGTTAGTTAACCACCCATATGGACCCATTTGTTAGTGCTCATTTTAGCGCTAGATACCCTTAGTACACCCTTCCGAGCCAATCTTTTCGTTTTGATAAATTCAGAAAATTACAAAAATATTTTACACTTTTAAGCTTTAGCCAACCCTTGTCATGTCTATTGGTTTGTTGCTAGTTGTTTGGAATGTTGGATCATTTTTGATGATTATGAGTTAGCCGTACTTTGCCGTTCGTGTGTGCCATTCCGACAAAGACGAAGAGTGCACCTTCTTATTTGAATTTTTGTGGTGATGCTTACACTAAGTGTGGGGAACTTTGTTTTAAAAAATGGTTATAGCCAATGAGCTATATGAAGGATATTGATTAGCCAATGAGCTAAAATTGAGTTATACATATTTGCGAGATCGATATGAGAAGAGGTGAAATAATCATTTTCGGGATTGTGGTTTGTATGATGGCTAGCAACATGGAGGTTTAGACTTGATTTCATTTTATTTTAACACCAATTTCATACTCTATCCCATGCCTTATCCATACCTTTTATGAACCCTTAGCCTATCGTTATAACCCGATTTAAAGCCTCTTTGATGAATTTATTTTCTTTGTTTGATACTTGTACAAGCTTATGGTAAAAACATTGATCATGGCTAGGCATTGAGTGATTTACATATACCACGAATATATGAGTGTTGAGTGAATTCTTAAAATCATTAAGTGAGGTGTTCTAGTTATGTTATCTAAAGTGTTTGGTTCATTTTAAAATTTTCACATATTATGAGCAAACCGATGATTATCTCTTTTGGGATGATTGTTACATTTTTGGAACCATGGTGTCAAAGACCATTGAAATCAATTTTTGCAAATGTTAGACCTACTCGAGGGCGAGTAGAGCTTAAGGGTGGGGGAATTTGATAACGCCTAAAATGAACATGTTTTAGTAGCGTTATTGTTAGTTTTGTGCATAATAATCGACTATATTTACTCATAACTGTTGCAAAAGTGCAAAGATGCATATTGTGTATGTATATGTAGCCAGGTATCACGAATAATGAAGAAATGAAGTTTTTATGCACATTTGGAAGATTCTCGATGAAGGAAGTCAAGCTAGGAAGCTTTTGGATTCAATGATTGGGAAGCATAATGATTTCTAAGTATCTCTGACAAGGAAAGATCAAGTTTTGCCTTGAAATCATCGCGAGAGCAAAGAATGAAGCGTATGGGAGAAAAGTCAACAAAAGTCAAAGCGGCACAAACCCAAATGATCGGTCACAACCCGTAACCGGATCCGGGTGGGCAAATGGTCAAAATACAACCGATCTGGTTGGAGCGAAACCGATCCGGTTTCTCGCGCTATGATTACACAATGTTGCATTTATTGTTGCCTTAACTCCCCATAATCATTGGAGTCAGATCATTTCTTGATATTTACTTGTTGGGAGCGTTTTGGAGAGTTGAGCGAGCACATTTGGCTATATAAAGAACCTAGTCCTAGTATACTAGGTGTGACACAACCAAAATTGTATTAGTTTACACCAAAACTAATACCAACCATATATTCAGCCCAAGCTTAGATCTTCTTGAAAAGCGTCCGGGAGCAAGGAGGAACAATTCTCATCCATAGTTTTGATAGTTTGAGTTGTCACGGTGAATCTAGGTGATTGGAGGCGTGGTTGCTACAATCCCAATTCTAATTCTTGTAATCACAAAAGTTTAGGTATTCTATGAACTTTGTTATGGAATTCTATTCTCTTGAATTGTTGGAATTACTTTGTTATGATTTGTGTTTAGTTATTATTATTATCATGGAGTAGTTTTGGGATATACTTGTGTGTTGGGATGTAGTTAATCATATTAGTGTTCTCAAAATGTGATGCATGTACATATGATCTTGTTTAAATGAGTTTGTTGGAAAATACTAGTCTTGGTTTGATTTGTCGATAAAACATGTTTTAAGAAAAAGGACCAAAGGATTTCTCTTGTGTTTTATTCCAAAAGTGTAGTGACAAACTAGTATGGGGATATGGTGATTGACAACCGCCATGTTTGCTTATTAAAACAAGACTAGGAACATTTTCATCACGAAGGGTGAAAGATTTGTAAGAACAAATTTAATAAGAACATGTTGCAAACAAATGGAATTTCTATAGGATAATCATTGGGATAAGGACCGAAAGGATTACCTAAATGTTTTTGTTCTTAGAATGATTTTTACAAACACATACCATGGTTGGGGAATCATTTGCTTATGATTTGTGCATCATATTAAGAGTATACACCAAACCTTCATGAATACTATTTATGATTGATTATAGACTACACAAGTATATATATATTTCTTATTGAATTTCACTAGAACATAATTATTTGAGGAAGCCTTGACAAGCTTTCTTGTTGGAATGTTTTCAAACAAATCAATTTCATACACAAAATCCTTGGACGATCTCGACTTACCAAACTTTGCTATTACGGACGAGTATACTTGCTCGTATGTGTTAATAAGTTAGACGGTTAAATCGTGTTTATAAATTTTAAAACTTGCACCAACGTACACATCGACAACTTATGCAAGCAACAAGATAATTGAACTAAGGGTTTAGTGTGATAACAATAATGCACTAAAAGTGAGTGCATACAAGGTAGGCTAAAGCGATTTGGGTGTACATTTGGGGTTGATTGTAAACAATGATCTTCATTGATATTCGAAAACCGAAACATCACAAGAACCACGAAAAGGATAGGCTACGAGGGGTTAATTAGGGTATCGTGTACTAAAGATGAGTACAACGCATAAGGGTGTGGGGAATTACTCAACCGATATGGAAGAAGTAATTATATTACGGGTATTAAACAAGGGTTATCCTAATGCCTCTTATCATTTAGTTATTCCTAACTACACAAGTGTAGTCTTACTAGCGATCTGGGATGCATCACAAAAGTTCTATAATCTATTATACTATCGGTTCACACTCTAAGCATTAAAGATGAATGCTTTAATTCCTACTAATCTAAGGCGATCCTCGCATTTTGGGTGGAATTTAAGTGGTAAAGGGTTTTGTGCTAGTCATATAACTTCCTATCCATGAGACGCTTTATTAAGACTAATGGCCCACTCCTATATGTCATGAAAATTTTAAATTTGGTGCCAAAATTACCCTAACCGATATTTCTCATGGTTTATGACACAAATGAAATTGGACAAAGCAAATAGTCAAGGATAAGCATAGTTTCAAAGTTCCCGTTTATTTTCCTCCCTACACTTAACCGAACATTGTCCCCAATGTTCCCCGCAAATATCAAAGTTATGATAATGGAAGGTAATTAAAGCGAAAGAAACTAGGACTCCCACGATTAGCTCGGTAGGATCCGTGTAAAGTGGTGGTTACATCTTTCTTCAAAAGAGCGTTTACGTGAAAAGCTCCTTCTCATCTTACGTATCTTCTTGGTAAATTAAACTGCACCTTGAAGAAAACCAGCGAAACCTTCGCGTAAAATCGGTGGTAACAATATATATGACTCTACTAAACTAGGATATAATGCTTGTGGAATGGATGTTCTGATTTTACGGAAAATTAAGACCGGAAATTTCAAAAATTTATAAGTAGCTCGAAAGAGAAAAAGTGATAAGTCATTTACCTCCTCCACGCACGCCGTCAGTTGCGATCTGACGTCGGTTATCGACAAAAAGCGGTATGCGATTTTACGGAAAAATCGGAAAATTTACATCTTTAGAATCGGAAAATTTCACCGCAAAACATCCATTATGACTCGATACAAGCATTTGACTCGAACAAACACACATGTATATCTTTAATTAATTGTAATTCTCATGTTCACGTTTCTTTTGAAAACGTGTGTAATCCTCCTACACTTATCCTTTTATAAAATACCTTTATATGTAATTAAGACGAGGTTAAAGACAAAATAAAGCATTTTCACAAATTCAAACATGAGAACATACAATAATGAAAAGATATATGACACAAAATAAAATGAAAAACAAATACATGTGGGTTGCCTCCCAAGCGCTTGTTTTTGTTCGAGTCACGAGCTTGACTCTACCCTTATTTAACGGATAAAGGGAAGTTTTTCTACACTTAAGCTTAAGTGCGGGTGATAGTAGCGATACACACCCTTAGGGTGGAAATTTGCTACGTGAGGAGAGGGTGATGGGTGATTTATATGCTCGAAGGGGTGTGCTCCATTCATTCTAACCTTACCTAATTTTATGGGTGTAGCGGTGAATCAAATCTCTCCTAAAATGGATCATCTTCTATCAACTTCAAAAGATTCTTAGTTAAGGATCCATCTACCTAATAAACCGGTTTAAACCCATAATGTTTCTTGTTATCAACCATGAATGGGTGATACAAGTGTGTAAGGTCATGGGTTACTTCTATATTAGCTTCCACTCTACATGGCCTAGAGTCTACCACCTTTATCAAGCAACTACCGGACTATTTATTTTGATGGGTGGATTGGGGCCTAATTCAATTCAAGATTCACATCTAAAGGCGAAAAATTGGGTAAGGTTTTTGGTTGAGGCTCGGTTCATCAAAATTAGGAACTTCCCTAGGACTAAGAGAGGTCAAGACAACAAGCATCTAAACCTACATTACGTAGTGGCGTTTGGTCCAAAGTTTTATATCAATCGGGGTTCCTATAGTCTCTTTTACTTCTTAGGGTAAGTTATAGGCGATGTGTGTTCCTCAGTGATGGTAGGGCTTGTGGGCTTGGAGTTTCCACCTCATTCTCCATTGTATCTAGATCTCCTAAATGTTCATCATGTGTTTTAGTATGATCTAACCCAAATACACTCCTAAGTATCTCAAATCCTTCTTTAGCCATTTCAAATTCTTGGTCCGATTCATAAGAATCATTCTCAAAATTTTATCACTATGTTCTATTTGCCTAAAGTTCCTCACGCGTGTCATATGTTTGGTGAAATCTATCCCCGCATGCAACTAGGTAGTTCAACTATAACCATCTCACAATCTTGTTCGGGTTTAGGTTCTATGTTATTAAAAACTAGGTCTTTTTGATCATGATGCCTAAGGTTGGATAAATCCTCCTTATCCGTTTCCTCAAGTTGTGACAACTTATGGTTTATGCTTAGGAGGCTTTTCTCAAAAATATTCCAGAGGGTCTCACTAAAAGGAGTTGATTCTAACAATGATCTTTGAATAGAAGCCACACAAACACAAAATTTATCAAATCCATCCAACCTTACACCCGTCTCCTTTTGGATATCTCTAGGATCACTCACAAATTCATTAGAATAATAAAAAGCAATCCAATCTGCGAAATTTAATTGTTCCTCATTTGTTAATGATTCAAATGCAACTTCACTTGCCATAGCGACAAATGAAAAGGGTTTCTGACGAAACACAAAGAAGGGGAATAGACTACAAGGAAGCTAAAATGAGAAAAAAGCTTACTTGATAGGAATCAACAAAGGAACCTAAGCGGTGGAAATCTAACTAGCTATTCTATTCCCGTAGCGTAAAAACTTGATACGCTTACACAACACGTTCGGGGTCAAAGGAACTTCCTTTTCGTCGAGCAAGTTTTTCAACACCTAGGCGATGAACCTAATCGTTGTAGTGTAGTATTAGGGTAAGCCACGGGTATTGATATCGTTCTCTGGGGAATAGGAATGCTAGTGAGAAGTTACTACGCTAAGGTTGGGGTTGAGGAAGATTATTTTTTATCTTTTTATATTTTTTTTTAGGAAATTGAAAGGTACGAAATCTCGGGGTTTGGATTTGGGGGTTGGTATTTCTACCGATTACTCTACTATCTAGTTATCTAATCCTAAGGTGAATGTAGTCTATGTCTATTGTTGTGTGCTCGTATGATGACTAAAAATGTATTTGCTTAGGCTTTACTACTCCCTAGTTATCTCCTATTGATGGTTGAATTGTCACGTCCTTATTCTTAATCGCGTTGTGTCTCTAAGGTCGTAGGGTATGCGTTTATCCCTAACTCTTTGAAGCTACCAAAGGTTAATGACTACAAAATCTCTAGGATTTATAAACTTTAACTCTAAGGTATTCTTTGGATGTATAGCCTACAATTACTCTAAGTGATTATAAACTAAGGTTCAACAAAGATTAATCAAGCGTTAACAACTTATAAAGCTGTTGTATAAGTCCAGAGATTGTTTTTGCTAATTTCTAATAAGTCTGGAAGTTTGGTGTTGTTATTGTCTATTATATTTATGCAAGAACTATGGAACTTTGGGCTATAAAATGAATGTGACGCCAGCTCGGGTTTCATAATATAAATTACTTTATCTCTCGTATCTCACTTTCTCTCTCGATATTACTGTGTGTTTTTTATATGTTCATCTGGTTTACACCTTGTAATCATAGTTGTCAGGATCCCGATCCTGATCTTAGGATCTTACGATTTTACGATACCGCAAAGCAAAAACGATCCGGATCCTACATAGGATATTTGCAAGCTTAAGATCTTATAGGATCCCTATCTTGACCATACGATCTTACGACCTAATCCGATCCGATCTTACTTTTCTCGGATTACAAACTAAAAAACTACAAATTCATGGGTTGTTTGTTTGTAGAATTCAAAAAACAACATGTTAATCTTTTTAAACATTTTATAATCATAATTTATGACAACATTTATATGAAACATTCATAGTATTTTGTGGTTATAATGTATTAGAATTTGTAGATTTGTATAAAATTACATAAACTATTAAGAAATAACATTAGAGTAGGATCTTAAGATCCCGATCCGATCTTACGATCACGATCTTGCAAAGACGAAAACGATCCTGGGTAGGATCCCGATCTTGACAACCTTGCTTGTAATTGTTCATTTACGATTTTTTTTTTGTGTGGGTATTTTTATTCTTGAATCGCATCCGTGTTGGGGACGATTCTTATTTCTTTTTATGTTTTGATCGCACTCGTTTGAAGATGATTCTTATTGAGTTTAAATATAAGTAAGGGGTGGTTGGTTGCAAGGTTTTTAAGATCGGGATCCTACCTAGGATCGTTTTTGTCTTTGCAACATCATCGTAAGATCGGATTTGGATCTTAAGATCCTACAATAGTGTCAATTTCTGAATAAGAGATGTAAAATTATGTAGATCCACATATTATTATATGGGAAAAGTGAATATGGGGCTGTCTCACATCTAAGCTTCCATGCGAAACCATCAAAAATCACTAAAAGATACATCATTTTGATTATTATTTATTCAAAATTTTAGTAGTGAAACTAATATATGCATAGTGGGATGCATTTTAATGGTGAAATAAATCCTCTTATTATATATCATATATCATGAAAATGTATGTCAAAATTATAATTATGAAGTGTTTAATACAATTAGCTTATTGTTTTTCATATTCTACAAAAGTTAATACATAAATTGTTAGTTTTTTAGCTTGTGGTTCGAGAAAATTAAGATCGGATCGATCGAGATCTTAAGATAATATGACCAAGATCGGGATCCTATTAAGATCCTATCTAGCAAAGATCCTGCGTAGGATTGGTATCGTTTTTTGTTTGTGGCATCATAAAATCGTATGATCCTAGGATCAGGATCGGTATCTTAACAACCAACCATGGTTGAATTGATACTCAAGGAGCAGGGCGTCGTATCCCAGGGGTTCTATTAATACATCGTATACAATATTACATCAAATGCGATGTGTTTTCGTCAATCGACAATCTGTTTCTTGTATCTAGAAACGACGTGGTGTTGTGTAGAGTTGTAGTTGATCGTTATATGAGTTGTTAACTACGAATAAATTATGTAAAAGAAGGGGGAATAGAGGTCGGGATTGTTAACCCGATTTCGATACCTAATTCGTTTAAAATGATTAAGGTATGCAAGCCAAAATTCCGTAATGTACATTTTACAAATACCATTCATGTGATCAGATAATAAGATTTTTAGTAAATGAAAATTTTGTATGATTACAAAGGTAAACTACTCTTGAAATCCTATTGCAACTCAATCAAAACATAAGTTTTGTAACTATTTATCTATTTTTATTTATACCCCGATTCTCGCTTGGAATATGTTATTAGTTAGGGATAATTATCTAAAAATATATTTAACTTGTCATTTTTCTAGTATTGTGTAGCCAATTATTTATTTATTTTTGCTATTGTGGGGTGTTTATTTCGGCTTATGTCTTATTTGGTTTTGGGTGTATGTTTCATAAACTCACTTTTTGTAGCTTATTTTAAACCTTTTCAGCTTATATAAGTTCATTATAATATAATAAACTTATATAAGCCAAAAAGTTCCAAAATAAGCCACAAAAGTGAGCTTATGAAACATAAAAAACCAAATAAACCATAAGCCGGCAATATAAGCCGAAACAAACACCCCTATATACCTAAACTTTTGAATTTCGACCTTTGTGTAAATTCTGTAACAATTTTACCCTTACGTTTTTTGACCAACTTATTTACCGCGAAGGCTTAATTGACCATTACACATGAACAAAATACATATAAATGCCGCAATTCAAAATTTTAAGTATATAATAGCAAAAAATACAGTTAACTACACAACACTCGAAAAAGTATCAAGTAAACTACACTTTTAAGTTATTATCCTATTAGTTATAACCAAGTACAATAAAATTTTTATATGGTTAATGGGATAGAATCTTGAAGCAAGCCTTCCAACCTCGGCTCTGGCTCTGCCGGCGACGATGGCGATTGATCATCTCTGATCGAGCTTCGGTCATTAGAGGATGGACCGGCTTCTTACACAGCACGAAGGTTCTTTCTCCACACGACCCAACTGCTTCTTTTGCACTCATTGCTGCCAACAAATTTAGTAATTTTGAGACCTTGTGGAATAAAAAAGCAACAAGACATGAAGTTTATATTCGAAAAGACTCAAAACGGGAGAGAATATGATTATAACGATTGTAAGATAATCCGCCTATAATTATTGTCCACTGTTAATTTTTGAAGTATTTAGTTTTTAACTTTGACTTTAAATATTTTTATTTGTGTTATATAATATTTGATGAAAATTATATCAATGAAAATACATTTAATAGTCAATCCATTCATATATTTTGCATCAAGTATTATATAACATAAATAAAAAAAATTAAAGTCAAAGCGGAAAGATAAATACTTAAGAGGTTAACAGTGAACAATAATTATGAGACGGATATATAGAGTAATATTTTATTCACTTGATACGGCTATTTATAAAATCTTGTTATCAACCAAATACCATTCTAAATGTGAAAATCACATGAATTATTGTTGACAAGTGTATGCTAGGACGATAATTAAGTTGATTATTAGTATCATTAGTTAGCATCTCGTTTTAACCAATTAATGGAGCAATAATCTGAAATGTGCAAAAATTGAATCGCACCCAAGTGCATGGTTGTGACTTCATAAAAAAAGATTGTATCTGAAGTGTATATAAGCTAGACTTGAACTTACAAATGAAATTTTTTTGACTTAGGCAGAAAAATGATTGTATATTTTTATGGGGTAATAGCAAAAAAAAGTCTTATCTTTATACCATTTCCTCTTGAATTAGCGAACAAAATTTTTGCTTCGGGTAATATCTTTCAATTCATCCTCTTTAGGGTATTTTCAAGCGAAACAGTTGGACGTTTTGCCCTATTACCCTGAGAGGAAAATGGCAAGTATGATCTTTTTTATCATTTGCCTAGTTTTTATTATGTTAAATTTTGGATATGTATTAAGATAAATTATTTAATGATTTATAATTGTGTTAAATCTATGATAAAAATGTTTTGTTTTAAGTTTACACTATTTACTTATTAAGATAATTTAGTTCTAAGTACCTTCCATTTGCAAAGGACATGAGTTTAAATAAGTATACGCGTGCATGGCACGTGTGGGGTTCAAATAAGCAGTTTTAACCCTTACCATTTAGGCGGGAAAAGCCGTTACAGCCATTTCATCATTTCATTTGTATATAACACAATTCATTTCACATTTGTAAGCGGTTTTGATTTTGTAATTCTCTCTTGTAATAAACTTCTACAAGTCAGTAAGCCATAACAAATCCCATTAACTAATTCTTGAGCTCAATTCTTATTTGAATCTAGATTGATTCTCTGTAAGAGTGTATCAAGTGGTATCAAAGCGATCGATTCCGGCATCTTAACCCATAAACCTATTGAGTTTGATCGTCACGATCAAATTAAAGCCAAAATACATTCGTTTCCTATCACAAATCGTTACCCTTGTTAATTCTTATTCCGTTTCTTAGCCAAACACGTTTTCCGTCTGGTAGTACATTATTTATTATTTAAAAAAAGTATCATACTTGCCATTTGCTCTTCTCGAGTAATAGGGGCAAAATGTCAATTGTTCATGAAAATACCTTAAAGAGGATGAATTTGAAAGTATATTACCCATGAGCAAAAAAATTTGTTATTCTACCGAAGAAGAAAGGTAAAGAGTATAATCTTTTTGGCTATTACCCCTATTTTTATCTTAATCTAATGAAACAAATATGATCCTTACTTTATATATAGTCTATGAGTTTGGTTATTTCGAATTTGATATTTAAAAACCTCATTACTATTCATTAATATGCTAGTTACCAATGTTTTATACTTTTATATACATGCATGATTAATAAAGTGAAAAGGAAAAAAAAAATGCTTAGCTGAAAAACTGTTGTATACTTGTGCCTAATCAAGCAACAAGATCAAACCATAACATATCATTAATTCAATTACGGAGTATAATATTGTGTGTCCATACCTTCTGAATCTGAATTCGATGGATAAAGCAAGAATTTAGTATAATCTGAGCCAAGAACAGGAAGTCGTCCACCACGAGCATACATCTTAAGGGACGAATTAATAACTTCCGATACTTTATCATCAATATTCACCACGAAGCGCAAAGGTCCTGAACTTCCAAGCACATTCACAGTTATCAGAAACCGCGTGTTTTTCATATTTCGGCTATCATGAATCTTCTTCTTGATCAACATCTTCGTCTAAGTATTGCTTCAAATGTGATATGTAGAGAACTGAACTTTGAGTTAATTTTATAGAGTGAAGAAAAATGAAATGTCTAGTTAGTCAAAGGATCGAGAGCGATAGAACGGAAAAACTAAGAATCCATGAAAGAAAAAGAAAGAGTTAGGGATACGGAAAAGAAGCATGAAACACAAACTCATGTGAATTATACAATATATATCACTCTCCAGTTTGTTGTAGATAGAGACCTAATAAATACCACTACTACTTAAATGTTTAAATTTAAATGATATATGACAACAATAACAATTAATTTATCTATATCTATATCTATACTATACTAGTTACTCATCACATAAAATTTTTAAGTGTTAAGTTAAAAAAAATTATTTTAGTGAGTTTTTTAAAATCAGGATCTTACTAATCATCACGAATTGCAATCATTTCTTTGTATTGTAATTTAGCATTAATATTTTCTATTCATTCATCTAACATGTAAATTTTTTACATAATATCACAAATCGATCTTTTATATAAACACTGTCAACGGTTTCTTAAGATGCCGCAAATTTCACGGGTCTTTAAAGTAGTTTAAATGATCTAGGACAACAATAACAATTAATTTATTTATATCTATATCTATATTATATTATAATCCATGAATAATTCAAACTTAACTCCTAACAAAAATTAAGGTAAAGAGCTTCAATCATAAGATGACATGTGTGACTTCTCTACTAAAAATTCATCTTCATTTTAAAATGGAAATATCTTGTTATCTATCAATTGTTTTTATGATTTAATTTCACCATATTTTTTAAAATTTTATGATCTTTAATTCAAAATTCATTTTGATATATTTTCATGAATTTTTAGTTTTTATATTTTTTGTGGGTTTATTTTATTTTGATTCAAAATTTTACAACTTTAACTTTTATTTCAATTAATACAATCTTGATTCGTCAAAATTATATACTTTTGGGGGGACTCTTAGACGGGTAAGAGATTGCGATGTTGTTTTTATATACGGAAATAATGATGTCACGGGAAACCCAGGCAAACGCATACAACTAACACATATACATTCGGAGTGTTGTGAAACGAATTTACTAAGCCGATAGGAATTTCGAGGAAAGTTGGGCTAGCAATTCATTTACTATATTTATAATATAACTATATTTATCATATAAGTCTTTTATCGAATAAATATACGATAAGACAGAGACTAATTTACTAGCCACACACCTTATAGTTTCTTAGACAAACAGATGCTTAAATTTCGTGGAAATAAATCTTTGACAGAAACTTTACATAGCAATTTTTAGACCGTTGCTTTTACCTTTTGAATACCTTTTAGGAATATTGGAGTCCATCCGGGGGCTTCTACGTACACTTGGTAGATTTGTTCGTTTAATCCAAATAATGTTTGGTTTGTGTTCCAGTGTTGATATATTCCAATAGCTAACTCGATAATAAGTAATATGTCATATCGAAGATGGTACATGTATATCAAAACTTTACGCTTATTATAGCAATTCTTTAGAGATTGACAAGAACATATGCTACAACTACACGAAACCGGCATGATTTTGCTTATTTGATATGGAAATGTTTGGTATCACGTCATTTGCACACAAAACAGCCTATACTACTGCAGGTGAGAATACATTCTGCCATTTCCGGATAACAAAGTTATAACTTTTTATGCATATGGTCGAAAAATTGTTCGGCTTTAGCTAGTAGATGAAATTGTTGGATCACATATGTAAATAACCAACACAAGACTATATACAAAATTAGAAGTTGGAAAGATGATCATGTGAGAACCACCATGCACAACGAATTTGCAATTTTTAAAAGTTAGCAAACTATAGCAATCCAAAAGAATAAAAAATAAAAAAATAAAATAAAATACATGATCAAAAACAAAGAACAAAAAACACGCAAGGAACAAAAAACATAACAAATGTTTATTTCAGGGTCTGGCTTATTAGCATACTCTATAGCTTATTATCCAATACTTTCCTTAAGTATAGAAGTATGAGTACCATACTCTTCAATCTTCATACATAAATATGTCAAAAGAAAATAAGCTAATAGTGTATTTGTGGTTAAAAATTGAAAGAGAAGGACGTGAGTTAGTGTATATTTTCGAAACCACAATAGTTTTTTTTTTTTTAGAACGGCGGCTTGATTTAAAAGCTAGCAAAAGCTAGAAAGAATTACATAGAGGATATAGTTTCTATAGGATTTCGTAACCAACCCCTAACCAATTAAACTTAAGCTTAGGATTTCTAGAAGAAAACCAAAAGATTGAGAAACAATGGAGTCCCAAAGCAAATTCTTCTTAGGAGGAGGACTCGAAAAAATCAAGTTATTTCGGAAGTTCCAAATATGCCACATGAGAGTCCCCCCGGAACCTTCAAGAAAAGGGCGAGCTTTAGCAGGAACACGCACATCTTCAAGCCAATCAAACCAATCTGAGATGTTTGCACAAATTGGAATATCCACATCCCACCACTTGGCTAGTAATGACCATAAATCTCTAGCCAACTCACAATTGAAAAAAAGGTGATTCACCGTTTCGACATCAAGGTGGCACAAGGACATAAAGTCGAGTCGATCACAACACCTTTCCTATCTAAGTTTACCCTTGACGGAAGTTTATTAAGGTTCAATCTCCAGAGAAACACATTGACCTTAATAGGAATATTACGATTCCATCTGGTAGCCACAAGATCCGTCTCAAGAATAGAGTCATCAACTAAGGCACGAGCGAGGCCTTTGTATATCCAGCGACAACATTGGGGACCATTGCCAAGAGTCGCAATTATCCGTAGTGCACATTTCCAATAAAAGTATTAAGAGCATCAAATTGGCTCGATTCCACACCTCCTCTAGGGTGTCGCCTAAGAACCGAGCACCATTCGGAAGGACGTAGAGGAACCCCAATAGCAATAAGGCGGTTCTTGTCTGTTTCAAGAAGATAAATCGAGGAATTGACTTCAAGGGATTAATCCCTCCATGAATCCTCCCAGCGGGTAGACTCTCCATTACCTAACTTACGAGTACATAAAGAAAGGATCGACACCCTTATCATTAAGGCGTTTGATCGAAGAAACAATGATACCCAATTAGAATGCTTTCGCCAGCAGCTCTTGTAATGAGGAATGCCACCATCATGGCCATAAATACTTCCAATAACACGTGCCCGTAAATCAAGTGGGGCTGATGCGAAATCGCCAAATCCATTTGAATAAAAGACTGATGTTGAGCCCGAAAATACTACAAATACCGAGCCCACCTTTCTTTATACTCGCTAAGCTTTTCTCCCATTTAACCCAAGACATCTTATTATCATTTTTGTCTGCTCCTCTAAAAAACTTATTACGCATGGACTCCAGCTTAGAACAAATCGATACGGGCATCATATACAAAGACATAAAGTAAGTTGGAAGATTACCAAGGACCGCTTTGATAAGCGATAAACGACCACCAACTAAAAGAAGCCGAGCTTTCGGGATGAGAGCTTGGTTGCAATTCTGAATCACAACATTCAATTGACACATCTATTCATATTGCATCCAACCGCACACCCAAATATTTAAAAGGAATTCGAAACTCCGACCTATGATATTCGCCATTTGGGTAACCTCTTCGTCTGAGACGCCCACACCAAGAACATTGCTTTTGTCAATGTTAATTTTCAGCCCTGAAATAAGAAAGAAGCAGCGGAGCATACTTATAAGATTTTGAGCGTTAGTCCATGACCATTCTCCGAAAATATCACATCATCCGCGTACATGAGGTGAGAAATATACATATTATCTCGACCAATAGAAACACCTTTAATTAATCCTAGCTCTTCCGCCTGACACGTGAGGGAGTGTAACCTTCTGTTAGAATCGATGCTCGAGGTTGTTTAGACCTTATCTAGGATTACAATAACATTTAACATGCACAACGGAATAATCAAAGAACAATGTTATTGTATAAAGGTTTCTTCGTCATCATCTCAACTCACAACCAACACAAACACTAAGTCTAGGCGTTTACAAACCTACGCCCTAGACACACACACACACCTTTAGACGTCTACATATTGGAAGACTTGTATATAAAACCTACACCCCATGTCCTCTTTATATACTAGAGGATTAGGGTTTACAAGATACTACGAAGGACTAATAAATAAATCTTCTTTTGCAAGCAAGTCCCTTCATCTTTTTGTAGCTTTCATCTTTGTCACTTTAAGTCCCTTTGTTTCATTCTTCTATTTACTTTGTCTCATCAAATCAAGATTCCCAACAATCTTCCCCTATTTGATGATGACAAAATAAACAAAGTCGTGTATGACAAAATAAACAAATGAAACAAATATTGTCTTCCTTTGTCTTCCCCTTAATTCATGCCATGCCACTCAAACATCTCTTCCCCTTTTTGTTATCAACAAATAGGGAACATATGCAAACTTGATCTTGACCACCACGAACCAATACCACACATCCAAGTCATCCTTCCAATGTTTCAAATTACTCTCCATGAAGTTTTCCGCAACTAAAAATGAACTTGAAACAGTAGAAATCTAAACCATCAGTAGTAATACTAATCAATAGTAGTAAAAATCAAACACTTCCCATTGAGTGGTGCATGAACATCAAATGATTCTTCAAATCTGTAAGCTCCTTGTAATGATCACTTGTGAAGAAAACCAAATATAACGAATTTGATGAAGAAGTAGAATAACCCAAACTTATGTCTTATGTCTTGTACAAACCACATGACTCCGAACGTATACCCATGTATAAGGAGACCGCAATCTCTTGACAATAATCACTGAGCACAATAACGTAACTCCTTCAAGTGTTTTGTCAATTCTTTGTCATAATAAGAATGCACAAAAATAAGAAAACGCATCTAAGAAATCCACTTCACCTTCAAATAAGTGATAAATAACCTCCTCGTAATCAATTCTTCAATAGAAACCAAATACGAGCTTTTTAAAAACTTTAAGAACAAAAACCAAACTCCTCTTGTGTGTGTGACCAAACATCTGTGTGTGTCATCAAAAACTAAAACACTTATCATGCTCAACTTCCCCTCAAGTCAAAAACCAATCTCCATATGAACTTGAACTCGAACTTATTAATTAGTATCCATGTAGTAACTCTGTATTCACATTCGACTTCAAAATTTATCTATTAATTCTTGCAATAATAACCAATCTCGACACCCTAATAATTCTTGCATAACGTAGCAGCAGCCATATCAAAAACACATTACCTCAACTACCATAGGATCGAGTATGCATAGGATCAAAGCAATAAATAACGAAGTTAATTCCAGTAGGCAACATGCTCATATACCCTGCTCACTTAAAACAAATCACTGACCCAATGCATAAGTTATTTTAATATCACGTATCCACTTGTACCTCAATTTTATACCACTTAAAAATTACCGAAACCAAAACATGCCATCATGAAAAATTGAGCACCGACCATCACATGCAAACCAATCTTCCATGCACAACTTCGACCTGATAACTAATAACACCAGTAGTAAGAGTTCTTCAAGGAACCAGCACTAAATTCAAGACATCACCAAGTAACAAACAAGTAGCAGTTGTAATCTTCAAACGCAGCACGGTGGTAAACTGAACCATAGCAGTGGTATGCAAGCATACTACCAGTGGAATCGATATCATGGGTAGTGAAAACCGATTAACGAGTGCGTAGCAGTGGTATCAAGTCATGATAGCAGTGGTAACCAAAATAGACTAGCAGTTGAAACGTAACTGATCACTAGGAGGAGTAACAATAACGAGCACCTTTTTGAGCACCATGAACGAGCAGCAGCATAACACGTTCCAAAAGCAAACATTTATCACCATGTCCTGCTGTTGTCGTTTTTATATGTAATTAGGCAACTCCAACGAATATAAATCAACAGTAGGCCCTTTTGATTAAATACTGATTATAAAATCAACTTAATATAATAAGTGATACGTAGTAGACCCTAGTATTGATACTAACCCCTTCGTATGATTCACCAATCAATGAATCATGAATCAATAACTTAATTAGTACGAGAATACTAGAACCAATTATTTGCTTTATCATCCAAATAAAAAATAATACCATGTGAATCACCACTGTAGCATCTGCAATCAATTTAATATTAACCATTCAACAAAAAAAAAACCTTAAAATTCGATTCTGAAAAACCCTTCTGCAGCCAACTTCGACAGTGAATAACGTTTTACTGAGAGTTCAGATCGACAATCCCTCCGGTGGAAAGTTAGATGGGTATATAGAGAATGTTCACCAAAAATTTCGTCACGATCCAACGGTTAACGCAAAAAATTATGATCGTTACAAAACAGTTCTGCAGAAATATATACGAAAATTTTCATATTCGAATTTTTTTTCTTTTTCCAGAAACCTTGCGAAATCCTAGATATCAAGAGCAACCTGGCTCTGAAACCACATGTTAGAATCGATGCTCGAGGTTGTTTAGACCTTATCTAGGATTACAATAACATTTAACATGCACAGCGGAATAATCAAAGAACAATGTTATTGTATAAAGGTTTCTTCGTCATCATCTCTACTCACAACCAACACAAACACCAAGTCTAGGTGTTTACAAGACCTACGCCCTAGACACACACACACACACACACCTTTAGACGTCTACATATTGGAAGACATGTATATAAAACCTACACCCCATGTCCTCTTTATATACTAGAGGATTAGGGTTTACAAGATACTACGAATGACTAATAAATAAATCTTCTTTTGCAAGCAAGTCCCTCCATCTTTTTGTAGCTTTCATCTTTGTCACTTTAAGTCCTTTTGTTTCATTCTTCTATTTATTTGTCTCATCAAATCAAGATTCCCAACACCTTCCATGGCCAAGATGAAAAGGAAAGGAGATAAGGGATCTCCTTGTCGAAGGCCGCGAAATAGTTCAAACTCCTTCGTCGGAGAGCCATTGACTAAGATAGAAGATCGGGCATTCTTAACACATCCCAAGATCCATGATCGCCATTTAGAACCAAAACCAATCTTATCCATCACCGCATCAAGAAAATCCCAACGTAATGAATCGAAGGCTTTTGAAAATCTACTTTAAAGACAAGAAGCTCTTTTTTATGATGCCGATATTCTGTCAAGACTTCATTCAATATGAGAGGCCCATCGAGAATGCACCTTCCTTTAATGAAAGTTGATTGTACAGGACTAATACAATCCTTGATCACATTGCTAAGCCGATTAGCTAAAAGTTTGCCAATAACCTTGTATTGACATCCTATTAAATTAATAAGACGGAAATCAGAGACAAACTTGGCGTTGGGAATCTTTGGAATCAAAGCAATAAAAGAAGGATTACAACCTTTTGGAATAACGTGAGAGTGGGAGAACTCTTGAACAAATCGAAACCACAATAGTTTGATAAATATATTTTTCAAACACATGCGTGGTCAAAACCACAAAAGATAGTTTATAAAGTCTTTCAAGGGTCAAGGGATAATAATTAACAATATATACCAACATCCCTTCAATTTAGTTTTGTTTTAGAAAACCATTGATGTTAGTTATTGCATATTATTGATGGTTTACATTCATGTGTTTAGAAAAATAAATACTCATAGGCCAGCTATACCTCTTACCGTCTGGCCAATGATGCCGTTTGGAGCATCAACTATCATTAGTGGAGCAAAGAGACTTAATAATATTGTTATCGATGGTTTTAATAACACCAATTGTATAATATATGAGAAATACAAACAATTTTTTAATATAGGTCTTTTTAAGAGTAGTATCTGCTCTTGAGTAAGATGTATGGCGGAGCCATGTTGACAGTAGTGGGGGACATGCCCCCAACCAAGTTCTTGCAGATACACAAAACCTATAAGAAATAAAAACGGACTGATGGGAAAAAAGTCCGGTGCCCTCACTCACAAAATCCGAGTGCCCTCGTCGTTCTAGCTTGACAACAATTGTAGTACTTCTAATGCCTAAAAACTGTTGTCCGGTGGTTTTGAGCTTTTATTCGTCGGAAATAATGAAGTGTAAGGAAATTGGGAAGGTGGGAAGGTGGGAAAGTGATCAGCATTAGTTTGTGCGGAGTTGGTAGGGGCATTGGATAGTGGTTGAATATAATCTAGTATATTTAATAGTACCATCTAATATTTTTCTTTTTGTTTTTCGTGTATATCATTAAAATGCACATTTAATTTGCCATAATTTGGGTTCATAACTAGTACCGATCAGTTTAAAAACTTTGAATTTTTGTACATTAATAATTCAATATTAATAAAATTTTAGTATAATTTTGTTAATAAAGACAAGTATTATATTGTAATTTGTTAGGGTCATTTTTTTTTCAAATTGCTTTTATAAATTACAGTTTTGAGATAATAATAATCACAATTCCGTTCTATTAAATTGGTCTCAATACAATTCTTACAACACTTTTTATAATCGAAGTGAGTTTATTTCAAGATAACTAGTTGAAATCACCGATCAAATTTTATGTTATAGACATCTTAAGATATAATTAGTGTTGATTTCATTATAGCAAAGCCCTTTTGTTGCCTTCATGTTAAACCCGACCCGACTTAGTTCAGTTAGGCTATAAAGTAACATTTTCTCACACGTTATTTAACTACTCTTTTTGCTCGATGCCCCCTGTAATCACATTTCTCGATGCCCCCTGTAATCACATTTCCTGGCTCTGCCACTGCTGTATAACTATTTGCTTAAAATTTTGAAATTAGATATTGTTATAGTAAGGTGAGATCTATGACAAACTACTAATATCTAAAGAATAAAGTATAAGATTTCAATCGTCCATCCTTTTTGCATTTAATGACAGAGATAAAAGCAAAAATAACAAAGGAATGGTAGAAATGTAATCATATAAAAACTCATTTTCCACATTTTTTTTAAAACAACATATCTTGCAAACGATAAATCTTCAAGCTACGAAAAATACATCATCACGACGAGAATTAAATTATCTTTCTATAGATATGCACTTTTATATACTTTCACGTATAATTTTATAAATCACAAAATCACATGTGATTTTAGCTGGCTCGCAATATCGAGTCGGAAACACAACTTACAAATCAACTTATCGCTTCCTTTTATAAAACAAATTTGTGAAATCATGTGTAATTCTATTTTTTTTGGTTCTGTTATAAAATGTAAATCACGCGTGATTTACTCTTTGTTGTTATAAACTAAAACACATGTGATTCTGTTTTGATATAAAAATGAGTAAATCACACGTGATTATGTTTTTTGTTGTGATTCGTGTGTAAATCACATGTGATTCACTTAAAAAAATAATTTGAGGTAAAATCACATGAGATTTATGCAAATCACATGTGATTTGAGGTAAAATCACATGTAATTTGCGGTAAAAAGAAACTAAACTATTATTCTCAAAACTGCACCACGATAAAATAACAAAAGTAAAAGTATGACCATTATTTGTTACACATCAAACCAATAAATTCATAAGTCATCTCCACTTGGTTGGGGCCATTCGTATTCATATGACAACATAGGCCCAATAAGTCCAATCTCTTCATTTCATGCATTTCCTTCTTAAGCCAATACTAATCTTCATGTTGTAGTCTAAATTCACTCGTTTGCAATCCAAATAAATCAAAACTGTTGGTTTTATAGATATAATTTAGTAGACGTGAGTTAAGATCGAACTCGAGATCACGGGATTGCACACTTTGCGTATGAGAATTAAAGTTAATAATTAAATGTAATAGTTATATTTATTAATTAAACGAAATAACTATAACGGACGTTAAGTAATTAGTTGTAATGGACTAACAGTCGTTAAATGTAATTGGAAAGGATTAGATTGCAAATAATGGGAAGGTTCCGGAATTCCCTTGACGGATATACCACCGATCGGCCAAGGATCCCAAACCCAACCCAACTCAAACTCAAACTTGTTCACCAAGTTTAGTTTAGTATATATACAAGGCTAGGGGTCTTGTGTTTTGCATCTCTTGTACTCATAAGCTAAAACCTAAAACGTTTGTGTGTGTTTTTTTGCTTAAACCGATCGTGTACCCTCCCTAGGGGATCGATCACATTGATTTTCCAAACTCAAGTTATTTGTTTGATTAAAACTAGCATTCCTTTAATTCGGTATAGTACGTGTGTACAAGAAAGTGGTACTAACACATTATTGTTAGTATTCTTGGATTGAATTACAAAATCGGTAAGGGGTAATTCACATAATCCAATAAACCCTAATTAGGGTTCATCTAATTGCTAGTTTTGTGGATTTGATTCTTGTTCGGCTAGAATCAAGAAAGGTATGCATATTCTTGTTTATGTTAATTAGTTATTCGTTAATCTTTCATATACGCATCCGCATGTATACTTTGATGTTTTGTGGTTTATTTATTGAATGTCATGTTATATAATTCCAACAGTGGCATCACGAGTCATTGGTTTTAATGAGTAATTAATTACTAAACGTGTAAAAAACAAATAATTGTATGTTGTTTGATATGGTTAACGTAGGGTTTTGGTTTTTTTTTTATGTGTCGATTTTTTTTTTAATATGGGGTGTACCCCTTAAATTTTTTTAGTCGACATATTTAAAATTTTTTAAGGTTTTAAAATTGTTTGTTAACCTTATCGAAACCTAGAATTAATATATATGTTACGTGATTAATTCATGAATAATATGTTATGTGACATGAAATAATATGCGATCTTGTGACTATTTGAATAATTGTTATGATATATCTATGATGATACATGCATGTTTGTCATGGATAGTTGCTTGAATATTGTTTAATTGTTAAGATATTTTATCACATGTTTATTTATGATAAATCTTCAATTGGGGAAAACTCCAATTATATATATTAATGAATCAATTATGTGCAATTTGGTATATTTTAGTTAAGGGTTTACGCAATCGATTCGTCGATGTATGTGGCTCACTTTCAATTGAGAGAGTGAAAGCCCTAATTAATATATACATTAATTAACCTAGACATTGATTATTAATAGGGTTTTATCGAATAAGTTGCATGTGGCTACTTGTTTACACGTATTAATTGTTAGTTATGTGCGCATTGTTTTTTAGTTGTTTATTTTTTATTTTGTTTACTTGTTTGTTTATTATATGTGACAGTTTTAAGCAAAGGGTAATTTTGAATAGAAAAATAATACGGACTAAACAAGGTGAAATTTGATTTGTTTTGAAGAGTTAAGTTTTCAATAGTTTAATTGATTGATGACTTTGGTACAAATGGTGCGAATGGCTCACCCAATTTGATTGATTGTGTGGGAAGTACTAGGAGGGCGCATTAATATGTGACCCTAAAGAGGAGGTTATTGCTTGGTGACGACCAAACTCTTCGCTTGCTTGAGTCAAATTAGAGCTACTAAGTAAGTCATAAATGTACAAAATCATCTTAATGGCGAATTAGCTTTAATTCCATGCGCCACTTCGGTGGTAATTACCCGAAACACTAAGTGTTTACACTTATGCAAAAGTACGGTATTATGGACGATAATTAAAGGTAAATTCCTTGATTGGTGAACCCAATACCTCAATCAAAACTTTGATAATTTGATCTTTATTAATTGGTTATAAAAAGTTTTTTATTAAATTTATGCTACAAGATGAATGCATGACATTTTTGTACATATTTGATTTGACCACATAAAATCAAAACTAGCACCCTTTTATAAATTAAGTTATATGCCATCTAATTAAAAGGAACACTTGAAGTTGCAATTTACGTCATGTCAGAACTTGGCGAGATTGTGATGCAGAGGTAAATCTTTATGTAAAGTCAGACCTTACATGAACATATTTGCAGTTCTTTAAGTTAGATACTTAAGTTGAGTAGGAAGTGGAGACCTGGACTCAAGGGATAAGATGGGATGAAACATGTTTATATTTGCAATAGCGTTGGAAAATATAAATCCCATAATGATCTAGGAATTGGAAATTGTTTGTCAATTATTGTTCGACAGATTACCTTGTTATATGCTTTCGTTACTAGCAGATCAACTGATGTAATGAAACTATGATAATTTGGATCCTAGTTTTCGAAAAAATTATATGGTTATATGTTTATCTTACCTTGGGTATATTTTATTTTCTTGAAAAGTTGTATTATCGAAAATACTAATACTTGAACTTTTTTCTATAGAAATGGCTCAAAACAACGATAACACTAACACTGCACTAAGTTCTGCGTTCAAAAGCTTTTTTGATCGAGAAAAGTTGGTAGCTCTAAGAATTTCAATGATTGACACGCTCTTTGAGAATTGTACGTAGAGTTCTTGATCGGTTGAATTATCATACTCGCCTTGTCCTGCTGAACCAAAGACCGACGCACCTCAGCGGAAAAGGATGCTTGGAAAATTGAGTATAAGCGTCATAACGATGTGGCTTGCCTAATGTTGGGAACGATGGAACACGCTCTTCAAAAGCAGTTCGAAAACTACTTCCCATCTGTCATGCTCGATGAACTTGAACTATATTCGAGAAACCATTTACCGTCGAATTTATGATTTGATCGATGCATTACACAGTACAAGCGGGGAGAGGGTAAACACGTATGTGCTCATGTACTGGAAATGAAAAGTTACATGGACCAGTTAAAGGCACATGGCAAAACTTATGAAGATGACATTGATGTGAACTTGATCAACGGATCCCTTAACAAGGATTACAATGGTTTTGTTTGAACTTCAATATACCTTTGCGTGGGAAGCGATTCTCGACCTACACGCATTGCTAATTGATTATGAAAAGGGTTACCCTAAGGCTCCTACTCCCCAAGCACTTGCTATTCGGGTGGAAGGATAAATAAGGCAAAACCGCGTCTGAACAACAAGAAGGTGAAGTGATGAGTGTGTAAATACTCATCATTTTTGGTCAATCTGAGCGCAAAACACTTAAAAGCGCCTGAAATGCATCAAAATATCGAAAATATCTCAAAATTGTATTTTATATGTTTCGGATGCAAAATGTTTAAAATCGGATGAAAAATGAGCTAAGTTTGCATAATTGGCGTTTCAGGTCCCCGACTTTCAAATCTTGACAAAAAGAGTCCCCGAGCACTTATTTTAAAGAAAAGTCACCAAAGGTCCTTTTGAAATCATAAGTTGTCATAATTAGTCCTTTGGTGAAAAATTTCATAAGTTTTGAGAATTTACAAGTTTGGTCCTTCAAGTTTCAAAATTGGCAAAAATAGTCCTTGGAAGTTTAAAAATGTCTATTATGGTCCTTGTACTATTGAAACTTGTCATAATTGGTCCCTTGGCATAACTTTGCAAAATGGCAGATTTGGTCCCTTGGTTTTTGTGGAATTGCAAAAAAGGTCCTTGTATTAAGAAACCAAAACTTGACCCTTGACCCTTTGCTTGGACCTTGACCCCTGCCAATAACCCATGACCCCCTGTTTTTGACCCCCTGCCTTAATAATACACCCAAGTCAAACCCCGGTCAAACAACTCACACCCTTCCCTCCTTTTTTCTTCCTTCTTCACCTGCTCAACCTGCAACACTCAACCCCCTCACCTCCAGCTCACCTCCCACACCCTTATCCCTCCACCTCACCCAACAAGCCAAGAAACATTAAATGCTCCCCTTGCACTCAACTCGTCCCCGGTTGCAAAATATCAATTTCCGCCAAAATTCATCAACGGCCATTATCATCCCAACTCATCCAATGGATCAAAATACAAGTGGGATTTGCTCAGAGGTCAAGTGGGAGGACTTTCGCATATAAATAGAAGAAGAGAAGCAAGAGAGTAGAGTAGTTTTGGTTTTAGTTTTCTTGTATGTCGTTTTTCATTTTATTGTCTTAATTAGTTTTCTCAATTGTAATCCTAAGCTTTTACGTATTGAACTAAGTTATTCGATCTATTGTAACTCATTTTAAGCGGTAATTCAAAGTTTGATAAAGTTTCTTGTTTTATATTTTACGTCAGTAAAATCAACTCTAAATGTACTAAAGTCCGTGCTTCAATAAGCCTCATTATAACTCAAATAAGCTTACTAAAGCGCCCATAGCTTTTAGTAAGCTTATAATTCGATTTTAAGCTAACTCTCAAATTGGTCAACAAAAGTCAAACTGAAGCTCATTTGAAATGGTTATGATATTGGGTAGATCTGAGCTTGGATTGGGTTGGAATAGCTTAAATTAGTGTAGTTATGGTTCGATTAAGCTTCAAAATAATTTGGACTCATTGTAAGTGTTTAACACAGCTTGGTTATCTCATTTGAGCTTAAAAATGTATTAATATTGTGTTGATTGATTACGAGTTTGTGCTTGTTTTAATCTCGCATTTAGGTATAAGCGGGTTAGTTATAGTCGAGAATAAGTATTGGCTCACATAGATTAAGCGATTAGTGGGATTTGATTTGCATTTTAGTATTTGAACTAGTGTTTGGTTCGGTGGGTGAATGGAGTTTAAGGCTTGGTTTGTGCTCATGATCGATAACTTGGCCTCATTTAGGATCATTGGACTTAATTCGTTGGTCAAATTGCACTTTAGAACACTCAAAGTCAAAATCACCTTCAATCGTCCTAATTTCATATCGTGGGAATTTTTATAGATCAAAAGCTTGAGTTGTGTTTAGAATTGAGAGAGTAGCTTAATATAGCTTTAGTTTAGCTTAAAACATCACATTAGGTTCAAAATTTAAGCTCAAAATTCATTTTAGTGAACTTTTCATTTCGTTTCAAAAGTCAAAGTTGAAAATCATTTTCACCCAACTTGGTTGATTTTTCATGAATTCAATTTGGTTCAAATTCGGTGAAATTTTGGGTTTTCTAGTTCGATTGGTCAAGTTTCTTAAAGCGATTTTTGTTGAATTTTGGAAGCTCTTATAAGGTCTAAATCACCGTCCAATAAGCCCCATCTCCCTGTTCACACTCGGATATACCGAGTGTGAATGAACCTCTTCAAGCTTTGCACAAGCTTCAATTTAGCTTTATGGGTCCGAACCTTGGTCTTGAGTTAGTTAAGCTGGTGGTCTTGAGATCCTCAGTTTTGGTTTTCATACTGGCTTATTAAATAAGCTTGTGTTTAAGCTAGAAGTTAGGAGAAAAAAACTGTTTGGCACTCAAGTTTTTAAATCACCATATCATTGTAGTTTGCATCTTAGAGGTTTAGATTAGTTGAAATAGGTTGGTATTAGGTTGTTATAGCATAATCTAGCTTCTGCTTTCATTTGGTGTCCATTTGTGGTCTTTGGCTTATCATTAAGTGCTTATTCATAAGCAGTTTGCACTGCAGCCTCATATTCTCACACATAAGCCATAGTTTTTATATTTTTCTTAGACTTAGAATAATATTTTAGACTTTTTCTAAATTTTTCATAATTTTCCAGTCCTGTTTGCTATTTTTCTTTATTTTAATCAGTTTTTAGTACTTTTTAATTAGCCTTTATTGCAATTAAATCAGAAAAGCTTCAAAAAATAAGTTTTCAATTTTCATAGATTAAGATAAATATAAAAGCAAAAAATAATTTTTCAGATTTTTCTTAGTTAAATTTGTAATTTTAGCCATTTAATTAGTTTTAAATAGTTTTTAATCCATAGAAAATAGAAAAATAATCGGAAAAATACAAAATTAGTTTTGAAAATTCTCTTTAGTTATTTTAGATTTTCTAAGTCATAATTTCACTTTTCTAGCTTTATTTCATATTTTCTTATATTTTAGGGTATTATTAAATAGGTAAAAATAGTTTTTAATTAATAATAATTAAATAAATAGTCATAAAATAATTTTCTATTTCTCAAAATTTTCTCTTATCATTAGGTTTGTAAAATTTCATTTTTATATTTTAGGATTAATCTTGTTTCAATTTCACATTTTCTTTTATGCGTTCGTAGTTTTAATTTAAATTTATAAAAGAAAAATCAAGAAAATCAAATTTTAAAAATAGTGATAGCGTTTATTTAATATAATTTAGCTTTTTAATTTTCTTTAATTTGCATTTAAGCCCCTGTAATTTACAAACTTTCTCTTTAGGTATAATTATTCATAATCACAAACCTTTTCCCATTCAATATCACCCGATCACTATTCGTTTGGTTATTCAGTCGCACAACTCGTTGGGACTTAACGACCTGGGGAAACACTAAACTCCTCTAGATCTTCATTGCATTGGTTTTAGACTGTTTTAATTTTATTACGGTTGACCATTCACAAGTGGTTGATTTGTGTAATAAACTTGACAGTTTGCCACCAATCAAATTTTAGCGCCACGGGAGTCGTTTCTAATTATCTTACGTTTAGTGATTTGTGATTTGAATATTCACTCCTTGTTCATACCATCTATATATATCTATATTTTCTTATAAAATCCAAAATCCAAAAACATCTTAAACGTATAAAACACAAAAATATTTTTCTTTTGTTTCTATATATATATAAAAGATAAAAATACAAAAAGATTTGTCGTTTTCTTTGTTTAATAATAACAACATAAAAATTACCACATGCAAACCAAGGCGGTGTACTACCTAAGCTGGGGTACGACCATAATAAGTTCCCGAACCAAAGATTAAAACTTGCCTTTGTGTCCTTGTGAGTGGTGTACCTTTTCAAAAAGCCATTCATCTTGTGATTATTGGTTTAAGTTCACTTGTCGTTTTGCCTCGATATTGTTTTAATTGGATTTGTTGTTATATCTACTTTTCGAACCATAAAACTAAAAATATTCCTCTTTCCCCATTTTCATAATTCCTTCCTTAACTCGAGATTTCTTAGAGTTAACTCTAGTATATCTTTTCGCTCTTCTAGGTCCGTAAGCCCATTTCGTGAGCTTGTCGAGTTCCAAGAAGGCGTGTCGTGAGCGTTACGCCCCATCGGTCGGATCGAGATCCGGACTGCTCACACTACTTCCGTTATCATGGCGGAAGAACGTCCTATGTGTGAGCTTCTCCGGCACCCATCGATGGGTATGGAGATGCTATTGTTATCCCGACCATTGTGGTGAAAATTTTGAACTCAAACCGGGTTACTAAATCTTGTAACCTCAAGTCAATTCTATAGTTTTGAGAGGATGATCCTCATGCTCATATTCGATGGTTTAACAATATTGCATCTACCATCAAATACAAGAATGTCCCTACGATCTTGTCAAGCTTCTTACATTCCCATTTTCCTCGAGGGACAAGCCGGTTGGCTTGAAAAACAACCCCTTAATCAATCGAAACATGGGAAGACACGGTGAAGAAATTTGTTAACGAGTTCTATCCACCTTCCAAAACCACGAGTCTTAAAAGCGAAATCATCAAGTTCACACAAAAGTTTGATGAACCCTTCGGTGAATCGTGGGATCGTTTTAAGGAGTTGCTCATAAATGTCCTCACCATGGTTTCTCCGAGTTAATGCAACTCGATACTTTCTATAATGGAGTGAGTCAATCGATCAAGATTCTCTCAATTCCTCCATTGGAGGAAATTTCTTGAGCAAAAGCGTAAAAGAAGCTTTAGCGATAATTGAAAACAAGTCTAAAGTCCGACTTTGCACGAAGCAAACCGGTTGTTTCCCAAGTCGGTGTTGGTCCATCTACTTCATCGCCGTGAGTCAATCTACCACCGATGCTAAGATTGACAAACTCACGGAAGCAATTCAAGCTTTGGTTCTCTCCAACCAAAAAGTTTCTTTCCACAAACTTCACCTCCTTTGAAGTTAAGAAAGTGGAAGTATGTGTTACTGCGTGGCCCCATGCCTACTACAAGCTGTATGGCCACCGATGGTAACCCTTTTGAAACAAAGCGTGGGCGGGATTTTAATTCGGGAGGCAACCAATACCGTGCTCCTATAGACCCGAACCACCGTCCTAACCACTACTGGACCACCGGTTTCAACCAAAACCAAAACCGTAATCAAAATCGAATAGAGCGAACCAAGGTTTTCAAAACCAAGGTAATTTTAGTCAAAATAACGGTTTTCAAAATCAAATTCAAAACTTCCAACACCAAGGAAACTTTAATAGAAACCAAGGTCGGGAAATTTCAACCCGGGGTATTTTCATGGCAATAATCAAGGAAATTTTCAAAATCAAGGCCTAATCCAAACAATAGAGGCGAATTTTCCTACATAAAATCAAGCCATTGTTCCAACTGGACCATCATCGATGAGTTGTTGAAACAATTCATGAAATCCCAAGAGGAAATAAATAGGTTGTTGGTTAGCGATTTCGACATTAAGAAGTCTTTAAATGATCGACCCTCGGGCTCGGTACTTTACCTAGCAACACGATCGCTAATCCGAGGGGCGATGCAAAGGCGATCACAACCAAGTGGTGCTTCATATGATGGACCCGCTATTCCTACTACCTCTTCTTCTTCTCTCCGAAGGTATTGGAAAGTGAACACGAGGCAACAAAGGACAAGGAACTTCCTACTAATAACGGAGGTGCCAACGATGTCCATCCTCAAGTTGTCCCGAAACCCAAAACCAAACACAGGTTGTCTTTGAACCTCCGATTGACAACCCCAAATCCAAAACTTCTATTCCTTACCCATCACGTTTAAATGAGCAAAGCTCATGAAAAAGCCAATCATCAAATGGAAAAAATTTTCAAATTTTCCAAGAACTACATTTTGACATAAGCTTTGCGGATGCTATCATCTTCGATGCCCAAGTTTGCATCAACTCTTAAACACATGTTAAGCAACAAGGAAAAAGCATTTGAAATGGCTAAAACTCCTTTGAGCGAGAACCTTTCGGTGATTCATTAAAAAGCTTCAGAAGCTTGGAGATCTGGAAAATTTCTTCTTCCTTGTGTTTTTCAGGAATGATTGAGCGCTTTGCCCTCGCCGATCTTGGTGCAAGCATCAATCGATGCCTTATTCGATATGGAAGAAACTTTCTCTTCGAACTTATTCCTACACCGCATGACTCTTGAGCTTGCGAGATCGTTCTATATCGCGTCCTCTTGGCATCGCCGAGGATGTATTCGTGAAAGTAGGAAAGTTCCATTTTCCGGTGACTTTGTGGTTGTTGATTTCGATGCGATCATCGGGTTCCCTCATTGTTGGACGAGGATTCACGAGAACGGGCCGTGCTCTCATTGATGTATTTGAGCAAGAAATCACGTTACGTGTGGGTAATGAAGTTGCCACCTTTAACCTTGACCAAACTTGAGGTACTCCTCAAATTATGATCTTGAATCGGTTAATCGAGTCGATTTAATTGATATTGCTTGGAGGAGTACTCAAGAGTTTCTTGGTTATTTTCATAATTACGTGAGTGGGATCCCACCACATCTTCTCAACCAATCATTGCCGACTCTTCCCCTCTCTCGCTCCGTTTGAGGGAGGTGACTTCTTCTAGAAGAGATCGATGAGTTTCTTGCAAATGATGAATCGATTCCGCCAGGAATTGATGGTGTTTATGATTCGGAGGAGATATCCTTTATCTTGAGCAATTGTTAAATGAAGATCCATTACCGTCACTCCCTCCGAAAGAGATCACGATTGAGGAAATCAAATCAAGACAAACATCTCTTGAAGAATTTCCGAGGTTGAACTTAAGGACCTACCTCCTCATCTCGAGTATGCATTCTTGGAGGTGATGATAAATTACCCGTCATAATTGCTAAGGACTTAATCGAGGAGGAGAAGCTGCGCTCATAAAGGTCTTGAAGTCACACAAGCAAGCAATTGCTTGAAACTCTCCGACATTAAGGGTATCAACCACGAGTTTTGTACTCACAAAATCTTGATGGAGGATGACTTCAAGCCAGATCCAACATCGAGAAGGTGAATCCTAAGATTTCTGAGGTTATCAAACAAGAGGTTCTCAAACTTCTTGATGCCGGTCTAATTTACCCGATCTCGATAGTCCTTGGGTCACCCCATTCATCGTGTTCCAAAAAGGGTGGCATAAGCTGTTGTCACAAATGAAGAAAGCGAGTTAATTCCAACTCCATTGGTTACGGGATGGCGTGTGTGCATTGACTATCGCAAGTTAAACGAAGCCACCGTAAAGACCATTTTCCTCACCCTTCATGGATCGGATGCTTGAGAGATTAGCGAGGAGCGAATACTATTGTTTCCTTGATGGTTTCTCGGGGTATTTTCAGATCCCCATTGATCCGCAGGATCAAAAGACCACATTCACCGCCCATACGGAACGTTTGCCTACTGAGGCGTATGCCTTTTGGCCTATGTAACGCTCCCGCGCGTTCCAACGATGTATGATGGCAATTTTCCACGACATGATCGGGAAACAATGGAGGTGTTTATGGATGACTTCTCGGTCATTGGGGACTCATTTCAAACATGTCTCTCCCATTTAGATAAAATGCTAAAGCGGTGTGAAGACACCAATCTTTGTCTAAATTGGGAGAAGAGCCACTTATGGTCAAAGAAGGCATAGTCCTTGGCCATAAGATTTCAAAGCGGGATCGAGGTTGATAGAGCAAAAGTCGATGTTATTGCTAAATTGCCTCATCCTACTACCGTCAAAGGTATTAGGAGTTTTCTAGGTCATGCCGGGTTTTATCGCAGATTCATACAAGATTTTCTAAAATCGCTCGACTATGACCCATCTTCTTGAAAAGATGCTCCTTTTATCTTCTCACCGAGTGCATCGAGCTTTTGAAACATTAAAGAAAAAGCTACGGGCACCCATTCTAGTTGCCCCATTGGGATTTACCCTTTGAACTCATGTGCGATGCAAGTGATTTTGCTATCGGTGCGGTCTTGGGGCAGCGTAAAACCAAGCATTTTCACCTATCCACTACGCGAGTAAGACTATGATGAAGCTCAAACCCATTACACCAATACGTAAAAAGAATTATTAGGTGTGGTGTATGCGTTTGAGAAGTTTAAACCATACCTAATCTTGACCAAATGCGTGGTGTATACGGATCACTCGGCTCTCAAATATCTCTTTGCAAAACAAGATGCAAAGCCGAGATTGCTCCGTTGGGTTCTCCTCCTACAAGAATTTGATATCATTATACGTGATAAAAAGGAGCCGAGAACACAGGTGCGATCATCTGTCCGTCTAGAAAACCCTCACCGGAATGTGTTCGAGAAAAAGGAAATAAGCGAAACATTTCCTCTCGAAACACTCAATGTGGTTTCTTTTCATGGAGACTCTTCTACCCCATGGTTTCTTGACTTTGCAAATTACCATGCGGGTAACTTTTGGTGAAAGGATGTCGTCCCAACGGAAAAACAAATTCTTTAAAGATGTAAAACATTACTACAGGACGACCCTACTTATTCAAAATTTGCGCGGATCAAGTCATCGGGAGATGTGTGTATGGTCGGAAGCCAATGACATTCTCAAGGCTTGCCATTCGGACCTCTTCGGGGACATCATAGTCCCAACTACACCGCCAAGAAGGTGTTTGATTCCGGATTTTATTGGCCCACGATTTTCAAGGATGCCCATGAATTTGTCAAAACCCGTGACGCTTGTCAACGTCACGGAAATATCTCACAAATAAATGAAATGCCGCAAAGCGCCATTCAAGTGTGTGAGATTTTTGACATCGGGGCATTGACTTTATCTGCCATTTCCTTCATCTCGAGGAAATAAATACATACTTGTGGCCGTTGACTATTTGTCAAAATGGGTTGAAGCGAAGGCTTTGCCTACCAACGATGCCGAGTTGTTGTGAAATTCTTAAAATCTCTTTTGCTAGGTTTGGAACTCCACGAGCTATAATCGGTGATCGTGGTACGCATTTCTGCAATGACCGGTTTGATAGAGTCATGCAAAAGTATGGTGTAACTCACCGCCTCTCTCTGCGTACCACCCCAAACAAGTGGGCAAGTGGAAGTTTCCAACCGAGGGATTAAAAGAATTCGGAAAGGACGGTGGGCGAAAACCGTGCCTCTTGGTCGGATAAGCTAGATGGCGCACTCTAGGCCTTCCGTGCGACTTATAAAACACCCATCGGTGTACTCCATACAAGCTAGTGTACGGAAGGCGTGTCATCTGCCGATTGAGCTTGAGCACAAGGCATCTGGGCCTTGAAACATGCCAACTTCAATATTCAGACGGTGGTGATCACCGGAAAGTTCAAATGAATGAATTAAATGAACTCCGTGATCAAGCATACGAGAACTCTTTGATCTACAAAGAAAAGACAAAGAAGATTCATGACTCAAAATCAAAACCGCGTTTTCAACGTCGGTGATCGAGTCCTTCTTTTCAACTCAAGATTGAAGATTTTCTCGGGAAAACTAAAATCCACCGGTGCGGACCATTCACCATCACTAAAGTATTTCCTTATGGAACCATTGAGTTATCTCAACCCGATGGTCCAAATTTCAAAGTGAATGGTCATCGATTGAAACACTATTTTGGAGAGGACATTCCTCCCTGTGGTTGTCCGGATCTACAAACTTTCCCATGAACCAATGAATACGGGGATCGAGTCAAGCTAGCGACTCGGAATCAAAAACGAAGAGCACACTATATGGGTTTTCACCAGTATTTGACTTCTTTCTACTTTCTACCACCCTAGTGGGGAGATGCCCATTGTTGTATATAAAGTATCATAAAAAAAAAAAAAAATCTTTCAAAATAATGGTAGTAGTATTTCCCTTTACGTTCTATGTTTCGCATAACTGTGGTACTTTGAATAATGAGGGCAATATTTATTTCTAGTGTGGGAATTCTCACGAATTTTATCATGTAATTATACCACCAATTCCCCATTTTGGCAAAAAATTTTTTTTTGGAGTAAGTGTTTTGCACTTACTCGACTTATGGTTATCGATCCGCCATGTCTAATAAACAAAAGTTGGCTAATCCAGAGCAAACGGCTCTTAGTAAAGATATCTCAAATCCGTTGACACAATTTGCCCAAAATTGTATGGTGTTCATTTCACCATATCTTTAATTAGTGAAGAGTTGGCTAGCCCGCAAGTTTATGGCTTGTGGTAAAGGCGATTGGAAAACCATAATTGGTAATCATTTCACAAAGATATTTTATCTAAGAGTTGGCTAGTCCGAGCAAAGCGGCACGTAAAGACAAATCAAATCCGTTGGAAGGCGGTGATTTGCTCAAAATCATTTGGTTATCGTTGTACCAAGGTTCTTACTTGAAGCTGAAACAATTGGCTACTCGTAAGTAATGACTTTTGGTAAAGAGATTCAAATCCATTAAGTTTTTGATTGGTGCAAAACCGTCAAGTTTTATCGCATAAACCAGCCACTTGTGAATGACCGACCGTAACAAACTTAAAGCAGTTTAAGCACAAATGCAATGAAGATCGAGGAGAGTATAGTGTTTCCCAGTCGTTAAGTCCCAACGAAATGCGAGAATAGTCAAATGTTTAGTGATCGAGAGGATTTGAATGGGAAAGGATTGTGATTTATTATAACTAAGGAAAAGTACATAAACTACAAGGGCTTAAATGCAAATTAAAGGAAATTAAAAGATAAAAATATTAAATAAACGCTATCACTATATTTAAAATGATGTTTTCGTTTTTATGTTTTTATAAAACTTAATTTAAAACTACATGACGTCTGAAAAGAAAATGTAAAACTTAAGCAGTATTAATCCTAAAAATATGAAAATGACATTTTACAAACCTAATGATAAAAGAAAATTATTAGAAAGCGAAAAGTATTTTATAACTATTTAATTAATTGTTATTAATTAAAACTATTTTAACTATTTAATAATAACCTAAAATACAAGAAAATATGAAATAAAGCTAGAAAAATAAAACTATGACTTAGAAAAATCTAAAATATCAAAGAGAATTTTCAAAACTATTTTTGTATTTTTCGATTATTTTGTATTTTCTAGGAATTAAAACTATTTAAAATTACTTAAAAATACAAATTTAACTAAGAAAAATATGGAAAAATATTTTTTTGGCTTTTTATATTTATCTTAACTTAAGAAAAATGAAAACTTATTTTTTTGACACTTTTCTGAATTATTTGTATTAAATGCTAATTAAAAAGACCTAAAAACTGAATTAAATCAAGAAAAATACTAAACTGACTTAGAAAATGTGAAAAATTCAGGAAAACTCTAAAATAATAAGGGGAATCAAGGAAAAATGGAAAAACAGGTGCTTGTGTGGAGGAATTTGAGGCTGCAAGGTAAAGTGCTTATAGATAAGCACTTTGAAATAAGCAAATGAAAGCCAAGGACCACCAACTGAATACAGAAGCTACACTAAGCTATAACTACCCAATTGCAACTAAAAACAACAACACTTATCCTCTGAATAACCAACTGCAAAGATTTGATGATTTAGCTAATAAGCTAAAATCAGTGTGAGGGTACCAGGTTTAGGCAGAAGAATAAGCACTTGAATAAGCTGGAAACTAAAAATCAAAAGAAGGAACCTCACCTAGACCTGGCCAAGAATGTCTAAACCAAAGACCAGACCTTGGTGAGCCAAGATGAGCCCTGTGCAAGAGCTGCAAAAACTGCACAACCCCTGTGCAGTTTAATGCCCTGTGGACAGGGCACATAAGCTTGTTTTGACAAGCTCATTTGGGACTTCTAAAAAAATGCTAAAAATCTATAAAAATGCTAATAAGAAATGAGACCAGTTGAAGTTAATACACCCACAATTTGACATCATTTGGCTGGCGAGTCAATGAAAAATCATCTTAGCTTAGCCAAAACTGGACATTTCAATATTTTGACTTTTTTAACAAAATGGAAAAGTTGACCAACTTGAGATTTGGAGCTAATTTTTGGACTGATTATGATCTTAATAGATGAAATGAGACTACTGCACTCTATTCCTATGTATTTCAAACACAAAATAAGTTTTTGATTTTGCAAAAACTCAACAGACAAGCTATAAGACAGATTTAATGTAAAAGTTGACTTTGGTGGTTGCAGGCACAAGATAAATGACTCAAATGAGTTCAATAGAGCTAGCAAACATGAAACAACAGGACTTATCCATCGACTAAACCTCTAAGACAATTCAAGCGATGAAATCAAACACCCTTTAGAAGCTGTTTTGCAAATGAATTTCAACCAATCTTGATTTAGTTAATGTAGACACTCAAATTTAGTTTAACTAACCTAATAACAACTTAATAAATGGATTAAAACTAGTCTAAGCTACAAGGACGAGATATAAGCATAATAAGTAAACTGGATAAAATTGAAACCGAGATAATCACTCATGGGTCTCCGGTAGTGTTCAGGCCAGACCAAATCCAAAACTAATCTAACCTAATCTATTTAAACCCATCCGGTTGCTCGCATCACCCAAATATCATCATCATTTCCAAATGTACCCATTTTGACTTTCATTGACCAAGTAACAAAGTTGATTGAGGCGATTCAAAGAGCTTACTAAAGACTATATAGAGCTTATTTAAGCTCGGTTGAATGAGAAAATAAGCTTTTCAAGTTTGAATATGAGAATATGCAATGGAGTTTTGCAACGATGAACTGGAAACATGAAATGGTATTAAAACCTTGAATTACCACTTAAAAGCTGGATTGCAATTGTAAAACAACTTAGTTTAATACATAGAAACAAAGATTACAACATTATGACTAAACTAAAACATTTATAAAAAAAACGACATCAAAGAAAATAAATAAAACTAGCTACTCTTTATTTCTTGATTCTCTTCTTTCTTTTATACCCAAACAGGTCTTGCCACGTGTTTACGAGCACATCCCACCTCTCTTACGAGCCAATGGTTGAATAGATGTCATTTTGGCCATTTATCCAATTTTGGCGGAAATCTATTTTTTGACTGTGTTGACTTTTAGACCGCAACTAGGGGGTGGCTAGGTATGATGATGAGGGGTTGGGGATAAGGGATAAGGTGTGAGGGTGATGGGAGAGGAGTTGCAGGAGTTAGCGATCAGTGGGAAGAGAAAACCATTTGGGAGGAAAGGTGCTAGGGTTGGTTGGATTTGACCAGGGGTCCAAAAGGGTTTTGGCGGGGGTCAAAATAGTTTTGACAGGGGCTTGGTTTAATATTTAATGATAAGGACCAAATTTGTAATCGCCAAACTAGAGGGACCAACTCGTAATTTTCCAAAGTTGTTTCAAGGGACCAAAATTGATAAGTTTCAATAGTACAAGGACTATTGTTGACATTTTCAAACTTCAGGACCAAACTTGACATTTTATGAAAGTTCGAGGACCTTTTCTCGCCATTTAACAAAAGATTTATTCAAGGACCATTTTGACAAGTTAGAATAATTCAGGACCTTGAATAACATTTTTCTTTATTTGGTTTTACCAGGTTGTTTTGACAACTTTTGAAACTTGGGGACTAAAGCGCCAATTATGCAAACTTGATACGTTTTTACCGATTTTGATATTTTGCATTTAAAACACATAAAACACTTATTTGTGATATTTTTATCATTTTGATGCATTTACGAGTGTTTCGGATGTTTTGCGGTTTAAATGGTACAAAATGATGAGTATTTAGACACTCATCAATCCCCACACTAAGTTATTGCTAGTCCCTAGCAATGTTTTGAGAAAAATTAATGGATTTCATCTCTTTACCAAAAGCCATTACTTCGAGTAGCCAAATGTTTGAGTTCAAGTAAGAACCTTGGTACACCGATAACCAAATGATTTTGAGCAAATCACCGACTTTCAACGGATTTGATTTGTCTTTACCGAAGCCGTTTGCTCTGGACTAGCCAACTCTTAGATAAATTATCAATATTATCTTTGGTGAGTGATTACCAATTATGGTTTTTCCACGCCTTTACCACAAGCCATAAACTTGCGGGCAAGCCAACTCTTCACTTTTTAGGATATGGTGGTGAATACCATACAATTTTGGGCAAATTGCAAGTCGTCAACTGATTTGAGATATCTTTACCAAGAGCCGTTTGCTCTGGATTAGCCAATCCTTATGTGGGTTAGACATGGTGGGTGATTACCATTTGTTTGTGTTTAGTACATAGTACTTCCACTAAAAAAATTTGGCCATTTTGGGGAAAAAGGGACTAAAAGGGTATATTTATGATCAAATTCGCGAATTTCCCCACACTTAGAAATGCATATTGTCCTCAATATTCAAAGTACTGCTGTTGTCGAAACTTAGAACGTAAAAGATAACATTCTAGCTAAGTGTAGAAACACAACAATTATTCTCTTTTTAATATTTACAATTTTCATTCATTTTTAGATCTATATACAACATGTGGGGCATCTCCCCACACTAGTGGTGGTACACACGGGTGAAAACCCATGTTTAACTCATCGTTTTTGATTACCGAGTCGCTAGCTTGACTCGACCCCGAATTAATTTGTTCATGGGAAGTAAGTGGAAGAGACAATCTCCATCGGACTTTCATTCAAGATGTTTGGATAAACATTGAAGTGCGTGAAAGTTCCACACCGATGAGATATGAGACATGCATCGGCTCACAAATGGTACATGGAAATGCACAGGTCAAAAATAGTGTCTTCATTCCCGAAGGAGAAACGGAACGAGAAACCACACCATCTGTGAAAATGGAATAAAGATGTGCATCACAATGCAATCCCATTCTTCATTAGTGAGAGCAAATCACCATTTGTTAGATTTTTAAGCTTAGGCTTGAAGCTTGTATGGTGATTGGCAACAAAATTTCCGGGAGGAGAGCTGGAAACGGTTCTTCAATCAATGATTTTCAAGAAGAGGATGTCTCCTCCGAATCAAAGTAAGTATTGTCAATTCTGTTGGAATTGACTCATCACTAAGAAAAGCATCGACCTCCTTCCAAAGTTGTCATCTTCTCATTTGGGTGAGAGAAGGAATGGAAGAGTCGGAAATGGGACAAGAAATGAGTGGATGATCATTATATAGGAGATTTTAGTTTCTCCAAGATCGGTTTGAAATCAAAGAGATCATCGTCACTTTATGATGAAAGTGGGTGATGTGAGTGAGTTCATCGATGAACTCCTCAAGAGGATCGGGGCTGTGGGAGTGATGCCTCAACATACTCGATGTCTCCATAAGAAGCACAATCGTCGCTAATATCGGAGAAAGTTTCAAAATGATCTTTTGAACACTCAAGAGGGAAAGAGAATCACACATGATTAGAAGTTCCTGTGACTCTCTCGGGATTGGGACAAGGTTCTCAACACTAGACTTTATGAATTCGTCCGATTCCTTTTCGTGAACAAGTGTCAAGATGCTCATCCCCATGTTCGAGAGAGTGAGTGGGAATATCGGTGTGATAACAACAGATGAGGGAGTTTAGAAGGACTAGCATACATATGTTTTATACTTTCCATTTGTTCTTACGCTAGTAATTCCATCATAGTCTTTTCTCCCGATTTTCATGGAAGGAATTTCAACCGATGAACTTGATGAACCTGCATAAAGTTGACTAATATCAAGGGTAACTTCATCATCATCGTCATCGGGAATGAAATGGAATCGAGAGCTAGATTTGGTCGCTTTTTCTTTTGCAATTGATTCCTAATAGATTTTTCAAAGGCAACTGGGAATCTAATTTAGCGATCCGTTCTTGACTAACAAAACTTCCATGGATTTTTCATTTGGATTATCTTGGGATGTTTACATTCCTTCAAATCTTTCACTAAATCCAAAAGATCAAGTAGAAGATTTTGAGGAAGTGGCTCATTTGAGGTAGTGCACGATTCACTTGGTCTTGTAGAGGTTGGTCATGATACGAAGAGTCGTAATTGTTACAAGGAAATGGATTCCTTGTTTGACAATCGAGCTACAGTGTGGACCTCCACAATACTCACAACAAGAAAGCGATGTGGTGTGAGTTATATGTGGTAGTCATAATTGTTATCGTGAACCCGCTCATAGACAAGCGTGTTTCCGATTGACAATCGAGCTGGAGTGTGAACCTCCACAGACTACAACAAAGAAAGCGCTTTGAGTCTCACGGTGTGGTAGGCGATGGAATAAATCGGTTGTGTTATGGTAGGAATAGGGATCACGGTTATAATGCACCCGTTTCGATTCCACCATGCTACAACCGGGGCAATTGCCACCATTATAAGGACCACCACACCATTGATAACCAAGAGGGTGAGGATAAGACATAGAAAGAATCAAATGTTTTCGGAGGGTAGGGATGAAGAATCAAAGATGAGAGGGTAAGATGGATATTTTTGATTTTGGATAAACATTTTATAAAAATAAGAAAGAAAATATTTTTGGGTTTTTGATTTATATAAGAAAATATAAACATATAGATGGTATAAACAAAGAGTGAATATTCAAATCACTAATCGCTAAGCGTAAGACTATTAGCATTGCTCCCCGGGCGCGTAAAATTTGATTGGTGCAAAACCGTCAAGTTTTATCACGCAAGCCGACCACTTGTGAATGACCGACCGTAACAAACTTAAAACAGTTTAAGCACAAATGCAATGAAGATCAGGAGAGTATAGTGTTTCCCCAGGTCGTTAAGTCCCAACGAGCTGTGCGAGAATAGTCAAATGTTTAGTGATCGAGAGGATTTGAATGGGAAAGGATTGTGATTTATTATAACTAAGGAAAAAGTACATAAACTACAAGGGCTTAAATGCAAATTAAAGGAAATTAAAAAGATAAAAAATATTAAATAAACGCTATCACTATATTTAAAATGATGTTTTTGTTTTTATGTTTTTATAAAACTTAATTTAAAACTACGCGACGTACAAAAGAAAATGTAAAACTTAAACACTATTAATCCTAAAAATATGAAAATGACATTTTTACAAACCTAATGATAAAAGAAAATTATTAGAAAAAGAAAATTATTTTTATAACTATTTAATTAATTGTTATTAATTAAAAACTATTTTTAACTATTTAATAATAACCTAAAATACAAGAAAATATGAAATAAAGCTAGAAAAATAAAACTATGACTTAGAAAAATCTAAAATATCAAAGAGAATTTTCAAAACTATTTTGTATTTTTCGATTATTTTGTATTTTCTAGGAATTAAAAACTATTTAAAATTACTTAAAATACAAATTTAACTAAGAAAATATGGAAAAATATTTTTTGGCTTTTATATTTATCTTAACTTAAGAAAAATGAAAACTTATTTTTTGACACTTTTACGATTTATTTGTATTAAATGCTAATTAAAAGACCTAAAACCGAATTAAATCAAGAAAATACTAAACGACTTAAAAATGTGAAAAATTCAGGAAAACTATAAAATAATAAGGGAATCAAGGAAAAATGGAAAAGCAGTGCTTGTGTGGAGGAATTTGAGGTCGCAAGGTAAAGTGCTTATAGATAAGACTTGAAATAAGCAAATGAAAGCCAAGGACCACCAACCGAATCTGAAGCTACACTAAGATATAACTACCCAATTGCAACTAAAACAACAACACTTATCCTCTGAATAACCAAGCGCTGAAGATTTGATGATTTAGCTAATAAGCTAAAATCGATGTGAGGGTACCGAGTTTAGGCGTAAGAATAAGCACTTGAATAAGCCGAAACTAAAAATCAAAGAAGGAACCTCACCTAGACACGGCCAAGAATGTCTAAACCAAAGACCGGACCTTGGTGAGCCAAGATGAGCCCCTGTAAGAGCTGCAAAACCGCACAACCATGCGGTTTAATGCCCTGTGCACAGGGCACATAAGCCTGTTTTGACAAGCTCATTTGGGACTTCTAAAAAAATGCTAAAAATCTATAAAAATGCTAATAAGAAATGAGACCAGTTGAAGTTAATACACCCACAATTTGACATCATTTGGCCCAAAACTGAGTCAATGAAAAATCATCTTAGCTTAGCCAAAACTGGACATTTCAATATTTTGACTTTTTTAACAAAATGGAAAAGTTGACCAACTTGAGATTTGGAGCTAATTTTTGGACTGATTATGATCTTAATAGATGAAATAAGACTACTGCACTCTATTCCTATGTATTTCAAACACAAAATAAGTTTTTGATTTTGCAAAAACTCAACAGACAAGCTATAAGACAGATTTAATGTGAAAGTTGACTTTGGTGGTTGCAGGCACAAGATAAATGACTCAAATGAGTTCAATAGAGCTAGCAAACATGAAACAACAGGACTTATCCACTGACTAAACCTCTAAGACAATTCAAACAGTAAATCCAAACACCCTTTAGAAACTGTTTTGCAAATGAATTTCAACCAGCTAACGATTTAGTTAATGTAGACACTCAAATTTAGTTTAACTAACCTAATAACAACTTAATAAATGGATTAAAACTAGTCTAAGCTACAAGGATGATATAAGCATAATAAGTAAAGCGGATAAAATTGAAACCGAGATAATCACTCACGTGTCTCCGGTAGTGTTGCAGGTTAGACCAAATCCAAAACTAATCTAACCTAATCTATTTAAACCCATCCAGTTGCTCTGCATCACCCAAATATCATCATCATTTCCAAATGTACCCATTTTGACTTTCATTGACCAAGTAACAAAGTTGATTGAACTGATTCAGCAGGCTTACCAAAGACTATATAGAGCTTATTTAAGCTCAGTTGAATGAGAAAATAAGCTTTTTCAAGTTTGAATATGAGAATATGCAATGGAGTTTTGCAACAGTGAACTGGGAAACATGAAATGGTATTAAAACCTTGAATTACCACTTAAAACTGGATTGCAATTGTAAAACAACTTAGTTTAATACATAGAAACAAAGATTACAACATTATGACTAAAACTAAAACATTTATAAAAAAAACGACATCAAAGAAAATAAATAAAACTAGCTACTCTTTATTTCTTGATTCTCTTCTTTCTTTTATACCCAAACAGTCTTGCCACGTGTTTCTGAGCACATCCCACCTCTCTTCTGAGCCAATGGTTGAATAGATGTCATTTTGGCCATTTATCCAATTTTGGCGGGAAATTTATTTTTTTGACCTGTGTTGACTTTTAGACTGCAACTAGGGGGGTGGCTAGGTATGATGATGAGGGGGGTTGGGGATAAGGGATAAGGTGTGAGGGGTGATGGGAGAGGAGTTGCAGGAGTTAGCAGTCAAGTGGGAAGAGGAAAACCATTTGGGAGGGAAAGGTGCTAGGGTTGACTGGATTTGACCAGGGGGTCCAAAAAGGGTTTTGGCAGGGGGGTCAAAATAGTTTTGACAAGGGCTTGGTTTAATATTTAATGATAAGGACCAAATTTGTAATCGCCAAACTAGAGGGACCAATCCGTAATTTTCCAAAGTTGTTTCAAGGGACCAAAATTGATAAGTTTCAATAGTACAAGGACTATTGTTGACATTTTCAAACTTCCAGGACCAAACTTGACATTTTATGAAAGTTCGAGGACCTTTTGCCATTTAACAAAAGATTTATTCAAGGACCATTTTGACAAGTTAGAATAATTCGAGGACCTTGAATAACATTTTCTTTATTTGGTTTTACCAAAGGATCGCTTTTGACAACTTTTGAAACTTGGGGACTAAAGCGCCAATTATGCAAACTTGAAACGCTTTTTTACCGATTTTGATATTTTTGCATTTAAAACACATAAAACACTTATTTGTGATATTTTTATCATTTTGATGCATTTCGAGTGTTTCGGATGTTTTGCAGTTTAATGGTACAAAATGATGAGTATTTAGACACTCATCATTTTTTCAAAAGATCGCTAGGGACTAGCAATAGTTTAATGTGGGGATTGACGTGTGTAAATACTCATCATTTTGGTCAAATCTGAATCGTAAATATCTCAAAATTGTATTTTATATGTTTCGGATGCAAAATGTTTAAAATCGGATGAAAATGAGCTAAGTTTGCATAATTGGCGCTTTCAGGTCCCGACTTTCAAATCTTGACAAAAATAGTCCCCGAGCACTTATTTTAAAGAAAAGTCACCAAAGGTCCTTTTGAAATCATAAGTTGTCATAACTAGTCCTTTGGTGAAAAATTTCATAAGTTTTGAGAATTTACAAGTTTGGTCCTTCAAGTTTCAAAATTGGCAAAAATAGTCCTGGAAGTTTAAAATGTCTATTATGGTCCTTGTACTATTGAAACTTGTCATAATTGGTCCCTTGGCATAACTTTGCAAATGGCGATTTGGTCCCTTGGTTTTGTGGAATTGCAAAAAGGTCCTTGTATTAATAAACCAAAACTTGACCTTGACCCTTTGCTTGGACCTTGACCCCTGCCAATAACCCATGACCCCCCTGTTTTTGACCCCCTGCCTTAATAATACACCCAAGTCAAACCCCGGTCAAACAACTCACACCCTTCCCTCCTTTTTTCTTTCTTCTTCACCTGCTCAACCTGCAACACTCAACCCCCTCACCTCCAGCTCACCTCCCACACCCTTATCCCTCCACCTCACCCAACAAGCCAAGAAACATTAAATGCTCCCCCTCCTTGCACTCAACCTGTCCCAGTTGCAAAATATCAATTTCCCGCCAAAATTCATCAAACGGCCATTATCATCCCAACTCATCCAATGGTCGAAAATAAGTGGGATTTGCTCGGAGGTCAAGCCGGGAGGACTTTCGCATATAAATAGAAGAAAGAGAAGCAAGAGAGTAGAGTAGTTTTGGTTTTAGTTTTCTTGTATGTCGCTTTTCATTTTATTGTCTTAATTAGTTTTCTCAATTGTAATCCTAAGCTTTTACGTATTGAACTAAGTTATTCGCCTATTGTAACTCATTTTAAGCAAGAATTCAAAGTTTGATAAAGTTTCTTGTTTTATATTTTCCGTCAGAAATCAACTCTAAATGTACTAAAGTCCGTGCTCAATAAGCCTCATTATAACTCAAATAAGCTTACTAAAGTCGCCCATAGCTTTTAGTGTTTATAATTCGCTTTTAAGCTAACTCTCAAATTGGTCAACAAAAGTCAAACTGAAGCTCATTTGGAAATGGTTATGATATTGGGTAGATGCGAGCTTGGATTGGGTTGGAATAGCTTAGATTAGTGTAGTTATGGTTCGGATTAAGCTTCAAAATAAGTCGGACTCATGTAAGTGTTTAACACGATTGGTTATCTCATTTGAGCTTAAAATGTATTAATATTGTGTTTATTGATTACGAGTTTGTGCTTGTTTTAATCTCGCATTTAGGTATAATCAAGTTAGTTATAGTCCGAATAAGTATTGGCTCATAGATTAAGCGATTAGTGGGATTTGATTTGCATTTTAGTATCTCGAACTAGTGTTTGGTTCGATGGGTGAATGGAGTTTAAGGCTTGGTTTGTGCTCATGATCGATAACTTGGCCTCATTTAGGATCATTGGACTTAATTCGGTGGTCAAATTGCACCTTAGAACACTCAAAGTCAAAATCACCTTCAATCATCCTAATTTCATATCTGTGGGAATTTTATAGATCAAAAGCTTGAGTTGTGTTTAGAATTCAGAGAGTAGCTTAATATAGCTTTAGTTTAGCTTAAAACATCACATTCGGTTCAAAATTTAAGCTCAAAATTCATTTTAGTCAACTTTTCATTTCGTTTCAAAAGTCAAAGTTGAAAAATGCTTTTCACCCAACTTGGTTGATTTTTCATGAATTCAATTCTAGTTCAAATTCGGTGAAATTTTGGGTTTTTCTAGTTCAGTTGGTCAAGTTTCTTAAACTCGATTTTTGTTGAATTTTGGAAGCTCTTATAAGGTCTAAATCACCGTCCAATAAGCCCCCATCTCCCTGCTCACACTCAAGATACATCGAGTGTGAAACAGCCTCTTACAAGCTTTGCACAAGCTTCAATTTAGTTTTATGGGTCCGAACCTTGGTCTTGAGTTAGTTGTCGGTGGTCTTGAGATCCTCGCTTTGGTTTTCATATTGGCTTATTAAATAAGCTTGTGTTTAAGCTAGAAGTTAGGAGAAAAGCTGCTTGGCACTCAAGTTTTTAAATCACCATATCATTGTAGTTTGCATCTTAGAGGTTTAGATTAGTTGAAATAGGTTGGTATTAGGTTGTTATAGCATAATCTAGCTTCGCTTTCATTTGGTGTCCATTTGTGGTCTTTGGCTTATCATTAAGTCTTATTCATAAAGTTTGCTTCTGACCTCATATTCTCACACATAAGCCATAGTTTTTATATTTTTCTTAGACTTAGAATAATATTTTAGACTTTTCCTGAATTTTTCATAATTTTCCAGTACTGTTTGCTATTTTTCTTTATTTTAATCAATTTTTAGTACTTTTTAATTAGCCTTTATTGCAATTAAATCGGAAAAGCTTCAAAAAATAAGTTTTCAATTTTCATAGATTAAGATAAATATAAAAGCAAAAAATAATTTTCCAGATTTTTCTTAGTTAAATTTGTAATTTTAGCCATTTAATTAGATTTAAATAGTTTTAATCCATAGAAAATAGAAAATAATCGAAAAATACAAAATTAGTTTTGAAAATTCTCTTTAGTTATTTTAGATTTTTCTAAGTCATAATTTCACTTTTCTAGCTTTATTTCATATTTTCTTATATTTTAGGGTATTATTAAATAGGTAAAAATAGTTTTTAATTAATAATAATTAAATAAATAGTCATAAAAATAATTTTCTATTTCTCAAAATTTTCTCTTATCATTAGGTTTGTAAAAATTTAATTTTTATATTTTTAGGATTAATACTGTTTCAATTTCACATTTTCTTTTGTACGTTACGTAGTTTTTAATTTAAATTTATAAAAGAAAAATCAAGAAAATCAAATTTTAAAAATAGTGATAGCGTTTATTTAATATAATTTAGCTTTTTAATTTTCTTTAATTTGCATTTAAACCCCTGTAATTTACAAACTTTCTCTTTAGGTATAATTATTCATAATCACAAACCTTTTCCCATTCAATATCACCCGATCACTATTCGTTTGGTTATTCATCCACACTCGTTGGGACTTAACGACCGGGAAACACTAAACTCCTCTAGATCTTCATTGCATTGGTTTTAGACCTGCTTTAATTTTATTACGGTTGACCATTCACAAGTGGTTGATTTGTGTAATAAACTTGACGGTTTGCCACCAATCATGAAGGAAAAGGAAAGTTGATAAAGGTAAAAGGTTATGGCCTATCAACCGTAACCCAAGAAATACCCTACTCCTAGGAAGGAAAATCCTAAAGGGATCAAGCATGCCACCACCGCAAGGTCGTTGGGCATTGGAAGAGAAACCGTGCTCTATCTTGATGAATTGGCAATAAGATGAAGTATGACGGGTCCTCGCCACGGTTCTTGTAATTTATTTGTGATTGAATTATTTACTCTAAATCATAAAAATTCTCGGTATATGATACGGGATGTGGTATTCACATTTGTAATACCTCGCAGGGTTTTAGAGTGAAGAGGAAGCTAGCCTATAGGAGCAATATCTCGACGTGGGCAATGGGGCACATGCACAGTGTTGAAGCCATAGGAACGTTTAGTTTAGTATTGCCTTGAGCTTAGTAATCGTTATTGAACAATTGTCATTACGCACCTTCTACAATTAGAGGTGTTGTTTCCTTTCGCTTTGTTGGATGATGGTTTTACTCATACTATTTCACGTAATAGAATTTTGTTTCTTTAAATGGTGTATTTTATTTTAATGCGATTACTGTGAATGGTGTGTTTGAAATTGATGTGATTGGAAATGAATCTAAAAAATATAATAATTCGATGATTAGCATCAATAAGAAAATGAAGTTGGACTTGAATTCTTCTTATCTTTGGCATTGTAGACTTGCTCATATAGGCAAGGCTCGCATGCAAAAGCTACAACACGATGGGCTTTTACAAAATATCAATGATGAATCATTGGATAAATGTGAGTCATGCATATATGGGAAGATGACGAAGAAACCTTTTCATAGCAATATGGAGAGGGCGTCTGATCTACTTGGTCTTCTTCATACTGATGTGTGTGGACCACTTAGACATGTGTCTAAGAGAGGTGCTAGCTACTTTAACCTTTATCGATGATTTCACCGTTATGGTTATGTTTATTTACTTAAACATAAACATGAGGTGTTTGAAACATTTTTGTCACACCTCACGGAGGCGGAAACACGAGTGTAACGGAGGAACATAAGCACAAGATAATAGAACATACCAACGTTAAGATTTAAAAGAAAGAGTACACCATTACAATACCGGTTTAGCCGACATCGGCAAATATAGTACAAAGTTTAGATTCCAAATATAGCGTTTTATTACATAACGATTTGTAGTGACAAGTGAAAACTTCATTATGCAAGACACGGTAGAAAAAGCTTACTAACGATCACCGAAATGCATGAGAGAAAAACGGGTCAACTATGAAAATAGTTGGTGAGTATACACGTTTCGCAAAATAAGAAAACTCGTAAGAAATATTCAAAGGTTTCGGTCATCGAAAATAGTCCACAAAGCAAAGGCATTGTAAATCCACTCAGTTCCAAGTTCCGCCCATACAAAACTTGCAACCTGTGTGTTCACAACCCATTGCACAAAATATAGCGTCTAGTTTATGTTCATGCACACGTTGCCAAATGAGGTCACAAAGCAAAGGCATTGTAAATCCACTCAGTTCCAAGTTCCGCCCATACAAAACTTGCAACCTGTGTGTTCACAACCCACTGCCAAAAGTAGTATGTCTAATAGTCAAGTATAAGTGGTCATAATAGTTCACAATATAGTACCACGTATATAATAATGTATGCCAGGCAAAGCCCCTAGAATAAATAATATGCGTCCCGTAACATAGTGGACGAGAGGTTGGCCGACCTCTAATAGCGCTATCCATACTACCTACTAATAGGAGACTAACAATGCGAATGTACGAACAGTACATCATACAACTATTATATACAATTAAGAACACTCCGAACAAGGGAGAATTTGCACACTCCACCAATAAGGCGAGAATTTTGAGAACGCTCCGTAACATAGTGAGACACTCTGCTCCGGACCGGGAGGCTTTAGGTTGCTCGAACAAGGGAGACTTTATAGTGATGCTCGAACAAGGGAGACTTTATAGTGATGCTCGAACATGGGAGACTTTAGGTCAAGGTCATAACACGTCACGGTTCAACAAGTCCAAACAAGTCATAAGTTTATATTTAAGTTCAAGGATTTGTTTCAAGTTCAATGTTCAAGTCAAAGAGTTCACAAAAGTAAGAATCAATTCAATTCAAGTATGGTTCATGCATTTCGCCCCAAAAATATAGCAAAACGGTAAAAAGGGGGTGTGATTACTCACTTGATGAATTGATGCGATGACAAAAGTGGTTACACCGAAAAGTAGCGTGAATCTCGAAACTGACCTATTATGAATGATATGATATGTAATAAGTCATGATGTAATGTTATGCATGCAATTCGGATGATATTTATACCACTTATGAATTTTTGAAAACAATACTTTTCGTCGAAAATATAATCTTTTAACGTCTTGACCATTTTTAAATTACTTCACATGTATTTACATTGAAATGATATCCGACGATAATCATTTAGTGATTTATTAAGAGAATATAACTTTTCGTCGTAAAATAATGTCGTTGAAATTTCCATGAAAGTGACTAAAACGGCCTCTAAAAGCTAGTCGTAAAATGGTGCACGTCGAGCGTTAGGAAACGAACTCAACGGTTTTGGGAAGCTTGTATCATTATCTCAAAGTTTTAGTACATGAATTTCCATCCTAGAGGTCTCGAACATAAAGAAAATAGAGGTTAAATATGGTACTTTTAGTCCAAAATATAGTTTAAGGATGGTTTTTCGGCAAAGTTTGAGTGACCATAATTAATTCATTACAACTCCGCTAATCAAGCGGTCGGACATTTTGATAAATATACTTGGCGATCTCACTTTTACTAGAAGACATCACTTTATAAAAGTTCTAAATCAATGTTAAAACAACCTTCAACTTGGTCTCTAGTTTTGCCGCAAAACTTGCCTAATAGAAATCAAGATAGTTTTTCTTATATGATAAAAGTTACGGCAACTTTTGTAAACGTGTATAATTTAATCGTTACAAATCCGTTTTCTACGTTTTAAAGGTCCTTAGCTTTGTATCAAGTATACTAACATATTTTTGACAAGTCGACATAATTTACAACGCCCAAGCTTCATTTTTGACTCGTACAAAATAAACAATGTTTTTGAAATTCCGAAAATTTATATTTTTCGTCGCCAACTTGAAAAATTCATAACTTCTTCGTTATAACTCCGTTTTAATCCGTTCAAGCGCCACGGTTTCGTTTTAAAGTATATTTTCTAAATATCTAGGCCAAAAATTTTTATCTACTGTCGGATTTTCCAGATTTCGAAAATAAGGACAGACCCTTTTGCAAGCTTGTCGAAATGAGTTTTCTCGCGCCAAACCTATTCTAACCCATTCAAAACAACTCCGAAGCTATTCTAATCCTACCATACACCTTCTTAGGGTGTCATGGGTTCCTAGACATCACCAAAACTAATATATAACAAGGAGTAATTATAGGATGGATTATATATATTATAACACTTAAAAACCTTAAAAGTGGTATAAACATCACATAACTTGCATGTTTCTCAAATAAAATGATATGACCATAACAATGAATATGAAATAACAACATGAATATGAATGCTTACAAGAAATATGATGAGGTTTAAGGACAAAGGGTTTTCCTAATCACTTGAGGTTTTTATTGCAAAACCTATACAACAAGTGATACTAGAGTGTATAAAACCTTGTCTTGAAAATTTATGATGATCCTTCCTTCTTGGTCTCTATGGTTGCGGTTTTTGAAGAGAGAGAGAAGAAAGTGATTTTGATCTTGTATTTGTGAAAATAGATGAAATGTGTTGAGTTAATATATAATACTTTAACTTTAGAGATATTTTAAAATTTTAATGAGTCATCCCCCTTGTCGACAAGGGGGTAGTCATTAGTTTAATTTTTTTTTTTTTTTTTTTTTATAAGTATAAGTGTAAGTATTTGTGAAGTTAAATGAAGTTAAGTGGTAAGTTGTGTACACATTTGAGTATTTAGGGTAGCGTTAGTTAAAAATAAATTTTCACGGGTCAAGATAAAATATATTTAGGTCATAAAATTATAAAAATACATTTCTTGCAAAATTTGAGTGAAATAATAATAATCGTGTAGTATTTAAGAAAACCGTCGTAATTATATAAATATAACAATTTATATACAAAATAAATTTAAAACACTGGGTAAACTCATAATATTATTTTATAAACTTAATATGAGTATAAAAATATATCAGGATAATTTTTGGAAGTAATGGATCAATTGTTCAAAATAATTAGTTACGCGATAACGTTTATTTAATATGAAAATTATACGTTTAATGTAAAATGCAAAACCATGCATGAACTAATATGATGACAATGATGTTAATGAAATGTAGACTAAACTTAGTCTATATGAAATGTCCTCGATGATATGATCATGAATTCACAGCTAAACCATTAAGGTTACGTGAATTTAATACTTGTAAACCTAGTTTACGATAAACGATGAAATAGTAAATGTGAGAAATGACCGGAAATTGAGAATTGTGACATTCTTCCCATGTCAGCCGAATCACGTCCTCGTGATTCAATTAATGATACTATAGTCCGAACCGCGACAAAGGTTCTAAAAGTTCATGCTCGTGATTAGATTTGGTGGGTAAAACTTACCCAACACCGAACGTATCCTCAAAAGACCTTTTGAGTAAAAACTTGACTCTTAGCTTGATTTTCGCAACTCATCAAACAAGAACTGTCACTAGATCAAGCTAGGAATCAATTTGTTAGTATGATAGGATTCAACATCCTTGAATGAAGTCTTTTGAAAGATCCGTTCGTTCTTGGATTTGCTTACACAAATCAAATCAACAACATAATTTACAACTAAAGTCAATATCGATAGGTCTCAAATTAATCAATGTCGTGAGCGTGGTAAAATTGGAAGGAAGTTATGCACTCAAAATCATGTCGCATGAAATAAGGTAGTTGTTCGAAAGAATGTACCCGTTACGCGTTGCGGGCTTCCTCGGTACCGGATAGAATGCTCGACCACGTGCGGGGGAACTTCAATGTTCGATCTTGTGGGCCTTCTATTGCCAACGCCGAGTTTGGACGATTACCTTCTTGGTTAGGTGTTCTTTTCAACTTTGGGCGGTGTTAGAAGGTGATCCGACTTCCACACTCGTAACATGCTTTTCTTTGTCCTTGGTTCCCAGTCTGTTTGAGCAATTCCGCGATGTGGCCCGTCTGTCCACATTTGTGGCACTTTGAGCGATCTCGAGTGATGATAATTACATCAGTACACATAGGATGTGGACTGTATATCCTTTGCGCTCCGAGTGGTCGCTCCATAGTTCCTGGTTATTCGCGCCTCTTGTTTTGCCGATCTGGTCTCGACTTCCACGGCGATCATCCTGTCGCTTTCGTCCATTGTCGTTTGCTTTTGTTAGTTCTCGGACTGATCACATCATTTGTCAAGCGATCGCCATGCCCACGCGGCTTGCGAGTGGTTGGGTTCGACGAGGTGACGTCCCTCTAATTTCGGTATCAATCCCCATATATATCGGTCGATCAACTTCTCACGGTGGAAACCATGTGAGGAACCATCCTAGTTAACTCGTGGAAGCGGATCGTGTACTTGTCGAACTCTACTCCAACCATCAAGTGATTCCAAAATTCCGCTTCCGACTTTTGCACTTCATCTTTCTGCGGTACTCATCGGTTAGTAGTTTCTTAAATGCTTCCCAAGATAACGCATTTGCGGCCCTCTTCCTCTAGTCTGCGGTTGATTGTTCCACCGGTCAATGCTCGACCTTGTAGTAGACCCGTGAGAGAACTCAACTCTGTTTCCTTCAAAGACACTTCGTGATACTAAGCTTCGACTCAACATTCTCGAACCAGTTAACGGTCCAATGGCACCCTCGGTACCATAAAATTCCATCGGCTTGCATGTCATGAAAGTCTTGTAGCGCATCCATGACCGGTGTTTGAAGTACCTTCTCCGTTGTTGGTTCGTCTAGCATCAAGGTGCGTCATAATTTGGGTGAGTAGATCCGCTATTCGATCGCGTTGTTGTTTGGATTGTCATTGTTGTTTGGGTTGCCGTTGTTGTTGACTCTGGCGTGTGTTTCGGCGACCATGATCCCGCAATGGACCAAAATATCGGGTTGAGTAAATGACACTCGGACGAAGGCGAGATGAGGTTTAGAACGGTGGTAATGTGTTATAGTGATCGAAACATGACAGAGCAGAGACATGCTATGTCTAACAAGTCGAAAGATGGAAAAGAGAAGGTATAAACAAGGTACGGTAATGTAGGCGTGAGCGTAAAACATGCTATGCATACCCACCCGACCAATGCAACGGTGACCGGACTCAAAAGACTCGACTAAACATGATTTAAAACTACCACTCTTATCATTGCATGGTTCTTCATAAATTAGACATAGTTGATCGGGCTATGTATAATTTATGAGTAACGATCAACGATAGGACTAGTTGACTCGGATGATGTTCGATGTTTAATAAAACTTTATTCGGTTATAGCTGTGATTTTTATTTTTGAAAAATCGGCATTCTCTATAACCTTTGGCTCGATACCAATCATCACACACCTCATGGGAATGAAACACGAGTGTAACGGAGGAACATAAGCACAAGATAATAGAACATACCAACGTTAAGATTTAAAAGAAAGAGTACACCATTACAATACCGGTTTAGCCGTCATCGGCAAATATATTACAAAGTTTAGATTCCAAATATAGCGTTTTATTACATAACGATTTGTAGTGACAAGTGAAAACTTCATTATGCAAGACACGGTAGAAAAAGCTTACTAACGATCACACGAAATGCATGAGAGAAAACGGGTCAACTATGAAAATAGTTGGTGAGTATACACGTTTCGTAAAATAAGAAAACTCGTAAGAAATATTCAAAGGTTTCGGTCATCGAAAATAGTCCACAAAGCAAAGGCATTGTAAATCCACTCAGTTCCAAGTTCCGCCCATACAAAACTTGCAACCTGTGTGTTCACAACCCATTGCACAAAATATAGTATGTCTAGTTTATGTTCATGCACACGTTGCCAAATGAGGTCACAAAGCAAAGGCATTGTAAATCCACTCAGTTCCAAGTTCCGCCCATACAAAACTTGCAACCTGTGTGTTCACAACCCACTGCCAAAAGTAGTATGTCTAATAGTCAAGTATAAGTGGTCATAATAGTTCACAATATAGTACCACGTATATAATAATGTATGCCAGGCAAAGCCCCTAGAATAAATAATATGCATCCCGTAACATAGTGGACGAGAGGTTGGCCGACCTCTAATAGCGCTATCCATACTACCTACTAATAGGAGACTAACAATGCGAATGTACGAACAAGTACATCATACAACTATTATATACAATTAAGAACACTCCGAACAAGGGAGAATTTGCACACTCCACCAATAAGGCGAGAATTTTGAGAGCGCTCCGTAACATAGTGAGACACTCTGCTCCGGACCGGGAGGCTTTAGGTTGCTGAGAACAAGGGAGACTTTATAGTGATGCTCGAACATGGGAGACTTTATAGTGATGCTCACATGGGAGACTTTAGGTCAAGGTCATAACACGCACGGTTCAACAAGTCCAAACAAGTCATAAGTTTATATTTAAGTTCAAGGATTTGTTTCAAGTTCAAGTCAAAGAGTTCACAAAAGTAAGAATCAATTCAATTCAAGTATGGTTCATGCATTTCGCCCCAAAAATATAGCAAAGCGGTAAAAGGGGTGTGATTACTCACTTGATGAATTGATGCGATGACAAAAGTGGTTACACGAAAAGTAGCGTGAATCTCAAACCGACCTATTATGAATGATATGATATGTAATAAGTCATGATGTAATGTTATGCATGCAATTCGGATGATATTTATACCACTTATGAACTTTTGAAAACAATACTTTTCGTCGAAAATATAATCTTTTAACGTCTTGACCATTTTTAAATTACTTCATATGTATTTACATTGAAATGATATCCGACGATAATCATTTAGTGATTTATTAAGAGAATATAACTTTTCGTCGTAAAATAATGTCATTGAAATTTCCATGAAAGTGACTAAAATGGCCTCTAAAAGCTAGTCGTAAAATGGTGCACGTCGAGCGTTAGGAAACGAACTCAACGGTTTTGGGAAGCTCGTATCATTATCTCAAAGTTTTAGTACATGAATTTCCATCCTAGAGGTCTCAAACATAAAGAAAAATAGAGGTTAAATATGGTACTTTAGTCCAAAATATAGTTTAAGGATGGTTTTCGGCAAAGTTTGAGTGACCGTAATTAATTCATTACAACTCCGCTAATCAAGCGGTCGGACATTTTGATAAATATACTTGGCGATCTCACTTTTACTAGAAGACATCATTTTATAAAAAGTTCTAAATCAATGTTAAAAACAACCTTCAACTTGGTCACTAGTTTTTGCCGCAAAACTTGCCTAATAGAAATCAAGATAGTTTTTCTTATATGATAAAAGTTACGGCAACTTTTGTAAACGTGTATAATTTAATCGTTACAAATCCGTTTTCTACGTTTTAAAGGTCCTTAGCTTTGTATCAAAGTATACTAACATATTTTGACAAGTCGACATAATTTACAACGCCCAAGCTTCATTTTTGACTCGTACAAAATAAACAATGTTTGTTGAAATTCCAGAAAATTTATATTTTTCGCCAACTTGAAAAATTCATAACTTCTTCGTTATAACTCCGTTTTAATCCGTTCAAGCGGCCACGGTTTCGTTTTAAAGTATATTTTCTAAATATCTAGGCCAAAAATTTTTATCTACTGTCGGATTTTCCAGATTTTGAAAATAAGGACAGACCCTTTTGCAAACTTGTCGAAATGAGTTTTTCTCGCGCCAAACCTATTCTAACCCATTCAAAACAACTCCGAAGCTATTCTAATCCTACCATACACCTTCTTAGGGTGTCATGGGTTCCTAGACATCACCAAAACTAATATATAACAAGGAGTAATTATAGGATGGATTATATATATTATAACACTTAAAACCTTAAAAGTGGTATAAACATCACATAACTTGCATGTTTCTCAAATAAAATGATATGACCATAACAATGAATATGAAATAAAAACATGAATATGAATGCTTACAAGAAATATGATGAGGTTTAAGGACAAAGGGTTTTCCTAATCACTTGAGGTTTTATTGCAAAACCTATACAACAAGTGATACTAGAGTTTATAAAACCTTGTCTTGAAAATTTTATGATGATCCTTCCTTGGTCTTATGGTTGCGGTTTTTGAAAGAGAAAGAGAAAAGATATGTTTGATCTAGTATTTACAAACTAGATGAAATGAAATGTGTTGATAATATTATATTATATTTAACTAGAGATATTTACAAATTTGATGTGAGTCATCCCTCCCTTGTCGACAAGGGAGGATAGTCATCAGCACTTAATATATGTTTTTTTTTTTTTATAAGTATAAGTGTAAGTATTTGTGAAGTTAAATGAAGTTAAGTGGTAAATTGTATACACATTTGAGTATTTAGGGTAGCGTTAGTTAAAAATAAATTTTCACGGGTCAAGATAAAATATATTTAGGTCATAAAATTATAAAAATACATTTCTTGCAAAATTTGAGTGAAATAATAATAATCGTGTAGTATTTAAGAAAACCGTCGTAATTATATAAATATAACAATTTATATACAAAATAAATTTAAAACATTGGGTAAACTCATAATATTATTTTATAAACTTAATATGAGTATAAAAATATATCGGGATAATTTTTGGAAGTAATGGATCAATTGTTCAAAATAATTAATCACGCGATAACGTTTATTTAATATGAAAATTATACGTTTAATGTAAAATGCAAAACCATGCATGAACTAATATGATGACAATGATGTTAATGAAATGTAGACTAAACTTAGTCTATATGAAATGTCCTCGATGATATGATCATGAATTCACGGCTAAACCATTAAGGTTACGTGAATTTAATACTTGTAAACCTAGTTTACAATATACGATGAAATAGTAAATGTGAGAAATGACCGGAAATTGAGAATTGTGACGGTGCAGGATAAGGTCGACTTACCTCCAAACGCCATGCGGTGGTTGGGAGTAAGTGGCTCTATAAAATTAAGACCGACATGGATGGCAATGTACACATCTATAAAGCTCGTCTAGTTGCATGAGGTTTTACTCAAACTTATGGCATAGATTACGAGGAGACCTTTTATCCTGTAGCGGACATTAGAGCTATTAGAATTCTCATAGCTATAGTAGCGTACTATGACTATGAGATATGGCAAATGGATGTCAAAACCGCTTTCTTGAATGGTCGCTTAGATGAAGACATCTATATGAAGCAACCTGAGGGGTTCGTGAATCCACAATTTCCAAACCGTGTATGCAAACTTCAAAGGTCCATTTATGGATTGAAGCAAGGATCAAGGCAATGGAATAAAATATTCGATGAAGAAATCAAAAGGTATGGATTTATTCAAAATCTTGATGAGCCATGTGTATATCACAAAGTTAGTAGGAGTGATGTAATTTTCCTTATCCTTTATGTCGATGACATATTAATTATGGGAAAAGACATTCCAAGTTTGAAAAATGTTAAGGCATATCTTGGGAAGTGTTTTTCCATTAAGGATTTAGGAGAAGGTGCATACATTCTGGGAATCAAGATCTACCGAGATAGGTCAAAGCGGTTAATTGGTTTAAGTCAAAGCGCTTACATTGATAAAATATTGAAGAGATTCAATATGCAATATTCCAAGAAAGGATATTTGCCGATGGAAGTAAAATATGGCTTATGTAGCGATATGTGTACTTCAACACCTTCTGAGGTGGCACGCATGCAGAAAGTTCCTTATGCTTTTGCATTGGGATCTATTATGTATGTTGTGAGATGCACAAGGCCAAATGTGGCGTTAGCTCAGAACATGACCAATCGATATCAACGAATCCGGATGAACTTCATCGATCGTTAAACATATTCTAAAGTATCCGAGGAATACGAAGATATGTTTTTAGTGTATGGTAGAAATCCGGATACGAGCTTGGTGTTCTGATTCTTGTGATGCGTCTGGCGGTGTGATAAAGATGATACGAAGTCTCGACGGGTTATGTCTTTGTCATCAATGGAGGAGCGGTTCTTGGAAGAGCAAGAAGCGAGTACGATTGCGATGTGATGCGGACGAATACATAGTCCGCTTAAGTCGCAATGGAGGTGTTTGGATTAGGAAATTCATTTCGGGGCTTTGGTGTTATGCCTTCAATTGAATCGCTTATTGATATGTATTGTGACAATTCTGCTGCAATCATATTTGCCAATAAACCTTGAGTCATGAAAGGCACCAGACATTTTCTACGGAAGTATCACTATGTTCGGGAACTAGTCCGTGAAGGTGAAATAAATCTATTGAAAGTTCAAACAGATGATAACTTAGCTGATCCTTTCACTAAGGCTTTGGCCAAAGACAAGCTTATTGGACTTGCCAATGGAATTGGGCTTCGTTATAGTTTCATGCAGAACTGTGATTAGTATTTGGATAAAGGATATTGTAAAACATTTATTATTTTGATGAAATAAAGTTAGGATTATGTTTATTTTCATTTATAATATTGTTGTCCTATATTTGCATGTTTAATCCGTGAGTAACTAAGTTATTTTAAATTGTAGTTGTCGATTAATGATATGGGAGTATCATTAAACTAAGACAAATCTAAGAGATGTGGTAGAATATACTTGAAAGTATATTGATGAGAATGCATACCAATTTCAGATGATATTCAATGAATTGAATATAGGACTTATCCAACTACATAATTTACTTTGTGGATATTTTTATAAGTAAATTATGAATAATTATCCTCGGACTTGAGATACCGGATAAGTGTCATGAATGTAGTGCATTTCGTGGAGCAACTTAACGCTATACGTGGCGGTAGTCATAAGGGTTGTTTCAAGAAGCTGTTACAAAGTTTGTGGGTTAGTCTCGTAGTCAAGATAGAATTTGTTCCTTCAAATTTATTTGGAGTTTAATATTGCTGGGCCCCTCGTAGGGTCGACAAGATGTTTGTGCGGCCGCACCCAAAATCTCCCCTAAATATGTTTAGAAGATTTGGTAATCTTTGTCAGTCACTTATAACGAGAAACAGAATAGTTTAATAAAGAATGACTTAATTCCATGTCTTTATTTAACGTGGTATTAGAACAAAAGTATAATAATAATGAGAAATCATTAAAAGGTTTTCCAGGAGCCTTACCGAGTCGCACTAGAGGCATCGAAGTGTTGCTAGACGCTAACCGATGTGATCACTCTATTAAGATATATCCAAGTGGAGTCGTTGGTTTTATGGATATAAATTAGTAGACATGAGTTAGGATCGAACTCGAGATCACGGGATTGCACACTTTGCGTATGAGAATTAAAGTTAATAATTAAATGTAATAGTTATATTTATTTAGTAATTAAACGAAATAACTATAACGGACATTAAGTAATTAGTTGTAATGGACTAACGGTCGTTAAATATAATTGGAAAGGATTAGATTGCAAATAATGGGAAGGTTCCGGAATTCCCTTGAGGGATATACCACCGATCGGCCAAGGATCCCAAACCCAACCCAACTCAAACTCAAACTTGTTCACCAAGTTTAGTTTAGTGTATATACAAGGCTAGGGGTCTTGTGTTTTGCATCTCTTGTACTCATAAGCTAAAACCTAAAACGTTTGTGTGTGTTTTTTTTGCTTAAACCGATCGTGTACGCTCTCTAGGGGATCGATCACATTGATTTTCCAAACTCAATTTATTTGTTTGATTAAAACTAGCATTCCTTTAATTCGGTATAGTACGTGTGTACAAGAACGTGGTACTAACACATTATTGTTAGTATTCTTGGATTGAATTACAAAATTGGTAAGGGATAATTTACATAATCCTATAAACCCTAATTAGGGTTCATCTAATTTCTAGTTTTGTGGATTTGATTCTTGTTCGGCTAGAATCAAGAAAGGTATGCATATTTTTGTTTATGTTAATTAATTATTCGTTAATCTTTCCTATAAGCTTCCGCATGTATACTTTGAAGTTTTCTGGTTTATATATTGAATGTCATGTTATATAATTCCAACAAAAACACCACCCTTATACTCCTTACAGAACATGATCTTATTTCCATTATACCGGGTTTGTTCTTGTCGCCGTCGGATCTGTTGCCGTCAAATCGGTTGGTGGTAATGGTTGATTTAAAGGAAGTGAAATGAAAGGAATTGGTTAACAACTATTTTTATATTAAAATGAAGATTAACCTATACTTTTAGATTTAAAATAGATGGATGGTTAACATCTTTTAATTTGATCTTTAGATAATTATTGTTTTGCATTGAACTTTTCTCATAGTTCAATAGGTGTTGATAGATTTTTAATTTTTTATTGCATGCTTTTGTTCTTCGATTTATGCATTTCACTTTGTTTACAAACGTATAATAGAAACATATTTGTATCCTAAATCTCATCCTGAGGAAACTATGTTTTATGCATACTAAACTAACCATAATTATTGCCATCTAAAGGACAAAATTTTGGTCCACTTTGTCTTTAGTTTTAGCTTTTGTTCGTAAATTTTATAATCAATAAAATGGAGTCACAGATGTTCTATTAATCAAACAAGTAATTTGAACTCACCGCGCTGCAGCGGGGGTGTTTTGATACATTATTTTGTCAACTAATGGGTCATGTGGGAAATTCGGACCTGTGAGCACATGAAGCCATCATTTCTCAGTATACAACTCGTTTTATATAATGTGTAAGTCATAATTTATTAAAAAAAATTCTTAACTTTATACTTGATTAATGACTAAACTCTAGACCTGACGTTGACATGATACTAATGACGGTGTTGTACCAACAACGGCATCTGCACCCGTTCTTGAACCATAAATCTGCAAGCAGTAATTATAAGCGTAAATGACAACAACAATATAAAGGAAAGCATCAAAGGATCAGACAAAGTAGCTTTCTCTTTTTATTTACTGATTTAACTTTGGACTAAACAAACAATTAAAAATACATGAAACTTCCAAGATTCTCAATACCTCTTGCTAACGCAGTTCCAGTAAAGGTCGTTGACCCTTTGTTACCCGAATTACTTTAGGAATGTGTCTGTTAAGGGAAGCCGACGCTGTTCCTGGTGCATCGATAGCCATCATTGACAATTCAGTTTCATAAATGTTGCAAATTGTACTGTCATGCCCATAAGCAGAACGCATACCAAAGGAATGCATAGTACTAAAACTTGTCATACCTCTCTGCCTCAGACGACGCTATGAAGTTGTGGCTCTGGAAGTGGGCATAGTGAGAACCGGAACCGCAACATTAGGCTGAACACCACTTCTTGCTTATGGTCCATCCAAAGATGATGCCACCCCCTCAACTGCATTCATGTAAAAGGTACAGAACACATGATGCAGTCAGCGAAGCAGAAGCAACACCGTCAACAGACTCAAACCACCTGACTGAACACGGTGCACTTACAGTTAGATACAACCGCCATCGCACCCAAAGATATCCCTTCACCCAGTGTAACCGCTGATTGAGGCATGGACGCAGTTAATGTATCTGTTACTGTTCTGCCGTATGATAATCCTGTCATTAAACCAATTTGATATGTAAAATTACTGCATGGGTTACACAATCATTAAGAGAAAAGGTACCGTAAACATACACGCAGTCCTATACAAATAATGCAGCACACAAAAGGAGAAGACATGAAACCCAACATGCGCTACTTAAAGAGCAAATTACTCACGTCTACGTGAAGCTGGCCGCGCACTATCAGTTAAAATACACGGGCCATGGACACCAGGTACGGAACGGCCGTCGCCTATAACCATTAAAAGGCATGTATAGGAGCAGGTTATTAGTTAGATAACTGTCCAAAACACGACACTAAATTAATCAAGCATTTAAAACCACCTGCATTCATATCTTGTGATGTCCTCTTCCGAGTAAAATGTACACCACCAGACACATCTGAAGCCACAATATTCATAAAAGTTTCATCATCATCTGTTGATGCACTAATGGTTCCAGTAACAAAATCCACGTTAACAGCTCCACATCCTGAGTTACAAAATAAAAGGACGACCATGTAATCTAGTAAGCTTTTCAACAAAACACATATTGACAGGTTGGCAAGGAAACCACACTTCTACTGTGAAACCCGATAGAAGATCTATCCATGTTTCCAGCATCCGTTGCAAGTTTAAAAAGAAATAACAAAATCTAAAGGTAGCAAAAACCTTATCAAATATTAAAAATAAATAAATAAATAAAAAATAAAAAAAAATGACAAAAAGTGTCAAAGGGTCAGCCCTACTTGACCTGTGCTAACCTATTGCCACCATGTTTCTTAACAACATAGTTATAGAAGGTCAAAGTATAAAGATAAATGAAGGAAATTTTGTTTGATTCTGTATTTAAAAAATAGCTAATACCAAAACTTGTCAAACAGACCAAAAGATGCCCAAAGTAGATTTAAATGTTTCAAACCTAGGAAAAGTGTCGAAGGGTCAGCGCTGCTAGACTTGGGCTAACCTATTGCCACCATGTTTCTTAACAACATAGTTAGAGAAGGTCAAAGTATAAAGATAAACGAGGGAAAATTTGTTTGATTCTGTATTTAAAAAATAGCTAATGCCAAAACTTATCAAACAGATCAAAAGATGCCCAAAGTAGATTTAAGTGCTTCAAACCTAGGAAATTGTTTCATTACATTCATTTGAAGAGAACTTTATCATTAACTTTGATTAACTTCAAAGGAATAAATAAAAGTATTGCAACCCAACAATTTTCACCCACCAATTTACCTCCAATGTATACAACATTACAATCGTTTCAGAAAACATGAAAATTATACCTTTTCTTTTTAGGATTCGATCTGTTGAATTCATCGACTCTCTGACGCTGTTCATATTTCATACTCCCCTGATCGAAAATTTCTTGATTTTCAATCATCGTTATCAGTTTTTGATTACTGTAAGAAGCTTCATGTGTATATTCCTCACTTCTAGTTGAAAGTTCATCAGCCAAGTTTGAATTGGATGAAATTGAGGGCCACTGCATGTTATCCTGTACATGAGAAGTAACAAATATGAACTTTTTCCCATCATTCGACTTAACTTTGACACTCATCTAAGGCCTGGCATTAACAATGCTATTCAAGTGTAAACCTATACCTGACGGCTTGGAAACAGTTTGGCTATTATCCTTAATATTTTGGGAGAAAGAAAAGTCAAACTTCAAACTCGTTCGAAAAAAGTCAAGTACAACTAATGCAGCCTTAAAACAGCTTTTTAAACAAATGCGAGACAAAAATTATACTAAATAGACAAAGCTCGCCGCTTTTCAGATGTCATATCCTTACAACTACCTGTTCTGTCTTGACTATCCATAGCTCGATTACTAATTAGTGAAAAATCTATATATAAGTCACAATTAAAAGTACTAAAGTATCCAACTTAAGGTATCAAGTCAATCCATATCTACTTCTTAATCATAGTATCTACTCCTTAATTATAGTATATAAAAGAGTTCGACTATATGACACTATTCTTTTATAGCACATATCGTTACCACTAACGATGTTCAATACACTCACTAAACATCTATTTCACGTTCCTCATTTAAACCCTTGTACAACACATACATTTTCAATCTAACAACCACGAAGTACCCTAATAGTCAGGCACACTTATGTCCTCAAAAGAGGCCACTGATTCCCATTATACATAAACATTACAAAAATTAAGGTAAATCATATAAATAAACAAATAGCTCAAGTTTACACAAACTGATTACCGATGCTACTTACGGCGTTACAGCTCATCCGACGGAAACAAACCTTTCACCAAAACAAACGATGTTAAGCAAACGTTTCACTAAACTATACGATGAGAGATAGAGAGAGAGAGATCACCTGATCCATATCTGCTTCTCGAGTGGAATGTGAATTTCTTTCTCGCTTAACCACAACATCTCCTTAGAGCATCTTCAGAGCCTATCGATTCTGTCACCTTTAGAGCACCAAAAATAACCTGAACCTATGGCAGCTCTTTTTCGACCTTCGATTCAAATTCATAAAGAAAGCAGTTTCAACTCCTCTTCTTTCCAGTTACAAAAATTCATAACACAATAGTGATAAATTATCTTTTCTTATAAAAAACAGAAGCTAAAATCCTAAAACAAAATTACAATACAAAGTATTATTAACTAATGAGCAAAACAAATATAATAAACAAAAAACTTATACAATCAAAACGGCCGATCTGACAACGAAAATCAACAGGCATGTATATCTACGACATTTAGAGAGAGGAATGTATATATAGAGTAACAGAGGCTCAGATCTGTAGGCACGAAACGGGTGAGTAAAGCATCTGAATTTTGCCATGGCTGCAAACAAACTCAGTTACACAGTAGTGATAACTACCATACCCTCAGGTCATTGCCTTGCCATGTTACAGTCAGATGTTTCACGACCCGTTTCATTTCGATCAAACTATAACAATCATCACTGCCCATTATCATATATATACATGATGCTCCCAATATAAGCCTTGCTAGAACCGGCCTTTTTTTCACTATAGCAATCATGACAGTAAATTTCAAAAACATTATCAGAATCTTTTTTATTATAAACGAACCTATTCAGATTTGAACTGGCCACTTACAATACCATTTTACGCACTAATAAAAGGCAAATAAACAAATGTAACAATGGAAGTAAGCTGAAGCAGGTTCCGAAAAAAGAGAAGACACTGGCAGTGGCTGCAAACTCAGTATGTCGTCTCGCCAACATGTTAGCGATTTCATTCTCAATCAAAACCTATGATAGTCAATATCATTTGCCACCAACGCCATTTGAAATGGCCGGCTTATCAGCTAATAAGCTGTTATAATAAGTTCATCCAAACACCCCTATCAAATCAACAAAATTACCCTAATTAAAACCCCTTATCCAAATAAATCAACACATGTTAAGAGAAAAAACAAATAAAAACCCTAAACAGTAAATCGTAATCAAACCCAAGGAAAAAGAAATTTTAGTAATCAACCCTAAACATTGTTACCTCTGAGTGGTATGAATACCGCCTGGTTTACCCAGTTCTTCAGGCTTGGTGCTTGTTGTTTCTTAATTACAAAATCTTATTTATCTCTTTATCTGTCTATCCTTTCTTGTTTTTATTTACATGCGTGATTTTGTCTATCTTATTATATCCGGTCATCTTATTGTTTGTATTATGGCTATTGGTGATGATAATATTGGTGGTGGTGGTTCTTCCACCGAAAAGCTTATCCTTTGGTGATGCTTTGTATTTACACCCCAATAACACAAATGGTACTCCCATTATTACTATCAAACTCACTGGAACTGAAAATTACAAAATATGGAATATGGCCATGACCTTTGCCATAAGGAACCATAATAAGTTAGGGTTTATTGATAGTACTTGCATAAGAGATGATTCGAACCCTAGTCTTGCTAATCAATGGGATACTTGTAACTCTGTTGTGGTTACTTGGATTCTTAACTCTCAAATACGAACTATTCTTTGGTGCTATATATGCTAAACCGCTTATGAAATGTGGAATGATCTTAAAGATACCTATGATAAGGTTGATGGTTCACTATCTTTAATTTGCATAAAATATAAACTCTCTTAGTCAAAGTGGGTCTTCTTGCTTGATTATTATAACAACCTTAACTCTTTATGGAAACAATTTGATTGTATGATTAGCTTACCTCCTTGCACTTGTGAGGTCGCAAAACATTTTGAAAACACAATCACTAATCAAGTTAATGCAATTTCTTATGGTCTTGATGACTCCTATGTTCCCATCGAAGCAATATTTTAACCGAGATCCTTTGCCTAATGTCAAAGCTGCTTTCTCTGTTGTCTCGGAGAAGAATCTCAGAAATGTTTCATCTGGGAATAGCTCGCTAATCCCAATGCTACGACCTTTTCCGCAAAAACTTCGATGGTGGAAAATTTTTAATAACAAAAAGGATTTAACAACAACAATTTTAAAAGTTCGGTTTTAATGTCGGTAACATTTCAAACAATGAGGACCAAACATGAATCTCAAATGTACTAACCGCAAAAAACACAGTCACTTTGTTGATAGATGTTATGATCTCGTTGGTTATCCTCTTTGGATATGTCAAAGGAATTTTAATTCTAAACCCTTCAACAATAACAATGTTTCTAGCGACACTAATCTTTCCGATAATAGAGCTAGCAACTCTCCTCTCTTTGTCTAATGAATGACTCTCCGGACTTATGAGTGCGCTTAATGACAACAATGTGTCTTCGCTAATGCCAACGTAGCGGGTAAAAATTTTCGTGAACCTTCTTTAATGGCGATGTCAAGTTTAACATAAACTTTGATAAATTCTTTAACAACAACACTAAAACCTTATCCGGAAACATAAGTCTTGGTTGGATTGTTGACTCGGTGCAAATCGGCACATGACCTGTTTTCAAAAATTTTAATTAATGTTGTTGACATTTCAAATCTTGGTCTAACCGTTGGTCATCCCAATGGTACTCGTGCCTTAATTACTAAAATTGGTGATTTAAAGGTCAATAATGACCTAACTCTTTTGATGTTCGGTTGTTCCCGAGTACAATGTCATCTGCTGTCTGCTCATAAGATTGCTAGAGACAATAAAATGTTTGTTGGCTTTAATGAATCTAATTGCTATATACAGGATTTACATCAAAAAAGGATTGTGGGGATTGGTAAACAATGCAATGAGTTATATATGTTTGATATTGATTCCACATGTAAGATTGCTTCTAATAACTGCATTTATGTTTATCATGTTTCGAGAAATCTCTGGCATCAAAGACTTGGTCATCCCTCTGACCAAGTCCTACATATACTTAAAACCACACTTAATCTTGATGGAACCTCTGAATCTGACCATCTTTGTGATACTTGCAATAAAGCTAAACAAACCAGGGAACCATTTCCTTTAAGTGAACATAAATCAACTAAAATTGGTCAACTTGTTCATCTAGATGTATGGGGACCATATAAAGTCACTAGCAGAGATGGTTACAAATAGTTTTTGACCATTGTTGATGACTATTCTACGGCAGTCTGGGTTTATATGCTTAAGGGAAAGGATAATGTTTATGTTTCCATTGTTAATTTTACTCATATGCTATCAAATCAATTTGAACACAATGTTAAGATATTTAGAAGTGATAATGGGACAGAATTTGTCAATAACAAACTTCAACACTTCTTTCATGAAAATGGAATTTTACATCAAACCTCTTGTGTTTACACACCTCAACAAAATGGTATTAGAGAAGGAAACATAGGCATCTCCTTAATGTGGCTAGATCCCTTATGTTTCGGGAATTACCTCTATATCTTTGGCCTGAATGTGTTCTAGCTGCGCTTATGTCATAAACAGGTTACCTCTTACATGTTGTATGGCAAGTCTCCCTTCTTCCTTGTGTATGGGCATGACCTTCACTCTCTCTCCTTAGAGTCTTTGGTACGCTTATGCTATGCCGCCATTCTCAACATCTCGATAAATTTGGTAGTAGGTCCGAAAAAAGTGTCTTTATTGGCTATTCAAATGAGAAAAATGTTACAAACTCTTGAGCTTAGAAACAAAAATATCTTTTATTCCGAGATGTCAAATTTATGAAACTGTTTTCCCTTCAAATGAAAAATTCTTTGTCAAAACCTTTTGTTGAAACTTATGTGCCTAAAGATTTAAATCACAAAAAAATTTGACTCACAAATAAGTCCCAATGATGAAGGAGAGTGACATCCTATGATGATGGCACTGTGGTAAGTCATCCTACTATGATTGATGAACCGTTGCAACATCTATAGATGATAATACACACCACGAGGGCACCATATCACATGAATCACATCCTGGCGATGCATCTTCGATTCTAGCGATACAACATCTCGATTCTAGCGATACAACATCGATTCTCTTGAACAAGAAAGAGCCTTGCCACCACCATCTCTGTTAGAAGGTCAACCGAGTTTCTAAATTGCCCGATAATCTTAATGACTTTATTGTAGAAGGAAAAGTCAAATATGGTGTTGAAAAGGTTGTTAATTACTCTAATCTTAACAAAGAAAATTATCGCTTTGCTTCTAGTCTTAATAAAAGTATTGAACCTACATTATGAAGAAGCTATCCTTGATAGTAATTGGGTTGATGCTATGAACTCAAATTGAGGCCTTAAATGAAAACCATGCTTGAGATATAAGCGATCTACCTCCTAATAGAACTCCTATTGGTTACAAATGGATCTTTAAAATCAAATATAAAGCCAATGGTGAAGTTGATAGATACAAGGCTAGATTAGTTGTTAAAGGCTATAACCAAAGAAGGAATAGACTATGATGAAACTTTTCTCCTGTTGAAAATGTCTACGTTAGATGTCTTATTGCCTTAGTCGTAAAAACAAATGGCCTCTTTTCAACTTGATGTTAATAATGCTTTCTTGTATGGAGATCTTGATGAGGATATCTATATGACCATCCCCAAGGGGTTCGTAATGAGAACAATAAGAATAAAGTTTGTAAACTTGTCAAGTCTCTATATGGCCTAAAACAAGCTCCGTGAAATGGAATGAAAAACTTGTTAGTGTTTTAAAGGAAAATAACTTTGTTCAATCATCAATGATCACTCTTTGTTCACCAAAGCAGAGAATAACAAGTTTATTGCTCGCTTATCTATGTGGATGATATTGTCCTTACTGAAGCGTATTGATGAGATAAACCTATTTAAAGAGTTTCTAAAATCAAAATTTCATATCAAAGACTTGGGAAACTTAAAATATTTTCTTGGCATTGAGGTTTTAAAAGCGGGAATGACATATGTCTCACCCAAAGAAAATCTTCGTCGGAACTCCTCAAAGAATTTGGCCTTCTTGGGTGCAAACCTGTGTCCACTCTTATGGAACCCAACTCTATCCTTCCATACATTCCCACTGCTGATGATCCCTTACTTATCAACATCACTGGCTATCAAAAGCTTCTTGGGAAACTTATCTATCTTACCCATACAAGACCTGACATCTCATACTCAGTTCATTGTCTGGCACAATATATGCATTCTCCCTTAAAATCTCATCTAGAATGTGCCCTCAATGTTCTGAGATATCTAAAAGGAGCTACAGGAAAAGGTCTAAGGTACAATTTCAGCAATTCTGAAAATCATCTTGAAGGATATAATGATGTTGATGGGCTAAATGCAAGAAAACCAAGAAATCATCACGAGTTATTGTGTTTTCTTTAATGATTGTTTGATCTCATGGAAAAGTAAAAACAAAACACTCTTTCAAAATCTTCCACAGAAGCAGAGTATAGATCTATGTCTACTGCTGCCTGTGAAATTATTTGGATTCAAAAAATCTTAAAAGATCTAAAAGTTGATATCAATCTTCCTGTTAATCTTTTCTGTGATAACAAATCAGCTCTTCAACTTGCTGTCAATCCTGTCTTCCATGAAAGATCAAAACACTTTGAAATTGATGTTCACTTCATCAGGGAAAAAATTGCAAGAGGTGTTATAAGTGCAAAAAATATTTGCTCTTCAAACCAAACTGCAGACATACTTACTAAAAACCTCCCTGTTTATCAGCATAAATTCTTGTGTGAAAAATTGATATTGTTTGATATGTTTGCCAATCAGATTAAGGGGGAATGTTAAATTTTGGGGTATTAATCTGTGGCAAATATGCCATTCTATCAATTACTAATGGCTTCCAAGTTATGTTCTTTGCAGACTTATTACAGGGGTTAATCATGGACAAAACATAAATGGTTTAAAGTTCCAAGACGTTCATTTCTGCTGAAGTCTATCTCATTTCTGCTGATGAGTCATTATAGCCGTTAGAGGGGTGCTTTGTGTATCTTAATCTCCTATTTAATAAGTTCCTTAATCTAGGGTTAGATATAACTGTGAGTGCAGTCATTGTCTCACATTCTTTTCTTATCTGATCATTTCATTGATCTTGTCTTCTCTTTGTATTTGTATGATTATTGTCTCATTGACATTAATCTAATCTTGTAACACTTTGGATACTATTGTTGATTAATCTAAGCCGACTATTGAGGCTTAGGTTTGAATAAAGGTTCTATTGTTTATCTTGTGTTGCTGATACTTTCGTACACAACTCTCAATATCCAATGAAATTCTATGTTCGGAAAATTTATGCTTGATTATTGGATAGCTAGGTTGAAATGACGTTAAGCATATGAACTGAGTATATATTGAAGTCTTCTCGTATATAGATTAAGAGGTATAGTGTATAATTTTACTGTAATCATTTATTCTGATATGGAATACTTACATCACAATCCTAGTAACTAGCATATGTGGTATACTTTATTTGATTTCGTAAAACTTAGAGTGAAATGATATGAGGCACACACGAACACTATTGTAATGTGAAACATTAGCGGCCGTTCATGCGCTTTGTAAGCTACTTGGTGGAGGAAGGTAAGGCATGTAAGAGATGGCTGTTTTGGGTGTTACATGACTTGCAAACTTGACCTGATCATACACATGCTCAAGCCCTTTTACGCAGGTGCACGAGGTCTGGGTTTTGCCGCCGATTTAAATCTTTTTGAAAAATATAACCTAACCTAGATCTTTGGTGTGAGAATTATAATAATCCTAGGTGACTTTTGTCTAACCTATATCCAAAGCTCAAACTCAGTGGCGGTTTTCTTGACATGAATCATGGAACGTTACAAGTACTCGTTGTTTTGCCCATACTTATAATCATATCACCGCTTTCGCTCTCTTAGGACCTCAAATCAATGAATAATAAAGAAAAACCAAACTAACAAGATTAGCAATTCAAATAGATTGGTATATATGATTAAAGTTGTTAATTAAAACTTTAAACCAAATCAAATATAAAGCTTCTAGAACTGAATCGGACTTTAAAAGACTAAAAGGCACCATGGTTTATATATTTTATTAGGTTAAAACACATAATAAACATGAAAAGATACCTCCAGTTCCATTTCAAATTTATAAAAAAAATACAACATACCAACTTAACAAACACTAAAATCACCTTTACCATTGCACTAATCCTATATTCCTATATTATGACTTTTCGCACAAAACATTTAAGCAAATTAAACTATGACACATCCAGTGGCGGAGCTAGAAAATCTAATCACGGGGGGCATTGCGCAATACATGTAGAAAAAATTTCTTTTAGCGTAACTTAAAATCGGTCGGGTCAGGTTTGATTAAAAGCATGCCAAAATTTATCCCGATGCACTTATGAGTTAAGACTACACGTCGTTTGTATAAACGAAGCCCATTCATACTATCAATCATTACGTCTAAGAAAGCAATTTAGATAGTATTTATATGTCGAACGCTAAATGAAATTTAAAACATACATCAATGTGGCACACATTGTATCAACGCGCTAGCAATTCTGTAAATATATATATATCAAAAGTAGTGTGATTATTATATTGAAACCATAGATTAAAAAGTTGATAAAACTCATACGAAATCTTGTACTCATTTTCTTCATTTATGTTATGCATCGACGTACTAAACACAACATAAGTTTTAAAAGTATTGCTCTGCAATGAGTTAATACTTAATATAATGCTATTTAGACATTACATGAATTTGGTTTACCACTAGCTATCTGATATTAATTTAAAAGTATTTCTCCAAACTCAGTATATAAAATTTTAGCTAGTATCATTACATATATTGTTTAAATAACTAATCAATACCCACTATCTCATATTCACATAATCCCATGCAACCTTTGACTTTCCCTTTCCCTGTTTCTCACTTCCCAATTAATTAGGAACCCATTTTCCACCATGACTTCCGATTTACAAACAAGAAGAAAAGTTTTCAGCAAATATTGAGTGCACTCAGAAATTTGTTGGGAGGGCACTCAATCTTTCCTCTACAAACTTGACCCTTTTTCTTTATGATATTGTGTGTCTAGAATAGCTTTGTTGGGGGGCATGTCCCCCCACTACTCATAAGCCTCCGCCCCTGGACACATCATAGTGTGTAATCTCTAAGCAAAGAAGAAATCCTACTTTAACCTTTAATAGAAAATCATTGTACCAAGAAGATCACTACAACCAGAACCAGGTACACTCCAACCACAAAGATATATACCTGATTTCCTTTGATCATGATGGTCACTTTTCGCCTTTATTTTGTTGGAAGACTTTTCTTTCTTTAATTACGTAAGATGTACAAAAGAGAAAATAGCGAATCAAGTGACATGAAAGAGGAGAAAAGGTCCTTACTGTGTATTAAGCAATATTAAACACTAAATAAAAAAGGTTGAATAAAACTATCATATGTAGACTTTCTGTAACATTTTTCTTTTTGGTGCAAACGGGTGAAAATATATTATTAATGTCATAGAAATACATTTGATGAATACAAACTGGCTCAGAGCATATCCCTACCAGTGAAACAAAAAAACAACAACTATCCGATATCTGGCAAGCTACATAAGGATCTCTAATGGACAAACTGTCCCATATCAAACACCACAAACCAAATAGAAATCAGTGTGCTGCACAACCACCAATAGCAACAAAAGAAACTGACATTCACCCTGAGTTGCACCAAAGACCATACCCTCTCAATAACCACCAACACCACACTTCAAACTTGATTGTTCAACCCACTTCCACAACAGCCAAGCACAAGGAGAGATGTGAGAGCATTAAGTAGGGTATAGCCACCCATACCATTCCAATCAAGGGCTATACCAGGTCCTTTACATTTCCCTCTTTACAAAAGACTTTAAGGACCTGGGAACACACACCTTGAGGGAGAATCTCCAAACCCCCTTGGTAGTACACTGAAAGGACCAAGTAGGGTCATCTTGCATCCCTCACTATTCTAATCATCCCATGTACCACCCACCAAGTTCATACTACCCTCATACTAAGGAAACCCACTTTATGGATCATTTTCAATTGGTAGCCATGAGTCAAAGTTTTAACCCTCAATTACCTCAACCAAGGCCTAAAGACATTGTAGAATAAGACTCAGACAACCAAGAATCCAATGATCCAAGGTACAAGGCTATCTTATATGATGATCTTTGATATACATATACTTCATATATTATTGAATGAAGATCTGTATTTGGTAAAAAAACCAAAAAACAATATTATCATGAAATACAACTGTTGTACCAAACACCCCTTTATGCAGGCCTTAAGCAGAAAATTACTCAAAAAGCCATACCACCTAGAATACCTTTTCAGAACACATCCCTTAGTTAATTCTGAATCTTAAGATGAACATCCTATTCCTCTGCCACAGCTCTCACCTAAACAGAGTTTTTAACTTGAATGCACAAGAGTTGTAACTTCACACTGTCTTCAATTTCTTTGATAATCAGTTCACTACTTTTCTTTTAAGGGGTAAAAATTATAACATTCCTTTCCCTTCATATAAGATATACACAAGTATATAGAACCATTTTCCTCACCACACTACTTATGTTATTGTTGCAAGGTGTGGAAAACTAGAAGGGGGGTTGAATAGTTTTACCAATTTAAAACTTCCTTTTAAATATTTAGATCGACTTATGTCAATCTATTTGGATGTGTATGTTGGATGTTGATAAACAAACATATAGAAGTATGTAATGAAAAGATAAGAGTAAGAAGCACAAAACCACAACGCGAGTATTTATAGTGGTTCGGCTACAAGGACACCTTCCTTGCCCTACTCCACTCCCTGAGTCACCTACTCGAGAGTTCGTAATCACTACACGACACCAACTCCTTATGGCGGAGAAGCCTTCACAACGTTGCCTACTCTTTTTCCGGTACTAGGCTAACCACCGGGTTCTTTCACACCAAGGTGAACCACACCTAACACAACATCGCCTACCCTTTATTCGGTGCTAGGCTAACCACTGGGTTCTTTCACTCCAAGGTGAACCACACATAACACAACGTCGCCTACCCTTTATTAGATACTAGGCTAAGCACCTAGTTCCATTGCTATGGGGGAACTACTACTCAACACTACACCAACGACTAATCCCAAAGGAGACCAACTCCTTATTACAACATCATCAAGGATATCAATATCCTTAGATCTAGTACTAATCTATCTTGTACATCGAAACACACCATATCGAATGTACATCTAAGGCACCTTTCACTAATGTCTTTAACTAGATCTTCAAGACACCCTTCACTAATGTCTTGTGTCTTGACTTCTAAGAACCCTTCACTAATGCTTCTAGTCTTGACTTATAAGCACCCACCACAAGTTCTTATGATATGGACGATAGATATCTTTTACTAATATCTTCGTCTTGACACTTGAGACACCTTTCTCAAATGTCTTCAACACTTAGAAAGAAAAACAATCATCAACAAGAAGACTTGATGAGTCTTGATGATGAGGAAGCATGGCAACTCATGGACTTGAGCTTGCTCGACTTCAAAGGTGGTGATCTCTCCTTTAAGAGGAACCTAGAAGATCACAAAAAAAACTACAAACATAGATCTCGTGGATCCAGGGTTAGAGAGTTTTTAACTCGAGGAGAAAGTATGTTGGAAAGGGTGAGAAACAATGAAGAAATGGATCACTATTTATAGAGGAAAAATCATCGTTCCGGATCCCACGGATCCTCCCACAAGGGATCCGTCTAGCGTAAAGCTAGGGATCCGTCGGACGCTCCTCTTTACCCATGGGTATTTTGGTTATGGGTCATGGGTCATGGGTTGATCCATGGGTATTTATCTAGATACAATGTATCTCTTGAGTGCAATGCTCCTAGTCACATGGGTATGGGTCAATACCATGGGTTATGGATATTATCCATATATGATATAAGCATGATATCATGCAATGGGTTATGGGTCAAGCTCCATGGGTCATGGACTTTGGGTTGTACCCAACTACATTCAATATATTTGGTCAATGGGTTGTGATACTTAAGTTTCTACCCATTTATATTACCCAATATACTACATACTAGTTATATGTATATTTTACCCAAATATGTAAACACTAGTTGTTGTACATATGTAATATTAAATCATAAAATCACTTATACTTGTTTTAGTGTTTTATGTGAAAATGTGAATATGTTAGAAACTATTAGTTCAAACCATTTACGTATTTTATTTGTTTCGTTAAAATGATTTTACTTTTGTTATCGATAAAACATTAGAAGATCGTAAAATATAAATAAACGTTTTTACGGCTAATTTGTATTAACAATCTCCCCTTTTTGTTGATGACAAAACATAAAATTATTTTGAGGAAAAGCTAAAATTCGTAAAAGTTTGAATTTGTAGTTTTTACTTTCTTCTCCCCTTTTTTGTCGAAACAAAAAGAGCTTCGAAAGAAAACTAACACATTGTTTTTAAGAAAAACATGTGAAAAATAGAAAAGAAAGAAGAATTAGATAGCAAGTAACGAGAAAGGATCTCGTCTTAACTCCCCCTTGACGAGTCCATCCCTATGTAAGGGCGTCAAGAAAAGTAATACTAAGCTAGTTTGTTTGCAACTAAGTTTGCAAAAGATTTCGTCTATGTGACGAATGTGCTCCCCTTTGATGATTGCAATTTTGCAAAGGGATGTCATGAAATGTAATCCTAATATTGCAAGTAATTTGCAATGTATTGCTTTGACACAAAGCTCCCTCTAGCTTTAGAGTGTCAAAGTCTTCATGTGTAAATTGAATAACTACAAAAAAAAGGTTAGAAGACAAGTATAATGCACAATTTCCTGCAAATATGATCCAAGTTTGTAGAAAAATAGTTTTCTGTATCACAGATCCCACGGTTCCCTCCTTGTAGGGATCCGTCTAGGCAAATTTAAGGGGTCCGTCTAGCTGAAGGTTAATTTCAGCCATGGTGATATAACACATTATGTTAATATCAAAGTGAGATATGTATTATACAACATAATCATATACTCAGAAATATAGCAAGTAGCATGTATTTTCATTTAATAAAACTAGAGATATGATATACATGACTCTATAAACTAAGAAAAGGATTGATACATGACTTAGAATGACTAGACTTGTCTAAGTAACGCTTGAAACTAGGACACCACTAAAATCCTCTAGCTCAAGTTTGTTTAGGTTTAATCTCATCAAAATGTTCGAGGAGGTGATAGAACATGAAACGTTGGTCTTCTCGTACTTCATGTATCAAACTTTCAACATGTTGACAATGATAAAAATCTTTGTCATGGCTAGGTAGTGGTGGTGGAAGAAATGAAATTGCTTGATGCGAAGGATCAAGTGAAGCGGCTTGTGGAGCTTCAAACGACGGAGGGATTGGTGGAGGCACATTTGAAGATGGCTCGACCAAGAATGATGGTGGTGGCAGAGAAGTGTCAACTTCCATATGGTCGGGTGGTTGACTTTGATGATTTCTCATAATCCAAATGGGATTATATGATGGAAACGGCGAAAAGGAACCCGAAGCTAATGTTGACTCAACACCTTGATTTTGTACCACTATTCCTCCTAATGAGGAGAATGTTGTCGGTGGAGGAGGATGAGACGGCCTAGAGGTAAATCCTCTAAATTGTAGAGGTGTGGTGACGATAGTGGAGATGTAAACGAGATAGCTCTAGGAACCAATGGTGATGGTTTAGTGGAGATGATATTGTTTGGCATAGGAGGTATGGTGGTGTTTGGCATAGGTAGTTTTGTGGGTACTATCCTTTTAGGAATTGGTTGGATTGGTTGAGAAGAAATCCTTGCATTTGTTGGCTTGACCGGAGATGATTCGGTTGAAGAAATTTCGTGTACAACACGAGCAATTTTCTTGGGTGGTTCTTTGGTGGATAAGTTGCTACTTGGAGTTTTCCTCATGATGAGATCAAGAGGTTTGTAAAGGTTTCTTAAGTTCTGAAAATGAGGATGAAGGTGATGATTTTAGAAGTCCTAACAATGTGGTTTATAAAGTAAGATATTTGGCAAGTGCATTCAAGCCTTAAGCCACTAAAATTCATTGGAATGTGATGATTAACATGCACAAAAGTCAACTTCAGAGTTTGTACTAATCTAGGAACTCATTTAAGATGAGATGGAGTGTTTAAGTTAGAAATATGAGCTTGAAATGATTGTTTTAGCTAGAGTTGACATAATCTGTCACCCGGATCCCACGGTTCCCTCCTCGGAGGGATCCGTCTAGGCTAATCCTAGGATCCGGCTCTCGGTGACCATGAAAGAGTAGAAATGATGTTTCTAAGGTCTAAGATCTATATCATCTTGAGTGTTTCGGTCCTCCTAAGTGTCTTAAATTAAGGGGTGTGTTTAAGTACTTGAAGGTAATGAGTGATGTAGCTAATGATTGCCTTTTATGGAAGAAATTGAAACTTTCATGAGTGCCAATGAATGAACAAAGATGACACTAAGAATTGTTTTGAGTGTCAAGAGAAGCTAAATGATCCTAGAGATCAGATAGTGACTTAGGATAATGTTTTGGAGAAGATCCTAAAGGCTTAAGATGGGAAAACTAGAATTTGATCAATTTCGACCAATTTTGAGGTAAGGATGATTATGATAAATTTTGCCATAATCGAGATATTTCTAAGGCTAGATGTGAGGGATCATGTGAGACACGATGAGTGATCTTGAGAGCAGAAGAGTAATGGATTTAAGTGAAACAATAGATCTACAAGCGTCTTTGAATGTGATCTATGTGTGATTAGGAAGGATCTACTTAACTTGATAGGGACTTAATTTGCCTTAAGACACAATGTCTAGCTTAGTGTGAGGTGTTCTAAGGACATGTTTGAAATACAATGCTTGCAATTGCATTTTCTGTTTGCCGGATCCCACGGTTCCCTAAGTGTAGGGATCCGTCTAGCACAAATTTTGGGATCCGTCCATCTGCTAAGCAGAACCTTTACTAAAGGTATGCAATGATCTTGACAATGCATTATATTCCAAGGTTAGTTTAAGAGGTTCTAACACTAAGATATCAAATGTAAGATGTTTTATTTCATGAAGGAAATTGGATTACATTGATAAAGCATGAGTACAAAAGGATTGATCCTATTTGAAATACTACTAAGTTCCTTGAGCGTTTTGCTAGAAGGATCATCAAGTGGTTGATGAGTGTTGGTGGAATCAGGAATGAAGAAAGTATTCATGAGAGATATGTTTAGCGGTTCCATCATCTTGTTCACAAATACATACAACGGACTTTGAAATTGAGGATGAAAATGCATGACGTTATGATAGAGGCGTCAAGAACATTCCATAAGGGATGAGTTTATTCTTGGAGCCTTGAAGATTTACACCGCCTTGAAGAAGTAGGTGAGATTGTATGGTTGTTGTGTTAGCAAACAATACATTATGTGAGCACAACAAGCGGGAAGGATTTCTCGATTTCCCTTAAGACTCCAAACATTTTCACGTAGGATGAGTGCAAGGGGCTTGTACTCTTATCGGATGTCCCGTGTAAAAATAATGTTTGGATTGGAGTAATATGGTCGAGGTTTGCATATTATGCGATTTAAATCTTCCGGGGAGGGTATATGTGAACAATATGGACTATTTTCTTCACGAAAGTTGAAGAAAGAATCAAGAGACCAATCTTCGGTGAAGGCACATTGTCAATGATTTGGAATCCGGAGGATGTGAGCAAAATGCCCAAGGGTTAAAGTAAACTTTTGGTTTTTGATATAAAACCAAAGAGATAGAGAGCGATCCTCGTTACGAACGAGTTCAACTTGACGGAAGAATTCCATTATGAACCTTGGACATATCTTCTCGTTGATTTCAAGAAGACATTCTAGTCCTATGGCTCGGAAGGAGGTATTGATACCTTCTTCGAATTGTAGAGAGGTGTCTACAACACGTCCTTCGTGGAAGTGACGGTTTTGAGATTATTGAACCCACGGACATGATTGCGGTGTGTTGGGCTCAAGGAGATGTTCGGAGTGTAGACGCTAGTGAGTGGAAAATCAAACTCATATTCATGCGTCATAGTTTGAACCTATAGAAATGATGAGTTAATAGAAAGTGATGTTTGTGGTCAACCAATGATTATCTAACGTTTTACTAGATTTTTATTAACAATGGTTTTAACAACAATGACACTTAACTCACTTATGGTTTTGACATTCTAGTGGAATATTACTTTTAGAAAGAAAGTGGTTTTAATTTGCATGAAAAATGTTCTCCAAGAGTACGGTTCCCTTTCAAAGGGATCCGGCTAGTATATCTTCCGGATCCGTAGATCCGTAGTTACGTAAACAGATTTCATGATGAAAAACATAGGTTTTTAGATCTCATAGTTTTATACCAAGATATGTGTTTTAGCCTACATTTTCTTTTAGCATACATACATGACTTCTAATGTATCACGAGAGAATAAAAGGAAATGATAAACATATTATGATAATAACTTAGATAAACTAGACTATTAGTAATATTTCATTTCAATGCTAAGAATGATACAAAAGATTGGGTATATAACCCCAATGTAGATTAACAAAATAAAGTAAATGTCTCCATATGAGAACTTCGTCATAGGGAACACAAGAGCAATGAGTGTTAATACAATGAGCACGAGGGCGATGTAAACCATGTTGAAGACGATCCTTCTTGGTTTCGGTTGAGATTAAATAGAGAGGAAGATGAAGTTTTGAATGAGAGGAAATTTTGAAATTGGAAGATTTGAAAAGTGGGATTTGATAGAGTGGTTGTGGAGGGTTTATTTATGGGGAAGGAGGAATTTTTTAGATTTGTGTTTTGTTTTATTATTAGAAAGATATGATTTTTGGATTAAGTGAAACAAAACACAAGTTTTATAAACCACGACTTTAGACGAGAAAATAACACGTATGAGAGAAAAGGCTTCCTAATGAAGCTTCATGTAATACATGTATATGAACAAAAGATAATCATATAATTACCTATGTAGGCATACTTACGTATCAAGCTAATGTCATTTTAGAGATGAGTAGAGAAACATACCTCTAACGCACTTAGTAATGTCTTTACAAATGACACAACAAATGTCACTAGACAATTCCGGCTCCTTTGTGTTCAAGATACCTTCTTAGGGAAGGTATTCTTGTTACCAAGCGATTCCTATAGCTTGGTGGGTATGAGCTTTGACTAATCAACATGAAAAAGAAGATTAGTGCATTTAAATAGAAAATAAATATAAAAAAAATGTTGTTATATAATCAATATCCAAACATAGAGTTTTAAATTACATGGTGTTTGTTTTTATGAAAAACCTTCTTTGTAGTTTTCAATTAACCATGGATCGTATCAAGTTTTTAAAGTACAAAATACTTCAAGAAACTTGGTAACGAAGCTCTGATGCCAATTGTGGAAAACTAGAAGGGGGGTTGAATAGTTTTACCAATTTAAAACTTCCTTTGAAATATTTAGATCGACTTATGTCAATCTATTTGGATGTGTATGTTGGATGTTGATAAACAAACATATAGAAGTATGTAATGAAAAGATAAGAGTAAGAAGCACAAAACCATAACGCGAGTATTTATAGTGGTTCGGCTACAAGGACACCTTCCTTGCCCTACTCCACTCCCCGAGTCACCTACTCGAGAGTTCGTAATCACTACACGACACCAACTCCTTATGGCGGAGAAGCCTTCACAACGTTGCCTACTCTTTTTCCGGTACTAGGCTAACCACCGGGTTCTTTCACACCAAGGTGAACCACACCTAACACAACATCGCCTACCCTTTATTCGGTGCTAGGCTAACCACCGGGTTCTTTCACTCCAAGGTGAACCATACCTAACACAACATCGCCTACCCTTTATTAGGTACTAGGCTAAGCACCTAGTTCCATTGCTATGGGGGAACTACTACCCAACACTACACCAATGACTAATCCCAAAGGAGACCAACTCCTTATTACAACATCATCAAGGATATCAATATCCTTAGATCTAGTACTAATCTATCTTGTACATCGAAACACACCATATCGAATGTACATCTAAGGCACCTTTCACTAATGCCTTTAACTAGATCTTCAAGACACCCTTCACTAATGTCTTGTGTCTTGACTTCTAAGCACCCTTCACTAATGCTTCTAGTCTTGACTTCTAAGCACGCACCACAAGTTCTTATGATATGGACGATAGATATCCTTTACTAATATCTTCGTCTTGACACTTGAGACACCTTTCTCAAATGTCTTCAACACTTCTTAGGAAAAGAAAAACAATCATCAACAAGAAGACTTCAGTAGTCTTGATGATGAGGAAGCATGGCAACTCATGGACTTGAGCTTGCTCGACTTCAAAGGTGGTGATCTCTCCTTTAAGAGGAACCTAGAAGATCACACAAAAAAAAACTACAAACATAGATCTCGTGGATCTGGGGTTAGAGAGTTTTTAACTCAAGGGAGAAAGTATGTTGGAAAGGGGTGAGAAACAATGAAGAAATGGATCACTATTTATAGAGGAAAAGTCTACTATTCCGGATCCCACGGATCCTCCCACAGAGGATCCATCTAGCGTAAAGCTAGGGATCCGTGGGACGCTCCTCTTTACCCATGGGTATTTTGGTTATGGGTCATGGGTCATGGGTTGATCCATGGGTCTTTAGCTAGATATAATGTATCTCTTGAGTGCAATGCTCCTAGTCACATGGGTATGGGTCAATACCATGGGTTATGGATATTATCCATATATGATATAAGCATGATGTCATGCAATGGGTTATGGGTCAAGCTCCATGGGTCATGGACTTTGGGTTGTACCCAACTACATTCAATGTATTTGGTCAATGGGTTGTGATACTTAAGTTTCTACCCATTTATATTACCCAATATATTACATACTAGTTATGTGTATATTTTACCCAAATATGTAAACACTAGCTGTTGTACATATGTAATATTAAATCATAAAATCACTTATACTTGTTTTAGTGTTTTATGTGAAAATGTGAATATGTTATAAACTATTAGTTCAAACCATTTACGTATTTTATTTGTTTCGTTAAAATGATTTTACGTTTGTTATCGACAAAACATTAGAAGATCGTAAAATATAAATAAACGTTTTTACGGCTTATTTGTATTAACACAAAGCATACTTGAGAACTTATCAATAATCTTCCTCCATTCATCATCTATATTCTGCATTTTCATTTTACTTTTCATCACCTTCCATAGTGCATCAGAAAAACCACACTTAAATAACAGGTGGCTATGAGAGTCATTGCAGATGGAACATAGAGGGCACACCATATTAGCACTAGCATCCCACTTCATCAATCTATCCTGAGTTTGTAGCCTTTCTGTAACATTTAACATCTCTTTGATTTAATGTGGTCAATAACAGTTATCTATTGTAAAGTAAAAGCCGTTACTCGTTTAAACGAATTTCAAAGACATTACCAAAACCATAAAGAGGCACAGAGAGAGGGGTGACTCATTAAACCCGAAAAGTATAACATTTGCCTAGACGCTTAACTGATACAATATCTAATATAGCTCTTAACATAAATAAAAGTGCTTTGTGGACCAAACTCAATAACTTAAAAGGTTGTTTAACGAGTACGGATTACATTGTAACAAAGAAACAAACTCAATAACTTAAAAGGTTGTTTAACGAGTATGGATTACATTGAAACAAAGAAACCAAAGTCAGTGAACCTTTTGTTGGACTGTGAATATATTTTATAAACGTATGTCCGGATCGAACTCGAGCTTATAGGATCACACACGTTACTTTTAAAGATTCAATTCATATAATTAACATTAATAATGTATTTTATTAATTATTTCACGAAAAAACCACTTATCCCACATAAGTGGAGAGAAGGTTTTTACTAGCTATGAGAAACATATATAATGAACACCTTTATACTTTATTATTCTCATAACTTGAAAAACCTAACAAGTGTATCTTCTCTTCTCTTCTATAGCCAATCGATCTCCTCCCAAAGAAAGGCAAGGGTTTCGATTTTGGTTGTTGGAAACTAGAGACTGATTTGTTTCGTGATCGAGAACTAGCATTCTAATTGAATTGCTAATTTGCTATAACAACGTGTGTGCGAGAAGTAGAGAGCTCACCTCAACGAGAGAAACGCAAGAATCACAACTAGCATCGAATAGCAAAACATAAAGGTAACAAGATACATGCACAACGGTACCAAGAAGCACATGCACAACGGTAACAAGATACATGTACAACGGTACCAACAATCACAACTTGACATATAAGGATGTTGTAAAGTCCCATTTAACCCCATCTAGGATATCATAACATTGATTTGCACAGCGGAATAATAAGTAAGAACATCAATGTTACTAACAAGGTTTTCTATATTAACCATAAACTAACAAACCAACTCAAACCCTAAGCGTTTTACAAACCCTACGCCTAGGAACACACACACACCTTTGGTGTTTACATCTTGCTTGACCTTCTAAAAACTAATGACCTACATCTCTTAATATAATAGAGATTAGGTTTACATGACTTCCCTTGGAAGCTAACTAAGAAGATAATATCAAATCTTTTAAACTTTAAACATTATCTTCTAAATATTCTATTTTCACAAGAAGATCTTCCAGCTTTTATTTCTTCTCCGCGACTATCCAAAGCTGTCATATCAAGTCCTTGTAGTTTTGTAATCATCAAATTATAATTCCCAATAATCTTCCCCTATTTGATATTACAAAATTGTCTTCAATGCTTCCCCTTGAACTAAGATCTTCTTGAACATGTCCACACATCCCAACTTCCTCTTTTTGAAATCATCAAATAGGGGTCTTGCAACTTGAATAATACTTCCCCTCAAGTGATGCATGTAGATGCTTTATGTAGTAATAACTGATAAAGCTAACTGAATATAACCAGTTGATGAAGAAGTTGAATTTCCCAAACTTTTGTCTTATGTCTTGTACTAACCACATGACTATGAACTCATACCTGAGGATATATGAGTAGACTTCGATCTCTTGATAAAATCATCATCTTCAATGAGACACCGAGCACTACAACATAACTCCTTTAAGTGATAGCAAACTCTACTTGCAAGATTTACCAAGTCTTAGCCACAACATGAACGTACGAACAAGTTACCTCCAGCTAAAAGCTATGATAAGACACGCACCTGTGAAACTCAACTACAACATCAATTAAATGATATTCAACTTTCTTCGTAATCACATCTTCAAATAAATAGCCATCATCGTTGGGATAAAAACATGTGTGTCATCAAGCCGTAAATATAATGATTACTAGGGTTCATCGTTGAAAAAAAATTCAACTCACCAAGACTAGTAATAAATACCAGGATTAACTTCGGACGACCAAAATTAACCCCCAAGCTGCCAGAATTAACCATCAACTACCAGTATTAACTCATATCACTACCAGTATTAACGAAACACCTACCAGTATTAACCGTGAACAATACCAGACTTAACCGGATAGCAAGAGTATTAATTTACACGGACCAGAATTAATATAAGAAGGTGACCCGAATTAACTTGTGAACTTAAAGAAAGATATGAATTCACGTGACCCACTATCTTTTATAATCAATCAAATCATCTGATCACTTACTCGAACATGTAGGTCCCATCGTGTGTGAAACATGCGATGATCATAAAACATTCCAAAAAACATGAGGTCTCTTCCGAATAAAATAATCCATGTGGTACAAGCAGCAAAATAACGCACGATTGAATCCAAACAAATAAATTTGACTAATCCTTCCAATCACGTGCGTTCAGTTGGGACCATCAATAGTATGAATACAGTAGCCATTTAATTAAAGTTCACATGCAAACTGTTGGAACCAGTATTAATCTTTGAAGGGTCATGCTATCACCACACCCCCTAAGGGGGTATTTGTACTTGTGTACAAGAAAAGAAAATAAAATAGGCAGTTGGTTGCGCTATATTTGCATGGGTGCTTGGGAAATATGATATTGTATAGTGGGATTTTGGCTTTTGTGGTGACAAAATCTAATGTTATCCAAAATACTAAACTGAAAAAGTAACATCATATCCTTTAGAATATTTTTTAGGCGGCGATCATTAAATGTATGTTTCAGGACCATAAACATTTTTTTGATGAGCCACTTGTTTTTTTATTAATATTATTCAACGTGTTATAACTGGATATGACTATGGGGTGTTTGCTTATGGCTAGAGCCGTATATGAAGGTGTGCGAGGTGTGCTATCGCACAAGGTTTTAAATGTTTAGAGGCCTCAAATATATACCCCGTTACAGTAAAACTTTTATAAATTAATAATGTTAATACCGGGATATTTTATTAATTTAGCGAGATATTATTATATCGATAAATTAATAATTTATTAGCTTGAAGATGTTTTACGTATGGTTTTTAAATGTTTAAATCAAATATATTAATTACAATGTATATTAGTTAGATATGAAAAGTAAATTTAAAAAAAAATAAGTTTCAATAAACATTATATAAATTCACATTCATAAATTAATTGTATTTGTCAAGTTTATTGTTTTGAATAAACAAAAAGTTAATTCATCGTACCAAAAAGTTGGTCCATTGTACCAACGTAGTACATTAAACATGGGGTTTCAAAAAATTGGGTAAGGATTTCAGTTGAGTGGAATACTCTATGACCTTATATATGACATTAATAATTTTCATGTGGAGTAAATTTCGTAGTAGTAGTAGTAGCATTTGTTGTTGTACTTGTTTAATGTTTTAATGTTTAACGTGTTTATTGTTGTTGTTTAATTATATGAAAATAAATTAGACGAATAAAAAATAACACAAAAATATAACAAATACACAATAAAAAAAACATAACGTAAAAAACTACATAAATATATTTTACACAAATACATATACACACATATACTTTACATACTTTACAAAAAGAAAAGTACAAAAATAATAGAGACAAAAAGATGGACAAAAGTACATGGGATGCAAGATAAGTAAAATATGGGGTGTGGCATTAGGCCACCCCATTTTTGAATCGACAGCCAGTAGTACTGATCATTCAATGATATCAACTGTCCCATCAAATTGATATTACCCTTAATAGAATAACAATAGAATAATATAATAAACCAATCAAATTGATCAGCACCTCAAACTGATCACGTGAAGTATCCAAGATATGACGCCACCAACCGTATTAAAAATAATAATAGAAACAGTCCCACACATACCAATATAGTACGAGGTAATCCATATTTAAATAAACTGTACGAGGTTACCTCTTTATATTGACGATTTCTTGATCAGGTACCCAAAAAAAACGTCGATCCATCTTTTCTCCATAAAATCGACATCAAAAACCTTGTTGATCCTAGATATCGAGAGCCGCCCGCTCTGATACCAATTGTAAAGTCCCATTTAAGCCCATCTAGGATATCATAACATTGATTTGCACAGCGGAATAATAAGTAAAAACATCAATGTTACTAACAAGGTTTTCTATATTAACCATAAACTAACAAACCAACTCAAACCTTAGGCGTTTTACAAACCCTACGCCTAGGAACACACACACCTTTGGTGTTTACATCTTGCTTGACCTTCTAAAAACTAATGACCTACATCTCTTTATATAATAGAGATTAGGTTTACATGACTTCCCTAGGAAGCTAGCTAAGAAGATAATATCAAATATTTTAAACTTTAAACATTATCTTCTAAATATTCTATTATCACAAGAAGATTTTCCAGCTTTTATTCTTCTCCACGAGTATCCAAAGCTGTCATATCAAGTTCTTGTAGTTTTGTAATCATCAAATTATAATTCTCAACAATTGTTTATTTGAATTAAACATTAAGCATGTTAGTGTCGGTCCGCGTGTGAGCACGTTTATTAAGGATGTGAGTTACGTCACATTAGTTGGTTGTTGTGATTAGATAAACTGATAACGTTTAATCTTTAAATAAAATTAGACGTAGAAAATGGATAAATATTATTTTATTAATACAAGGTGAAATTTACCATTGTTACAGTCTCACCCCCTTAAATGGAATCTCGTCCAGAGATTCAGACTGTGTTAGATGTTGAAGCAATGTTGATGAATAAATGCGGTTCCTTGTGTCAATTGGTTTATGAGGTAACTAGTGATGTATTCCATCTCGTCCTGTAAGATGAGGTTGGCTTTACATGGTAAAGATAGAGTAAGAGTCTATTTATTTGTTGTATTCAGTTGTACGAATAACCATGAATTGCTTATACTCACATTAAAGTTTTGTGATTTTTGAAAATCAAATAGTAAATCAATCCGAACATAATCCTAGTACAACTATTCCTAGTATTTAAAAAGTTTAAATTGAACATAGGTACTCAGACTATATTCAACTGTCCCTAGGTTAAATATAGGTGACTAGACTATATTCAACCAAGGTTCGATAAATTTTTCATATACTTAACTTAGTTATACTCGTGATATGTTTGTTGTTTGTGATAGTACAACGTTTATTTATGTATCTTAAAAGTAGTATAAGTTTATCAATTATAAATATGTACTATGACTGTGTAACCCAAGCGAATAAGGCAGATACGTGCAGAATAGAAGTTTTTATAATTTCTAAAATAGCCCACATGGGGCTAGAATCACAGACTTTTAACAATGAAGGTTTCGGAAGAGAACTTGATGAATGTAGAGAAAGTTGCTGAACTACAGCTTTTGTAAAGAAGAACTTGTTAAATAAAGTTTTAAGTGACAACACAGAATTGGTTCCAAGCTGCAAGCTTACATGTCCGCTATGTGAGCTCAGGAGTTGCTTCTCAACCGCAAAGAATTTCAACACCTCAGTTGTTGTAGATGATGAATCAGTTTACAAGATTTATAAAAAGATGATGAACAATAAAATAATAACCAAACAGTCCTCGAGGTGATCGTAAATCAATATTTGTAATAAGAAAGGGTCGAGTAATAACAAAATGGCTTATAAGGGGGTGAAAATTTTGGTATAACGTAATTGACAGAACGATCGGCAAAGTGATAACAAAAGTATTTTATTTGGAACTAGTCCAAAATAGTTTATGTAGTAGTAGTATATAAATGATTTAGTTTATAAGATGGTGGTAAAGTAGGTGCAAGGGGTGGCAAGCATTTAATTAAATCTTTTGCAAAATGGTTTATATGAGACTAACAAAACAGTTCATAACTTGATAGTAAGTCTGGTTATTTGCTTACAAGGTATTAATAAGGCAATTCTTTAGGAGAGCAGTAAATCCATTTGTAATATTGTGAAAGACAGTTTATATGTTAATAACGGAGTTGTTTATGGAATGGTAGTGAAATTGTCAAGGTAAATAGATAAACTATGACGAGTTTCATGTAACATACTGTTGTGAAAGGTCATGAAAAGTATTGAAAAGATCATGGCATCACTCACGATGTTTTGAAAATAAATGAGACAACTGTGTTGCTTACAACGTCTAAGAAAGTTTTGGGATTCATTAGAAACCTGATGAAACAGATATATAATTGGGGAACGTAAAGTTTGACATGGAGTTTTGTAGACTGAGTATATAACGGGTAAGAATAGGTCAAATATTTATGGAAATAACCTTTATGTAAATTAGGAGTGACGCTCGGGTAAATAAAAATATGTAGTCGAGAGCAAAATCAAATGTATATAACCAGTCTTTATATATTGTATCAACAGTGGTGCTTCGAAAAATAAGCAGAAATGCTTAGAAAATATAAATGCACGGGGAGTGAGACAATCAAGAGAAATTGACAAACTGTAACGAGTTTCATCATCTTATATAATTATATAAGGTTATTGTTATGAATTAGAAATTCCATAAGTAAAGTATCGGTCACCCCAAATATTATCTAGCATAAGTTAGCTCGTAGACATTACTGTTTGTTACGTTATTCAGTAGTTTATTAGTTAGTCAGTAGCATAGAATAGTATAGTGGAACACCATGGAGGAAGGACGGGTCTTTACCCATTGTATTCCTGATCCACAGGCCGTCAGAGGTCGCTTAGTTTGTAACCTATAAATACCCTCACCTTGCAAGGTAGAGGTTGATGTTCATTTGAATCTAACCTTCCATGAGTTTCTCTTTCTAGAATATCCCACTTTCTCTCTAAACCATCTAAATTATACGCCTATTTGATCTTGTGGTTTAGTGTGTTTATGAAATCCAATATGTTACAGTTATGAAAAAGTTTAGGGGCCATTGTAATTAGTTACAATGCCTGAGAAATAAGAGGGCCCATTGTGTAACCCATAAAATTTGAGAAATAAATGAGACCATTGTGTAACTCACAATGTTTGAGAAATAAGGGAGACCATTGTATACTCACAACGTTTGAGACCATTGTAATCATTTACAATGCCTTGAAAAGAAAGTTTCATATAGGTACATGTTTGGAGAAATGTGGTTGTGCCGTAATGCCCTAGAATAGGCATAAGCATATGTGTTATGTTCATTGTTTATATAAAGTGATCGAAACTATGTCGAATGTTGTTGGAATCGCTCCTAACTCTTAAATGGAACGACATTTACGGGATTACATTATCTTTCTTAGTTAGCCAAAACACATGGACTAGATATGTCATATTGTAATAGATGTAATGTGTTAGGCTATAAATACCCCTCCATACTTCCATGGAGGGGTGAGACTCATTTGTGTAATTTCCTTTTCATTATAATAAAACACCTAGTTTCTCCCTTCTCTCTTTACTTTCTCTCTCTAACATGAAGATGATGTTCTTTCATCTTCCCCGACCTCCCGAATCACCATATCAACCTTTTAGATCGATCCTACAAGTGGTATCAAGAACAAGGTCAGTTTATCATTGGTTGATTTGAGTGGTGTTTTTATCTTGTCAAAACTGGTATTTTTATGGGGTCGAATATGTTTTGTCAAAAATGGATTATTTCATATCACATGTGTTGAAGCTATGTTTGTTGTTAATCGTTTATACATATGCTTGTATCAATATTGGTAAAAGATAGTCAAACTTTTTATTTGCTGTTTCAATGTTTCTGTTTCTTGTCTCTCAATGTCCTCGATTCAGTTTCTTGGTAACATATTTCTGTGACTGTTTTTGTACCAACTCGTGGAATTTTTTGTGGTCAACTGGTCAATATTCAAAGTCAAACGGGTTAAAAATGAAGTTCTTATGCAGTCAGTTTCTGGGTTTAGCAAGAATGAACGGAAAATGATCAGAAAAAGTAGCCGGAAAAAGGTCAACAAAGGTCAAAACCCTCTTTTTACGCCTAAGCATCTACAGATCTATTTACGAGTAACTTGGAAAGTTACTCGTAAGAACCAATCTTTACGCACAACTTTGTTTACGTATAACTTTGTTTATGCATAACTTGGTTTACGCATAACTTGGTTTACGCCTAACTTTGTTTAGGCCTAACTTTGTTTACGCCTAACTTTGTTTACACATAAGGCTTTTTTTACGCGTAAGATCAGAAGATGAAGAAGATACTAATGTTTTGACCTTTTACCTCAAACCAATTATACCACAACTCTTATGACTCCAGTTTCATATCACAAGTCATAGGTCAAACAAAACCAAAAGATAAATAATCACTGACTTCTATTGACCTTCGAAGCTACAACAAAGTCAGAACCAGTTTCAACCTCATCTACAACACTCAACCAAAATAAAACCAACTCCATATCATAACCCCATCCTCATCTCAGAAACACAAACTGCAATTATTTATCTTGACCCATATCAAATGACTCATACTTAAATGAAAAGATCTCAGATGATTTTCGTGCGTTAAAGGTATATCCGAACAACAATGTCCAAAACACGAAATTAATTATCTTCACATATCATTTTTTTTGAAGTTAAACTTCAATTAATATCCGAAAATCTCAAAGAAAGAAAAAAAATTGTTTTCATTCATTCCTTCTTTCGGTTGTCAAAGACACATAAACAAAACAACGACACAACAAATGACGACCCTAACTGTGACCCTTCAAAAGGATCTTGACGCCTTTAAACATAGCTTCTTGATTCATTATTGTGCTGAAACAGTTAATATGGATCCGGTTATGAGTCTATGTTTGTAATTTGTTTTGTTTGTACGATTTGATATGTGATTCAGATGAAGAATGATGGTAAAATAAAGATCTTGATTTGATGATGGGTCGATTTGATAAGGAGGATGTGAGATGTGTTTGTGATTGTTTAATGAGAGAATGTGAGATGCGTTTGTGATGTGTGGTTGGCGTCTGTGTTGGAGATTAGGGTTAGGAGTAACAGAAAATGAGATTAGGGTTAAATGATATTGCTTTATACCCGTATCATTAGGGATTGATGGGGCTTGGCTTTGTTGGGCCTTATCCGAGCATCATTTGGATCTGGTGTGGTTAAAGATTTTTTTAGACTGGACTTATTTAATCTTGGGCCCAAACGTTGTTGGTATTTGGTTGAAATAGAATACTCAAATTTTTGTCTAAGTCTTGATTTATGAGCTAAATCTTAGATAAAATTTTGGTATTATTAGTGGTATTTTGGTATGATAAATTTTTCACGGGGATACAATTTTTGAAAAAGATCGGGAAACCATTATCAAATTCATTTAAACCATTAATGAAGGCTATTTTTTGGGCATTTAACCGCAAGATGTGTCTACGGTGTGAATTCAATATTATTTATTTGAAGTTGAAGTGGGATATCACGGGTGCGTGTACTTAGTATCTTGAAGATATCGGGGTTGGTTGGATGCATGATTCTTCGAGATCCTTGTTCGAGCTTTAACCGTTACGAATGACAAAGACTTGAGTTGTCTAGTTATACCTTATGTAAGGAGTTACGTTGTTGTGCTCACATCGTATAACTATCACTTTAAAGGAGTTACGCTGTTGTGCTCAAGTGTCACAAAACAGTGGATAATTCGAGAAACTTTCGTTTACCCCTTTTCGATCCGGTTAATCAACCCGGTAAGGAAAAGGGTTCTTCGTCTGAAAATAGTGCAAGTTTAAGTCACAAGTTCGGGTTATTTTACTTCAGTCTCAAGTTCATCATATTGGGTTTTCTCCATCAGTAGTCGCTACAAAAGCCGCCGAATGATAATGGGGTCGGTAAATAGTTAATGAGAAGAGTATACACGAGTAGAGAAGTTTTATCAGCAGTTGATTCTCACAAGATATTTATGGTACTTCACACTTGTTCGATTAAATGGAAATACATGGTTTTGCTATCTCCAATTCATCATCAACATACGTGGTGTATGATTCGGATTCATTGAAAACATCGGGGGGAAGAGAATGTTGGTCGTCTCTTCTTCTTTGACTTTTTTTCGAAAACCCTTTTCCCTTCATGAATTTCTTTGTTAGGAATTAGAAATTCCAGGTATTAAAGAGTCGGTCACCTCAAGTATATGTAATCGTTAGAAAGCTCGTAGTCGTAGTTCTTTATGTTAAGTAGTATTTAGTTTAGTAACACCGTGGAGGACTGACGGTCTTTACCCATCAGTATGCCCGATCCACATGACCCGTTGTGTGGCGTTTTATGTAAGACTATAAATACTCTCTACCTCCCAAGGTAGAGTTGGAGCTCATAATAATATTTTCTTTCTCTCACTATAGTTCCCAACTCTTCCTTTCTCTCACTAGAACTTTCTCTCTCTAACATACTTATACGCCTACTTTGATCATGGTTTAGAGTGTATATGAAATCCAATATCTCACAATTGGTATCAAGAGCCATGGTTTGATCACTCATCTTTCATGCTCATTGTTTTGGTGGATTTCATAAGGTTTTTGGAGTATTAAGGGTTTAGGAGAGTTTGATTCATTTGGACAAATTCTAGTGTTAAAGTTTGAATTTTGCTTGTACTTTTGTGTTTAGGATCATCATATGTGTTTACGTTTTGAATTGCAAGGCTTAAATCATTGTGGTTTGGTTGTTTTGGATTGATAAAGTGGTTATTTTTTGAAAGAAGGACGAAGCGAGTTGAGTCTCGGACTTGTGTTTCTTCAAAGCGAGTTGCTTTGTTATTTGATGCGAGTTGGTACATGCGACTTAGCTGTTTAGCGAGTTGATATTTATGCGACTTGGGTTCTAAGCGAGTTGTTTCTTTAAGCGACTTGAGATATAAAGCGACTTAGCTATTTAGCGAGTTGTAACGCTAGCGAGTTTCTTTAAGCGACTTAGTGTTCAAGTGAGTTGATTGTGTTGCGAGTTGATACTAAAGCGAGTTGGCTATTTAGCGACTTGATTCATTAAGCGAGTTGACCGTATTCTGAGTTGATCTTGATGCGACTTGGCTATTAAGCGAGTTGATTACTTAGCGAGTGTGAATTAAGCGAGTTGTGTGGTTAGGTACTTATTCATTTAGGCTTGTTACTTCTTGGTGATACATTCTACGGTTGTTCTTTTGGTTTAGTAAAATCCGTGAAAGAATCAATTTCCCGGTTTAATCAAAGAATAGTAAAATCCGTAGAGCTTGAAACATGTCTACAAACGTTCCTACTATCATCTCCACTTCGTTGTCGAGGATGTTCAAGCGGTGGTTCAGATACTCTGCCCACCCATGCTTGATGTAACCGACTACGACTCTTGGGCTCAACGAATCGATTGTCTTGTCTTGGAAAGAAAATGGAGTCAACATTCTCAAATCCATTGATGAAGGACCATATCGGGTTGAGACGACTAGAGACTTAATTGATATGGTGAAGATGGAACAATGATCTATGGAATTGATGGACCAAAGACATATGATGAGCTCGATGATAAGGAGAAAAGAGATTCGATGTCGATATCGTGGCTTCTAACATCGTACTTCAAGGTCTTCCAAAGATATCTACAAGTGATCAATCACAACACGAAGCAAAGGCGTGATGGGATAATGTCAAGATGCTTCTCTCAGTTCGATTAACCATGGAAGATGAGAATCACAACTCTATGATGAATTTGAACACTTCAAGATGAAACCGATGAGAGTGTTTATGAGTACTATGTGAGATTCCACAAGCTTGTTAACGATATGAGGAACATCGAATGACTATGCCTAACATTCATTTGAACTCTAAATTTGTGAACAACATGAATCCCGAATGGCACAAGTTTGTCATACGTGAAGCTCACTAAAGGATGAAGAATACAAACTATGAGCAACTCTACGCCTTCCTCCTTCGAATGAGAGACATGCTATGTTTGAAAAAAGTTCTTAATCGGTTCAAAACCAACCGAGGGAGAGACAAGCTCTTATAATGACTCAATTGCCTTCTACTCAAACATCGAATCACAACCAAAGCCTCACAAGTCATACCCATGGGTAATGGTAATCACAAACTCATTCCCGATCCTATGTTCAAACAAGTCGATCTTCGATGCACACGTGGGAAACATCATTAATCAACTAGCTCTTACGATTAGTCAAAACATGAATTCTCCCACAAACCAACAACAACCTCGAGCAAGATCTAACCCACACAATCAAGCTATTGTCGAGATGGGAGGATAGTGGTGCAACCGATTCAGAAAGACAAGTATGATCGAGGGAAGAGGTGGAGTCGGTAGAGGTTATGTTGGTAATCGAATCGATGAAGGAATGGAAATCAAGGTCAAGCTAAGTCGATCAAATGCTACAACGTGGTGGTGAGGACACATTGCAAGGAACCGCACATCTCCAAAACGCCCACGAATCGCCGATTACCGAGATAAGATCTTGCTTGTACAAGCTCGGGATAATGGTGATGCTTTGGATGAAGAGGAGTTGTTGTTTCTTCCGAGGGCAATGCCAAGACCTATGATGTTGATGTGGATGAGCGGCCAATTCGAGAGATAGGTCACAATCATCGAATGCCTTTCAAGTCGCCGATTGTGATGCATACGACTCGATGTGGATGATGGACCTCGCACACACAATTTTTATGGCTAGCATTACTCCAATGGTTTCTCCCAAGGTCTCTTCTTCACCACAAGTGGCCCATCCAATGACAAACTCATCTCGAGGTATTAAAACTATACGATGATCTTGATGTGCAAAGATGCATGACAAAGTACAATCATCTCGAAACTATTGAATCAAATATTGAAAATATGGGTGATATCAATGTTGTCCAATATGATCAATATGTGAAACAAAGTGAAAGTGAAGTTGTACCAAGTGATGCATCTTCCGCATCAACAATGACTATGTTTTGATGAATTCACCGATATGCTCGATGATTCTCGTAATTTCGAACTAAATGCCTATAAAGAACGTGTTGCTATTTATGAACAACGTGCAAAATTTGAGTAGACCACTCGTGAGCGGAAATGGATGACCAAGTCGTACAATCATTAGAAAAGTAATTTTAGAGAAGTATTAAAACAAGAGTTAAATTCCTTGCAAGAAAAGCTTTCTAAAGCGCTAAGCAAAAACAAGAACTTCAAGAAAATGTGAAAATGCTTAAGCAAGAATTTAATGCAAAGGAATCAAAACTCTTGAAAGATTTTTCTAATCGAAAATTTTGAAAACAAACTTGAAAACAAGTTGTACATACAAGGAACACCATTCTGATCGCTCACATGATCACTAAGCATGAGTCTTAAGCGATAAGCATAGCATTCCCCTTGTTGAGGAACCAAATCCAGAGGTCATTAAAAAGGCTAGAAATGCCGATAAGGTTCTTTATGATGGCAATGAAATCCTTAAACCTAGATGTAAATCTAGTTGCGTTGAGTGCACCGAGGAAGATAAGAAATCGATGAAGACACTAGGAAAAGATGAACAAGAAATTAGGTGATCCTAAATGTAAAGAGATGAAAATAAAGATCACACCCCATGATTACAAGAAGGAAAATTGGATTTCCTTGAACATGTTTAAGCCTCGGACATTGTTAACACCAACAAGTATTCGGAAAAGGATTTAGATAAGCAAAAAAGAGAATCTTGTAGTAACGAACCCTCCCTTAGGAAAATGCCTAAAGCGATCGTGTATCCTCCCAACACACCAATGCATCTAGTTCCTAGAACTATTGCTACTAAAAACAAGACCTTAATCACCAATATGTTATTTTTAACTATTTGTTGATTTTGAGAAAACTTGTAAGAAAAGGATCATACCATCTGGGATAACTCAAGGGAAAGGGGTTTGAACAAACAAAAGAATGCTATTTAACCGAGGTCATGCCTTTCTTTAAAATTCTAAAGGATCACTTTGAGAGTCTTAAAAGGGATAGATATCTTGATATTAAGGGAATGGAAAAGGAATTTGATGCAATGATAGTTGAGGTTAGTGACTATGAGCGAGCACTAAAATATAATGAGATTGAGAGGAAGAACTTGCATACACTAAATGAGAACCCGATTTCGAATGTATTGCTCAAGATGTGTTCTACATCGCTACTAACTGTTCTATTATCGCTTCGATTCCATGAACTGCCTGTTGCTTTGAAAGTCTCTCATGATCGTGTCATTGAGCTTGAAAAACTAATTACGAACTAAATGAGAAAATTGAACCGGATGATCACGACAATTGGTTAAACATTTTCTAAACTAGAAGTTGAGCATTTTAATTTACAACTAAAATATCACCATCTTAAAGAAAATGTCAAAACTTTAAATATCAAGACATCCTCGATGCTCCGAGTTTGATGCGACTTTTCAAATTAACAAACGTGATGAATGATTCAAGCTCATTGCAACACGATCGAAAGTTGAAAGCCCAAATCTCTCAATTAAAGGGTCAAACAAACAATGTGATTTGGTCCCCAAATGCCTCCTCCTTTAGACTCGAATTCTCAAAACTTTCATCTTCAAAACTTAGTAAATGCTTTACAAAAGGAAAATGAGGTTTTCTTGAAGAAAATGAAAAGGTTAAACGTCATTTCAATGAATTATTTGAATCTATAAAGGTCACTCAGTAACAAAAATAACAAAACGGTAGCCTCGTTATAAAAAGAAATTGAGAATCTAAAGAGTCGTGTAAAAGGAAGATGCCAATGACCAATGGGGAGAATGGTGTATCAAAGGTACATGTCTGTAATAAATATGCTTTGTCTATGAAATATGTTCCTCCTCATCTTAGGAATAACAAACTTGCTATTCAAACATATTTCTCATACCTTAAGGATGACCTAGAATGTCTCCGTGAGATTGTAGAAGAGGATAAGTTAGAGAAACCCGATGATAATGCAATTGGCCATGCATGCTTATATGCCAAACGATCTCAAGAACTTCTAGAATGCCTAATTACAATATGCCCTAAAACCTTAGGTGAGCAAGTCAATCCCTTGATACCGTGTTCTATGCCTAGTGCCAAGCATGCAAGTCATTCAATGCCAAATGTTATGAATGTGAACCCTAATGTGCCTTCAAGTAGTTCGATTTAAATCAGTTAGTGCTAAGAATGTGAACTCGAGTGTGCCCTCTAGGTGTTCAAATCCCGCTATTCAAGTGCTAAAAGTTAATCTTAGTGTGCTGCATGTAGCTCGGATCCCAAGACATCTAAACAGTGAAGCAAATAGTAGCCAAACCAACTAATGTTCCCATTCCTCTACAGAGTAATTAGTGACATTAAAGCAAGCGTGTCAAAGTCTCAAGACAATACAAGGAAGGACACGACTGCAAGCTAAGAATGTGCATTGAAGAAAGTAGAAGACCTACCTAGGAACTTTAAGTTTGAGTCGAATAAAACGAATCGTGTTAATTCTAGTATTAGCCATAGGCGCATCTTGTAATTAATTCAATTCGATACTATTTGCAAACCTTGTATTGATGTCCGCTTGAATTGCTTTCTAATCATGAATGTGGTGTTAATGTTTTGCCTAATGATGTTAATTGTCCAATTAATATTGTTAATGCTAAAATCATGCTAAGAAGGCTAAAAGGCAAAACGAAGAAATGTAGAAAACAAAGGAAAACCACAGGAAGAACATTTAGTAAGATAGGCTATCATTGATACTGTTGGTCATAAGACTAATCGAGACAATGCCCCTAGAAAATGGATGCCCACCGGTATAACTATTCCTTAAGAAGTGAGCACACTTTGAATAGGGCTAATCTGTACACTAGTACTACATCTATTCATAATGATTCCATTGCCTTAATTTCGATATGAATGCTTCTATTTTCGATGCGGGTGTTCCAACCATTGTTACTAACCAAATGGAACCCATTCTGCATGGGGATCCCAATTATCCGCTTATCCATTCTTGTCTCGTGTTCAACCGCAGATCGCTCAAATCGCTCGTGGTACCGGACTCAGTCGCTCCAAGCATATGATCAAGCGACCGGTCGCGCTCATGAACTTCGTGAGCAAATTCACGGATGATTAGATTCGGAATGATCATTTCGTGCAATCATGGGTTATGGAGAATATGTTGTTGGCAAAAGTGTTATCTCCGTGGTTTACTATGTAGAAGGTCTTGGTCATAACTTGTTCTCTCTGGTCAATTTCGCGATTCGATCTAGAAGTAGCCTTCAGAAAACATACCGCTTCGTTAGAGAACTTGATGGTAAGGAACTTTTAAGAGGTTCACGTGGTTCAAATCTATACACCATCTCTATCGAAGATATGATGAAGTCTTCCAATTTGCTTGTCGTCAAAGGCTTCTAAAACAAAGTCATGGTTATGGCATCGCTGCCTCAATCACTTGAACTTCGGCACCATCAATGATCTCACCGAAAGGACTTAATTGTAGGTTTACCTAGACTTAAGTATGAAAAGGATCATCTTTGTTCAAGATGTCAATTGGAAAAGAAGAAGTATGCCCATAAACCCAAACCTACTAACTCTCACGTAAGTTCTTCATACAATTCATATGGATTTATGTGGACCAATGAGAGCGTAATATCTATGGAAGAAATATGTGTTAGTTGTGGTTGATGATTACCTAGATTCACTGGTCAAGTTCTTAAGGACAAAGGATGAAACTCCCGATATCATCATCAAACTCATCAAACAATTGCAGAGTTCGACTTAACAAACCGTCGTAATTATCCGAATGCACAATGGAACCGAGTTTGTTAACAAACAACTTAGTGAATTTTATGAAAGCATTGGAATCACCATCAAAGAAGTGTTCCACGAACTCCTCAATGAACGGTGTAGTTGAAAGACTAAATCGAACTCTTGTAGAAGCCGCTAGAACAATGCCGATTTACTCAAAGGTTCCAATGTTTCTCCGGTGAAGCTATTGCCACCGCATGCTACACACAAAGTCGCTCCCGATTCACACTGCTCATGGAAAACTCCATATGAACTTGTCCACAACAGAAAACCTAATCTCTTTCCTTCGTGTGTTTGGTGCATTGTGTTATCCAACTAATGAGGGTCAAGACTTAGGTAAACTTAGAGCTAAAGGGACATTGGAGTTTTTGTAGGGTATTCACCAAACAAAAGGGATACCGAATCTACAACAAAAGAACCCAAATATCATGGAAACAATTCACGTTACGCTTGATGAGTCGACCGTCAAATGGCTCTCTGACAATCCAGTCAGACCCGACTTCAAAACAGTCCCATTGGTTCATCCCTTGTTCCAAACTCTTCTCAAGAAACTCCATATGTACCTCCATCCGAAGATGATTTAAAGAAATTGTTTGATCTTATGTTTGATGAACTTTATGATCCAAGTACTAATGAGGTGTCGATTCCTACAACAGAGGTCGCTCATATTCCCGTGAATGAAGTCAATCCCTCGCCTCAATATCTTTAAGTCAAGAAGCGCTCTGCGATCCTTGCCTCATCAACAAATCATCATTCTTCAAATGTACATCATGGAAATGTTTCGCATCAATGATGAAGTTAATCCCTTTGCTACTCCCCGAAGATGCTCCATTTGAAAACATATTTGCTCTCGAATCTTCATCGAACCATCTTCTTCGTGAGACATCGACTCGCTACTTCAGTCCCTCAACAACTACCACATGAACACCTCGTAAAATGGACTCACGATCATCCATTAGACAACATCATTGGAAATCCTTCTCGTCCGGTATCCACTGTAAACGACTTGCTATCGATGCCTTATGGTGCTTCTTTAACTCTGTACTCTCAAAGATCGAACCTAAAGATGTTAAACCGCTATGAATGAAGACAATTTGGTTCAATGCCATGCAAGATGAAATTCATGAGTTTGATCGATTAGATGTATGGGAATTAGTACCACCCAGATTGTGCTATGATCATTGCTCTTAAGTGGATCTTCAAAGTGAAGCTTGATGAGCATGGTGATGTTTTGAAAAATAAGGCTAGGTTAGTGGCTAAAGGTTATCGTCAAGAAGAAGGCATAGACTTTGAGGAATCTTTTGCTCCAGCTTGCTCAGACGAGGCGATCGTAATCTTCTTGGCTAATGTGCTAGCAAGAACATGGTTGTTTATCGATGGACGTGAAAACCGCATTTTTAATGGAGATCCGAAAGAAGTGGTTTACGCCACCCCGGAGGGTTTTGTGAATTCGAGCATCCTACTCATGTTTATCGCTTGAAAAAGGCCCTATATGGTTTGAAGCAAGCTCCTAGAGCATGGTATGATACGTCAAAGTTTCTTCTATCTACCGGATTCAACAAAGGAGCGCTTGATCCTACTTTGTTCACCGTAAAGTCGCAAACACTTAATTCACGCTCAAATCTATGTTGATGATATTATTTTTGCCTCGACCGACCCAATGGAATGTGATCATTTTTCTAATGAAATGGGTTCAAAATTTCAAATGTCAATGATGGGACAAATGTCATTTTTCTTGGGATTACAAATTTCACAAAGTCCCTGAGGCATTTTCATAAATCAATCTAAATATGCAAATGAGATTTTAAAGAAATTTGGATTTGATTCTAGTGACCCGCTGACACTCCCATGATTGAACGAACCAAACGGATGAGGACCACTCGTGATCATGGTAGATCAAACGAAATATCGTAGTATGATTGGATCCTCGATGTACCTCACGACTAGTAGACCGGACATCTTGTTCATTTGTGTGCATGTGTGTTAGATACCGTGCTAAGCCTACTAAAAAGCACCTTGAATCGGTTAAACGGGTCTTTCGGTATCTCCAAGGAACCATCAATATGGGACTTTGGCACCAAGGACACCGGTATGTCTCTAACGGCCTATGCGAGATGCCGATCATGCAGTTGTCAAGATACACGTTGAAGTACGCCCGAGGTGCTCAATTTTGGGTGATAAGCTTGTGAGCTGGTCTTCAAAGAAGCAAATGAGTACTTCTATTTCCTCTACAGAGGTCTGAATACATAGCCATGTCATCTTGTTGTGCTCAAATCTTATGGATGAGATCTCAATTATCCGACTATGGCTTTGAATTCAACAAAATCCCTCAGATTGTGACAATAAAGTGCTATTGCTCTCATGCAACAACGCTCAACACTCAAGAGCAAAGCATATCGACATTCGACATCACTTCATCGGGAACAAGTGGAAAAGGTGTGGTGGAACTCTATTTTGTGAGGTCTCGAATATCGCTAGCAGACATCTTCACCAAAGCTCTTCCAAGAGAACGTTTTGAGTTTATTCTTCCACGCCTTGGCTTGAAAAGTCTTCAACCGAACACTCAAACGCCTTGAGGAGGAAGACGAGGAGTAAAGGTCTATCTTCATCTATCTCTTGTATATATCTATTCGAAAAACAAAATACAAAATTATAAAACCAGAAATCCATAAAATCAAAATTCAAAAATCTTCAAAAATATTGTCAATTTGTTATGCTTTTTCTCGGTTCGTCAATATCTCAGTCTTGCTTGTGTTGTCATTCAAAGAATGACACGGGACTTTAGATGTTGTTCGAATTCTTAAAAAATAAATAAATAAATAAATAAATAAATAAATAAAATTAAAAATTAAAAAATCAAAAAATTATTTTTGGGAGAAAGAGAAACAATGGTTTATTGTCATTTCAGGCAAGTAACCCGCTTTCTTAAAGAAAGAACAGAGCTATTCTTTATCATTTTTTTAAATTCCATGCTCTGATTCTATAAACATTTATCTGCTGAAAACTAACTGCTTTGAAAAATAACTCAATTATCAAATTTGATAATCATCTGGACTTATTTGTCACAATATCAATCTCTCAATCAACAACCTATGTCATTGATTGAGGGGGAGAATGATTTCAATTAAATTAAAAAGTTATTTGGCATTCAATTGTTTTCAAAAGATATACATGCATGTTTTATCAATGGAGTTTAAAGTTTTAAAATCCGATCCTTATCGCTTAAAACACTTTCATAATCAAGTCACAATTCTCCTTAAAAGCTTTCAAAATCAATTTAATTATAAGAGATCACAAATCTCAAATGATTTGATAATTGTGATCGGGGAGAATGTGTGATTTAAATTGGATTTAAACCGATAATTCGTAAATGGTTTTATAAGGATGTACATGTTGTACATGCTCTCCTTCCCACATGTGACAAACGATTTCAAATTTTCCATGCACATGTCGAGGGGAGCATCTATCTTAAACCTATGATTTGAAACGTGATCACTTTTCTCAATGTGCGTGTTCCTCTAGTATGTGCAAAACTCTTTTCAAACCTAGAAGCACATATTGAGGGGAGCAAAATCATGAAAACCTCATCCTTCCCCAAAATGCTTTATCTACTTGATTCGATTAGGAAGTGATGTTGATATCTTTAGAAAATGGTAATCATGTATAAATTCTTCCTCTTGCCTCCGTGTGCAAAACGATTTCAAACATTTGGTGCACATGTTGAGGGGAGCACTTGTTTTAAAAATATCAAAACAATTCAGTACAAAATGTTTTGATAATATATCACAAGTATCCGGATTGATTTTCAAATGGTTTTCAATTGGTTCAAATGGCGTATGAACAATACCACATAGACCCACCAAATTTACTTTATGTACGGTGATATAAGGATGATAAGGTTAGGTATTGGTTCCCATGATCCGCTGTAACGGAGGGATCTACCAGGACAATCCACTAGTTAGTGTAGAAGTCCTTAGGTATGATGATAAAAGGAGAAAATGAGATATGGGAAGAATGCGGATGAGATAGAGCTAGTAATCGAACAAACCCAACAAAGTTCTAGCTATGAAGTCTCGTAAGTAATCAAGGGGTTGAAGAACTAAAAAGAATTGAATGAGAAAAGGGTGAAAACAAATAGCCCTCCATATATTCAACTTTGGGCGTAAACCGAGTTCAATTCATATGCTACCGATGGTAACATCGGTATTGAAGACAAGACGTCATGGACCCAAAGGACGCATCGCACTTCAACTTTCCAAACCACTCAAGTTCCTCTTAAAAGGACTTGTTTCATTCTCACGGGAACCGACATTATCTATCGACTTTCTCTTAGAGATTGTTGATATTGAAGAAGGAGACCCCGTCCCTAGTCTCCGACATGTGATCCAAATATGCACATATTGAGTCTAGAGCCACGAGATGATCAATAAATCTCATTAGGACACTTTCATTGAAGACTCTCTGCTTCACACAATGTGAAAGAGAGATTTTATCTTGAGTCCCACGCATTATCCTTGTGGTATTGCTGTAACATCCGAGTGATATGCAAACATACTCACAATGAATATGGAAAGCCTTCGAGCCAACATCAAACAAGCTCCTCGTGGGTAGCATGTGAGATCTATCAAATAGATCAACCATGTGACAACCGAATGTAAACAATGGGCGATTCAATCTTTGAATCAATCTCGTTCAAAGTTATGGATTGACGGATACCTTTGAAAACCGGTCATTGTGCTTAAAAACTCTTTTCTTTAGCACATTGATCGTGTTCGTATATTTCAAATCAAAGGTGTTTTATGATTGATAATTGATTTTCATTAAAACCTTCGTTGTATTGCAAAACAATTTCTAATGAGCAATACACCATTTTCTTTTCAAATCTCTTTTCATCAATCGGTGAATTTCTACTACCGGTTCACTCACTCCGTGTTGTCTTCTTTGAGATGTTCGGTTTGAGAACAACTAGAGCAAATGCGAAACCCTCAAGGAAATTCTTCGGATTTATACCGATCACAGTAAGATTTGTCTTGATCAACGGGAACCGTGGGCGTGTACCTCAATTCAACGAAATTGATCAAAGACACTTTCGGCGCTTTATTGCTAATCTGTTTTATGCATGTACACCCGACGCTTGCGGTAAATGATCGTAATGAAGCGGTCAATCCATAGCCGCATGCTCACACTACACATTCATCTCAAAAGAAATCATGATAAGTGCATCAATGACTCGATATTTTCACTCCATGCTTCGCTACGCCGCCAATATCATGAGTCAACGAAGCTTCCGTTACTCGATGAGAAGATATCATGATCCGTAATGTGAGCATGTCGGTCCGAAGTTACAACATCACATAATACCAACACCAAAATGGATGTCTCGTAGATTTTTGTTAGTCGATGATCTCAAAAGTCGGCTTGAAATTATTATCACGTGGATCAAGAAAGACCTCCACTTGGATTAACCAAACATGCAATGAGTGGAATCAATGACTACGAGCTTGAGCAAAGTACTACATCAAGAATGCAAGAAGAATTGTTAATGTAATATCTGCTTGTATTCAATGTAATTTTAGTATATGTTTGAGGTGACCTCCTTTGGGAGATTGTTAGGAATTAGAAATTCCAAGTATTAAAGAGTCGGTCACCTCAAGTATATGTAATCGTTAGAAAGCTCGTAGTCGTAGTTCTTTTATGTTAAGTAGTATTTAGTTTAGTAACACCGTGGAGGACGGACGGTCTTTACCCACCAGTATGCCCGATCCACGACCCGTTGTGGCGCTTTATGTAAGACTATAAATACTCTCTACCTCCCAAGGTAGAGAGATGGAGCTCATAATAATATTTTCTTTCTCTCACTATAGTTCCCAACTCTCTTCCTTTCTCTCACTAGAACTTTCTCTCTCTAACATACTTATACGCCTACTTTGATCATGGTTTAGAGTGTATATGAAATCCAATATCTCACATTCTTCAATTAGGGGGAAGAATTGAGACGATCTGTGGTCCAAATGTCTTAATTCAATATTATCGTCTCAACTTTCATGTGTTATCTTGTGTGAAGTTACCCAAATATGATGTTATGATGCCTCACACACGGTCATTTTATCGAGTAATTGCATATTCACAGGTGATTATTATTCCGATAGACCGCAACATTCAGGGGGAACTCGTTTCATTTTCGTCTTTCGCGGTTTGTTTGGTGTGAAGCATCTACATACGTGAGAAGATCTTGTTGATTTCTTGCATGTTACCCCCGAATGGAGTTTCCGCATTGTGTACAACTGTTATTACGTAACAAGACAAATTCGCTGCTCGCCTACAAATTCACACAGATCGAAAACTTCAAAAGTTAGAAGAAATGTCTACTACATCAAAGTTTCAATCAAGACGGTTGTTAGTTTGGGGAAGTCGATTCATAAACTTCACCAAAAGAAGTGTACTGAGAAGTCTAGAAGACATGCAGCATGAATTGGGAGAAGTTAATCCAATTCATGCATATTACATCATTTTCCTACAAATGAAGAAAACAGTTCTCAAGTCAAGGTACAAGGATAAGACAAAGAGCGTAAATTGTCATCATCCTCAGCATTTGAAGATCTTATGAAGACCTTTCTTTATTTTTTTTTTCGTACTTGTAGGTAATGTTGTAAGTAATCCCTTATGTCATCCCATTGGGGGAAGATTGTTAGAATCGCTCCTAACTCTTAAATGGAACGACATTTACGAGATTACATTATCTTTCTTAGTTAGCCAAAACACGTGGACTAGATATGTCATATTGTAATAGATGTAATGTGTTAGGATATAAATACCCTTCCATACTTTCATGGAGGGGTGAGACCCATTTGTGTAATTTCCTTTTCATTATAATAAAATACCTAGTTTATCCTTTCTCTCTTTACTTTCTCTCTCTAACTTGAAGATGATGTTCTTTCATCTTCCCCGACCTCCCGAATCACCATATCAACCTTATAGAACGATCCTACAAATGTGTATATATCAATATGTTTGTAGCATAGACTACCTACAAGTCACATAATCGTTCTGAGGATGGAAGGCACTAAGAGTGTAAGGCTATAAAATATTTTCGTAAAAAAGTGGCTATAGTTTAGGTCTCAATTAGACTCGCTTTCTATAACTATAGCTCGATATCAATCAGAACACCCCAATTTCGTGATGCGCAGAGGAATTCAAACTATGTGTTACTTCATGGCACAACAGTTATAATAATAGAAAACGAACTCTAATTGAGTCGTTTTAAAATATTTATCATTCGAATTATATAAATATCAGAGTTTACAAAATGAGATCCCAGTAGTTTCACAGTTTATTAAATAAGTTTTCCGAATGATAATAAGATTTTAGCCTTCTAGAAGTATTTGTGCCCTCCATGCCATCCTCGTATATTATAGACCTGAGCTAAACATGCTAAAAGTGTCAACACAAAGGTTAGTGAGTGATAACATCAAATTATCCTGAATATTAAGTGTCAATTTCCCCCGATAATGCTTGTAATTTATATCTTTTATATGGATTTACGCTTGTTTTCCATTGTTTTCCACTTTCAGATAAATTACGAGCATTGGAGCTAAAAGACGCGGAATTTGAGAATTATCAAAGATTTATCGAGTATGCTCACTTTGAAGAAGTTACGCGAACTCATCTCTCACATTACGCAGTAACTAAAGCGTGACTCGTAAAGCCAACTCATCAAGATTATGGTGTAACTCTCCCAAAAGACTACGACGTAACTATATTAGGTCAAATGAGGTTTCACACACGATAACTACGCGTAATCCTTGCATGAACGCCGGGCGTAACCAAGAAATATTAAAGATACGGCGTAACTACTTATAAGTGTGGAAAACTAGAAGGGGGGTTGAATAGTTTTGCCAATTAAAACTTCCTTTTAAACTATTTAGATCGACTTATGTCAATCTATTTAGATATGTGTTGGATGTTGATAAACAAACATATAGAAGTATAAATATGTAATGAAAATATAAGGGTAAGAAACACAAAACAACAATTCAAGTACTTATAGTGGTTCGGCCACAAGGACACCTTCCTTGCCCTACTCCACCCCCGAGTCACCTACTCAAGAGTTCGTAATCACTATACGACACCAACTCCTTATTGTGGAGAAACCTTCACAACGTTGCCTACTCTTTTTTCGGTACTAGGCTAACCACCGTGTTCTTTCACACCAAGGTGAACCACACCTACCACAATGTCGCTTACCCTTTATCCGGTACTAGGCTGGCACCGAGTTCCATTACAATGGAGGAACTACAACCCAACCGATAAGGTTTTAAAAGGTACCTTTTGAGGGTCGTTAAGCCCTTATTTGATCACTTTTGTATCCGTTATTGCTTAATATCGCTCCTTTTCACTTTTTAGGTCTCTTGAAGGCAAAATGCTGGAATGACATTTATTTGGACGAAAAGGCGAATATACTAAGAAAATGGCCAAAGTCGAATCGAGACACTCAAAGTCGCCGAAAATATAAGGTGACGGCGCCATCGCTAATCGCGACGCCGTCGGAGGATTTTGTGAAGGACGAAGCCAAAACTCTTATTTTCAAGTGACGACGCTGTTATAAAGAGTAGGCCGTCGCAACTCGGACGGCCTAGATGCAATCCGACGGCGCCGGTCAAGAGGACGGCGTTACAAGCATAAGGTGACGCCCGCCGCAAGTCTAACGCGCCAAGACGAAACCCTAACGACGGCGACACGACGGCATCACAAAACATAAGGTGACGCCGCCGCATGTGTAATCTTATATATAGAATCCGAATTTTTCAAGATTTGTGTGTAGTCTTTTGGAGTAAAACCTAAACCGAACCAAGGTCGTCTTGTACAAGATTTTAGGGTTCCAAACCCTATCTTACACCAAGATAAGTGTTTTACTTCATTAATACAATTATGTCTTTGATTATTTGTGTGTATGCTTGCATGTTCTCCATGTCCGGCTAATTTACTTGTGTGTTTGCTTAGGGAATATGAAACTTAATTATTGAATATTGATTGGTTGTCTCTTATCTTAGTTGATTAATGATCTAGTAATGCGATAGGTCATTCGTTGTGTACTTAATGCTTGATTAAATATTTGTGAACCTTAGAATATAACTCCTTGAGTAGTTGTAAGCTAAACCATCCAAAGAGTGCCTTAGAGTAAGAGTTTATTATCCCTAGTGGGTTTTGTAGACGAGAGTGAGACCCTTTGGTAAGTTTAAAGAGTTAGGGAGAAACGCATACCCTACAACCTTTGACACACAACGCAACTAAGAATAAGGACGTGACAATTCAACCACCAATAGAGATAATTAAGGAGTAGTAAACCTAAGTAAACACATCTTTAAACTATCATACGAGCACACAATAATTAGACATAGACTGATACACCTTAGATTAGATAATTAGATAAGTAGAGTAATCGGTAGCAATACCAACCCCCAAATTCAAACCCCGAGATTCGACCTTTCCTTTCCTTAAAAATATAAAAGATAAAAAATAATCTTCCTCAACCCCAACCTTAGCGTAGTAACTTCTCACTAGCATTCCTATTCCCCTAGAGAACGATATCAATACCCGTGGCTTACCCTAATACTACACTACAACGATTAGGTTCATCGCCTAGGGTGTTATAAAACTTGCTCGACAAAAGGAAGTTCCTTTGACCCGAATGACGCGTGTAGCGTTATCAAGTTTTTAGCGCCACGCCGAGGAATAGAATAGCTAGTTAGTAGTCCAATTGCTTAGGTTTCTTTACTTGATTCCTATCAAGTAAACTTTTTCTCATTTTAGCTTTCTCGTAGTCTATCCCCTTCTTCGTGACCTTTGTTCGTAATCCCATCACTTTTCATCATGGAAGGAGATAACCACCCACCATTCATCAACCCACCACCAATTGACCCGCCAAGAGCCCGTACTCTTGGTGAATACTCAAGACCAAGCCACCTAGGCTATAGGAACACCATTGAGCTTCTCGACCAAGCCCAAACTACGCCCCGCGATCCGACACCATCCGGTTGGTGCAAAACGGATGTGCATTCCATGGACTTCGCTCCAAAGATCCAAATCAAGATCTTAGGGATTTCCTTAAAATTGTCGATTCCATCGACCTTGATGCTACTACTCGGAGACTACGCGCCGCGTCTCTTCCAATTCTCTCTACGGGACCAAGCTAGTAATTGGCTTGAGCGACTTCACGGGCCCATCTCAAGTTGGGATGATCTTACCTCTCGCCTTGCTTAATTTTTCTCACCGGGAGAACCACTAAGCTTAGGAATGACATCTTGATGTTCCAACAACGCCGTGGTGAATCTATCTACAAGCGTAGACTCGATTCAAGGACTTACTTCATAAAGTCCCTCATCACGGCATTGATCTTGGCTCCAAGTCCAAATCTTCTATGATCATGTCAACTTCCCCACCAAGCGATCCATTGACCAAGCGGCCGGTGGAAAACTTAGTGATCTCACCGCTGAAGAATCATGGGGTATAATAGAGGACCTTGCCTCTATGACAACGAAAGTTGGGATGACCCCGTGAGCTACCCAAACCGTTAAGGCAATCTCCTTGCCTCCCATTACCTCACAATCTTCCGACCATAGGATGACCGAACTTGAAGATCAAGTTAAATTCCTAATGAGTTCCTACGAAAATCCTAAGTCATCACGTCAAGTGAATAAAATCACTCTACCTTGTGAGTTATGTAGTGGTCCCCATGACACTCGTGATTGCACAAGACTCCCGAACAAGCTTTATGACTACGCCCATGCATACCGACAGAGCGGGAGAGAAGTGGTACACTTTCAAGCCCGAACAAAACAACTTAGGAAATTCTTACAACCCCTCATGGAGAAATCACCCTAACCTTAAGTGGAACCAAAACTCAAGCACACCCCAAAGCTCGCCTAGTCCACCTAATAGGTTCAACTCTCTAAACACCGGGAACCCCACTAATCTTGAGGCAATTGCATCTAGATTCCTGTCATCTCAAGAGACTCGATTGACTAAGCTTGAAGCCGATTTTAAGCAAAGACAAAGCGAGATGACAAACAAGCTTGATGCCCTCTTAAAAGCCTTCAATGAACGGAAGTTGGAGCACTCCCAAGTGATACTATAAAGAACCCAAAAGTGAATTCGATTTCGTCGACTTCATGTTCTTGTTCACCATGGGAGAATGCACATCCATGTCCTCACACCCAACGGTTCATTCGTAAATGTTATCAAAAGGGTTCCAAGCCATCCAAAATGAGGTACCAAGGCCCCGCACCATTGGTAGAACCTACTCTTAAGAAACCCACAACCAAGAATCCAAACCTAGTTTAGAGGAGGAGTACAAGGAACTCCATCAAGAAAACCGATTCTTGAGGTCTTAGCTCATGCACCTTATTATAATGCTTTAAAAGAAAAATATGAGTTAGAACTTAAGCTTGGAAAACATGGGTCCGCTTTTGTGCGAAATAATTTACCTAAGAAGTTAGACGATCCCGGGCTATTTACTCTTCCGTGTAGGCTTGGAACTTCCAAACCTCTCGACGCTCTAGCCGACTTAGGGTCATGCATCAATCTTGTTCCGTTGTCCCTCCATAGAAGCCTTAACTTAGGTAAAATAGAACCAACGGAAACCATCTTAGGTCTAGCGGACGGTAGTGTTGCACGTCCGGTAGGAATAATAAAAGACATGGTAGTACACGAGGAGAGTTGACTCTTTTGGCCGACTTTCATGTGCTAGACATGAATAAGGACCCGACATGCCCATTACTAGTAGGAAGAGGATTCTTAGCTACCGCTAGTGCGATCATCGATTGTAAGATGTCCAAGATAGTGGTAGGAGAGGAGTGCTAGGTCAATTTACGATGTCAAAAGCATACGTACTACAAAGAAGAGGAAATCCCATATGAGATTAAGTTGGATAGAGAGCCTTCTAGATATGGACCTTGGATAGATAAGAACCTCATAGGCCCCCAAAGACCTTTTTACCTAGATGAAGCCTTCACTAGTAAAGCAACTTTCCAAGAAAAGAAATGGCTAGGGACATGGAAGTGAACCCGCTCGAGGACGCCTTTGTATTTAGGAAGATGACCGAGTTCCTAGGAAGCTTGCCCGTCAACCTTGTCATGAATAAGTGGAAAGTTGAGAAATCTAAACACAAATGGATTGGGATAGACCGCCTAGTGACGGTGATGGAGAGTGGCACATTAGGATAACAATCTATGATCCCGATGGAGAGAAGTTTGAAAAGGCATATCTAACCGAACGTACTACTAGGAACTTGAATGATAAGTTTGATCCTTATGACATTGTTGAGGATAGGCTTACTTATATCGGCACGTAGGGAGCACGACTACGAGTCTAGCTACAAGACTCTTAAATAAAGAAAAACGCCTGGGAGGCAACCCATGCTTAATTGTTTACTTGTTAGTGTCATATGTCTTTTATTGATTGTTTATTCTCATGTTTAAATTTGTAAAAATGCTTTATTTTGTTTTTAACCTCGCCTTAATTGCATATAAAGGTATTTTACATAAGGGATAAGTGTAGGAGGATTACACACGTTTTCAAAAGAAACGTAAACATGAGAATAACAATTAACTAAAAGATATATATGTGTGTTTGTTCGAGTCAAATGCTTGTATCGAGTCATAATGGGTGTTTTGCGAAATTTTCCGATTCTAAAGATATAAATTTTCCAGATTTTTTCCGTAAAATCGCACCGCTTTTTTCGTGATAACTCGACGGCCGTGAAGGAGTAAAACAATGATTACTTTTTTTCTCGTTTTCTCGAGCTACTTAAAAAATTGGAATTTTCCGTGTCTTAATTTTCCGTAAATTGTAAACATCCATTCCACAAGCATTATATCCTAGTTTAAATCGAGTCTTATATATATTATTACCACCGATTTTACGAAGGTTTTGTTTGTTTTCTTCAAGTGTGCAGTTTAATTTATCAAGAAGAAGTTACATAAGATTGGAAGGAGCTTTTCACGCATAAATTCTTCTTGGAAAGGATTTAACCACTACTTCACACACGGATCCTACCGAGCTAATCGTGGGAGTACTAGTTTCTTCGCTTTTAATTACCTTTCATTATCATAACTTTGATATTTCGGGGAACATTGGGGACAATGTTCGCTTTAAGTGTAGGGAGGGAAAATAAACGGAACTTTGAAACTATGCTTATCCTTGAATATTTGCTTTGTCCAATTGTATTTGTGTAATAAACCATGAGAATACGTCGGTTAGGGTAATTTTGGCACCAAATTTAAAATTTTTCATGACATATAGGAGTGGGCCATTATTTTTAACAAAAGCGCCTCACGGATAGGAAGTTGCATGACTAGCACAAAACCCTTTACCACCTAAATTCCACCCAAAATGTGAGGATCGCCTTAGATTAGTAGGAATTAAAGCATTCATCTTTAATGCTTAGAGTGTGAACCGGTAGTATATTAGATTCTAGAACTTGTTTTGTGATGCATCCCGAGATCGCTAGTAAGACTACACTTGTGTAGTTAGGAATACCTAAATGATAAGAGGCATTAGGATAACCCTTGTTTGATACCGTAATATAATTACTTCTTCCACTTGGTTGAGTAATTCCCCACACCTTTATGTTGTACTCATCTTTAGTACATGATACCCCTAGTTAACCCTCGAGCCTATCCTTTCGCGGTTCTCGTTATTTTTCGGTTTTCCGAATATCAATGAAGAGCATTGTTTACACCCCACCCCAAATATACACCCAAATCGCTTTAGCCTACCTTGTATGCACTCACTTTAGTGCATTATTGTTATCACCTTAAACCCTTAGTTCAATTATCCGTTGCTTGCATGAGTTTCTAAGTCGAGTCATATCCTTTGTATACAGCTTTGGGACGATTGGGATTCATGGGAAAAGTTAAAGTTTATAAATGACGGAAGGGAACGTTAAATTCAAATTCCCTTTGTTTGCATAATAATGTACCTCAAGTGTTTTGATCTTTTCAATTCGGGTCAAATTAGTGTTAGAATAATAAAAACTCAAGTGTAGGGATGTGCCTATAAATCCCTATCATTTTGATGTTACCGTAGAGGATGGTAGAGTAAAAGTGTATGAAAAAAAAAAAAAAAAAAAAAAAATCGAAAAAGAGAAAACAAAATATAGATAAAAAAAAAAAAACATATGGGCTACCATCCTACATCTATCTTTAAATTTATATTTGTTTATTTCATTAGCTAGAGTCTAGAGTGTCGAGTCTTGGCTTAGCAACGCCATTCTTCGTATGCATTTAACATAGAGATTTTTGACTTGCCACCACTAAATAGCCTATCCCACCAAACCCTTTATTTCCCTACCGTAAGCCTAACATTACAACCCTTTAAAGACCTCTTTGATAGTCTTTCCTAGGTTCTTACGCCAAAGCGATGGAGGTTTGATCTATTCTCAAGCCTATCGTAATCTATGTACTAGGACCGGTTAATGAGTGTTTATCTTCCATTTCCAACTTGTTATATTTCATATACACCGAGAGAGATGCGAGTATCCAAACACCCCATGTGAGGTGCTAGTATGTAATTTCCGTGTTTGTTATGACTTTTATGGGCTTATATGTGTTGTGGACTGCTTTAAACCATTGCTTCATGACCCCTAACTTATAAATTAATTGGCTAAAAGCACATTTGCTTGAGGACAAACAAATACCAAGTGTAGGGATATTTGATAAGGTTTTAAAAGGTACCTTTTTGAGGGTCGTTTAAGCCCTTATTTGATCACTTTTGTATCCGTTATTGCTTAATATCGCTCCTTTTCACTTTTTAGGTCTCTTGAAGGCAAAATGCTGGAATGGCACTTATTTGAACGAAAAGGCGAATATACGAAGAAAATGGCCAAAGTCGAATCGAGACACTCAAAGTCATTGAAAACATAAGGTGACGGCGCCATCGCTAATCTATGACGCCGTCGGAGGATTTTGTGACGGACGAAGCCAAAACTCTTATTTTCAAGTGACGACGCAAGTTATAAAAGAGTAGGCCGTCGCAACTCGCACGGCCTAGATGCAATCCAGACGGCGCCGAAGTCGAAGAGGACGGCGCCACAAGCATAAGGTGACGACGCCGCAAGTCTAACGTGGCCAAGACGAAACCCTAATGACGGCGACACGACGGCGCCACAAAACATAAGGTGACGCCATCGCATGTGTAATCTTATATATAGAATCCGAATTTTTCAAGATTTGTGTGTAGTCTTTTGGAGTAAAAACCTAAACCAACCAAGGTCGTCTTGTACAAGATTTTAGGGTTCCAAACCCTATCTTACACTAAGATAAGTGTTTTACTTCATTAATACAATTATGTCTTTGATTATTTGTGTGTATGCTTGCATGTTCTCCATGTCCCGCTAATTTACTTGTGTGTTTGCTTAGGAATATGAAACTTAATTATTGAATATTGATTGGTTGTCTCTTATCTTAGTTGATTAATGATCTAGTAATGCGATAGGTCATTCGTTGTGTACTTAATGCTTGATTAAATATTTGTGAACCTTAGAATATAACTCCTTGAGTAGTTGTAAGCTAAACCATCCAAAGAATGCCTTAGAGTAAGAGTTTATTATCCCTAGTGGGTTTTGTAGACGAGACCCTTTGGTAAGTTCAAAGAGTTAGGGAGAAACGCATACCCTACAACCTTAGACACACAACGCAACTAAGAATAAGGACGTGACAATTCAACCACCAATAGGAGATAATTAAGGAGTAGTAAAACCTAAGTAAACACATCTTTAAACTATCATACGAGCACACAATAATTAGACATAGACTACATACACCTTAGATTAGATAATTAGATAAGTAGAGTAATCAGTAGCAATACCAACCCCCCAAATTCAAACCCCGAGATTCAGACCTTTCCTTTCCTTAAAAATATAAAAGATAAAAATAATCTTCCTCAACCCCAACCTTAGCGTAGTAACTTCTCACTAGCATTCCTATTCCCCAGAGAACGATATCAATACCGTGGCTTACCCTAATACTACACTACAACGATTAGGTTCACCGCCTAGGGTGTTATAAAACTTGCTCGACTAAAAGGAAGTTCCTTTGACCTCGAACAGACGTGTAGCGTTATCACCAACACTACACCAACGACTAATCCCAAAGGAGACCAACTCCTTATTACAACATCATCAAGGATATCAATATCCTTGTATCTAATGCTAATCTATCTTGTACATCAAAACACACCATATCGAATGTACATCTTAGGCACCTTTCACTAATGCCTTTAACTAGATCTTCAAGACACTCTTCACTAATGTCTTGTGACTTGACTTCTAGGCACCCTTCACTAATGCCTACAATACGGACGATCGACACCTTTCACTAATGTCTTCGTCTTGACACTTGAGACATCTTTCACTAATGTCTTCAATACTACACTTCTTAGTAGAAAGAAAAAGAACCATCAACAAGAGGACTTCAGTAGTCTTGATGATGAGGAAGCATAGCAACTCATGGACTTGAGCTTGCTTGACTTCAAAGGTGGTGATCTAGCCTTTAAGAGGAACCTAGAGAATCAAACAAAACAAAACTACAAACATAGATCACTTAGATCCGGGGTTAGAGAGTTTTAACTCAAAGGGAAAGTATGTTGGAAAGGGTGAGAAACAATGAAGAAATGACTCACTATTTATAGAGAAAATGCCTATTGTTCCCCGGATCCCACGGATCCTCCCACAAGGATCCGTCTAGCGTAAAGCTAGGGATCCGTGGGACGCCTCTTACCCATGGGTATTTTGGTTATGGGTCATGGGTCATAGGTTATGGGTTGATCCATGGGTCTTTTACTATATACAATGTATCTTATGAGTGCAATGCACCTAGTCACATGGGTATGGGTCAATACCATAGGTTATGGATATTATCCATATATGATATAAGCATGATGTCATGCAATGGGTTATGATACTTAAGTTTCAACCCATTTATATTACCCAATATACTACATACTAGTTATGTGTATATTTTACCCAAATATGTAAACACTAGTTGTTGTACATATGTAATACTAAATCATAAAATCACTTATACTTGTTTTAGTGTTTTATGTGAAAACGTAAGTATGTTAGAAAACTATTGGCTCAAACTATTTACGTATTTTATTTTTTCGTTAAAATGATTTTACTTTTGTTATCGACAAAACATTAGAAGATCGTAAAATATAAATAAACGTTTTACGACTTATTTGTATTAACAATCTCCCTTTTGTTGATTACAAAACATAAAATTATTTTAAGAAAAAGCTAAAATTTGTAAAAGTTTGAATTTGTAGTTTTTACTTTTCTCCCCTTTTGTCGAAACAAAAGAGCTTCGAAGGAAATTAACACATTGTTTTAAGAAACACATGTGAAAAATAGAAAAGAAAGAAAAGTAGAGGGCAATTAATGGGAAAGGATCTCGTCTTTACTCCCCCTTGACGAGTCCATCCCTATGTGAGGGCGTCAAGAAAATAATACTAAGCTAGTTCATTTGCAACTAAGTTTGCAAAAGATTTCGTCTATGTGACGAATGTGCTTCCCCTTGATGATTCCAATTTTGTAAAGGGATGTCATGAAATGTAATCCTAATATTGCAAGTAATTTTGCAATGTATTGCTTTGACACAAAGCTCCCCCTAGCTTTAGGGTGTCGAAGTCTTCATGTGTTAATTGAATAACTTCAAAACAAAGGTTAGAAAAAAGTATAATGCATAATTTCCTGCAAATATGACTCAAGTTAGTAGAAAAATAGTTTTATGTATTACGGATCCCACGGTTCCCTCCTTGTAGGGATCCGTCTAGGCATATTTTAGGGATCCTTTCGGTGATGATTAGTTTCAAGAATGGTGATATAACACATTATGTTAATATCAAAGTGAGATATGTATTATACAACATAATCATATACTGAAATATAGCAAGTAGCATGTATTTTCATTTAATAAAACTAGAGATATGATATACATGACTCTAAAACTAAGAAAATGATCGATACATGACTTGGAATTACTAGACTTTTCTAAGTAACGCTTGAAACTAGGACACCACTAAAATCCTCTAGCTCAAGTTTGTTTAGGTTTAATATCGTTGAAACGTTCGAGGAGGTGATAGAACATGAAACGTTAGTCTTCTCGTACTTCATGTATCAAACTTTCAACTTGTTGACAATGATAACAATCTTTGTCATGGCTAGGTAGTGGTGGTGGAAGAAATGAAATTTCTTGATGCGAAGGATCAAGTGAAGCGGGTTGTGGAGCCTCAAACGACGGAGGGATTGGTGGAGGCACATTTGAAGGTGGCTCGACCAAGAATAATGGTGGTGGTAGAGAAGTGTCAACTTCCATATGGTCGGGTGGTTGACTTTGATAATTTCTCATAATCTAAATGGGATTATATGATGGTGACGGCGAAAAGGAAGCCGGAGCTAGTGTTGACTCAACACCTTGATTTTGTACCATTATTCCTCCTAATGAGGAGAATGTTGCCGTGGAGGAGGATGAGACGGCCGAGGAGGCAAATCCTCTAAATTGTAGAGGTGTGGTGATGATAGTGGAGTTGTAAATGAGATAGCTCTAGGAACCAATGGTGATGGTTTAGTGGAGATGGGATTGTTTGGCCTAGGAGGTATGGTAGTGTTTGGCATAGGTAGTTTTGTGGGTACTATCCTTTAGGAATTGGTTTGATTGGTTGAGTTGGTGGAGGAGGAATCCTTGCATTTGTGGACTTGACCGGAGATGATTCGGTTGAAGAGATTTTGTGTACAACACGAGCAATTTTCTTGGGTGGTTCTTTGGTGGATAAGTTGCTACTTGGAGTTTTCCTCATGATTATTTTCAAGAGGTTTGTAAAGGTTTCTAAGTGCTGAAAATGAGGATGAAGATGATGACTTTAGGAGTCCTAACAATGTGGTTTATAAACCAAGGTATTTGCCAAGTGTATTCAAGACTTAAGCCATTAAAATTCATTGGAATGTGATGATTAACATGCACAAGAGTCAACTTCAGAGTTGTACTAATCTAGGAACTCATTTAAGATGAGATGGAGTGTTTAAGTTAGAAAGATGAGCTTGAAATGATTGCTTTAGCTAGAGTTGGCATGAGTCTGCCATACAGATCCCACGGTTCCCTCTAACGAGGGATCCTCCTAGGCTAATCCTAGGGATCCGTCTATCAGCAGCTAAGAAAAGATAGCAATGATGTTTGTAAGGTCTAATGCCTATTTCTTCTTGAGTGTTTCAGTTTACCTAAGAGTCTTAAATGAAGGAGTGCTTAAGTATTTGAGGGTAATGAGTTATGTAGCTAATGATTGCCTTTTATGGAAGAAGTTGGAACTTTCATGAGTACCAATGAATGAACAAAGATGACACTAAAGATTTTGAGAGTGTCAAGTGGAGCTAAATGATCCTAGAGATCAGATAGTGACTTAGGATAATGTTTTGGAGAATATCCTAGAGGCTTGAAGTGGAAAAACTATAATTTGATCAATTTTAACCAATTTTGAGGTAAGGATGATTATGATCAATTTTGCCATAATCGAAATATTTCCAAAGCTAGATATGAGGGATCATGTGAGAAATGATGAGTGAGCTTGAGAGCAGAAGAGCAATGGATTTAAGTGAAATGATAGATCTACAAGTGTCTTGAGTGTGATCTAGATGAGTTATGTATGAGTACGAAAGATCTACTTAACTTGATAAGGACTTAATTTGCCTTAAGGCACTATGTCTAACCTAGTGTGAAGTGTTCTAAGGACATGTTTGAAATACAATGATTGTAATTGCATTTTCTGTTTGCCGGATCCCACGGTTCCCTAAGAATAGGGATCCGTATAGCACAACCTTTGGGATCCGTCTATCTGCTAAGCAGAACCTTTACTAAAGGTATGCAGTGATTTTGACAATGCATTATATTTCAAGGTTAGTTTAAGAGGTTTTACTACTAAGATATCAAATGTAAGATGTTTTATTTCATGAAGGAAATTGGATTACATTGATAAAAAAAGATTGATCCTATATGAAAGACTACTAGGTTCCTTGAGAGTTTTCGCTAGAAGGATCATCAAATGGTTGATGAGTGTTGGTGGAATCAAGAATGAAGAAAGTCTTCATGAGAGATGTGTTTAGCGGTTCCATCATCTTGTTCACAAGTACGCATAAACGAACTTTGAAATTGAGGATGAAAATGCATGACGTTATGATAGGAGGCGCCAAGAAAATTCCATAAGGGATGAGTTTATTCTTGGAGCCTTGAAGATTTACAATTCGCCTTTATGTAAGAAGTAGGCTAGATTGTATGGTTGTTGTATTAGCAAACAATACATTATGTGAGCACAACAAGCGGGAAGAATTTCTCGATTTCCCCTAAGACTCCAAACATTTTCACGTAGAATGAGTGCAAGAGGTTTGTACTCTTCTCGAATGTCCCGTGTAAAGATAATGTTTGGATATTATGCGATTTAAATCTTCCGGGGAAGGTATGTGTGAACAATATGGACTATTTTCTTCACGGAAGTGGAAGAGAGAATCAAGAGACCAATCTTCGGTGAAGGCATATTTTCCATGATTTGGAATCCGGAGGATGTGAGCAAATTGCCCAAGGGTTAAAAAAAACTTTTGGTTTTTGATCCAAAACTAAAGAGATAGAGAGCGATCCTCGTTACGAACGAGTTGGACTTGACGGAAGAATTCCATTATGAACCTTGGACATATCTTCTCGTTGATTTTGAGAAGACATTCTAGTCCTATGGCTCGGAAGGAGGTATTGATACCTTTTTCGAATTGTAGAGAGGTGTCTACAATACGTCCTTCGTGGAAGTGACGGTTTTCGAGATTATTGAACCCACGGACATGATTGCCAGGTGTGTTGGGCTCAAGGGAGATATTAGGAGTGTAGACGCTAGTGAGTGAAAAATCAAACTCATATTCATGCGACATAGCGAAACCTATAGGAAAGACAAGTTATAAGGATGTGACGTATTATGGGTAAAATAATGATTACCTAACGTTTTACAAGATGTTTATTAACAATGACATTTAACTAACTTTAATGTTTGACATTCTAGTAAAACATTTCTTTTAGGAAGAAAGTGGTTTTATTTTCCATGAAAATCATATCCGAAGACGGTTCCCATCTATAAGGGATCCGCTAGTATACTTGCTTAGGGATCCGTGGGTTGTAGTAACAGAGATGATTTGATAAAACATAGGTTTTACAATTTTATACCAAGATATGTGTTTTAACCTACATTTTCTTTTAGCATGCATACATGGCTTCTAATGTATCATGAAAGAATAGGAAACATATAAATCAAAAGAAATGACAAGCACATTATGATAATAATAACCTAGATACACTAGACTATTAATAATATTTCATTTCAATGCTAAGAATGATACAAAGGATTGGGTATATGATCCCAATGTAGATTAACAACACAAAGTATATGTCTCCGTATGAGAACTTCATCATAGGGAACACAAGAGCGATGAGTGTTAAGGCGATGAGCACGAGGGCGATGTAAACCATGTTGATGATGAACCTTCTTGGTTTTGGTTTGAGATGAGATGAGAGGAAGATGAAGTTTTGAATAAGAGGTAATTTTTGAAAGTGGAAGATTTGAAAAAGTGGAGATTTGATAGAGTTGAACAACGGATGGTTTATTTATGGGGAAGGAGGAACTTTTGATATTTGTGTTTTGTTTTATTATTCGAAGGATATGTGATTCGTTCCCAGACGGTCAAGTTTTGTCACACAAGCTAGCCACTTGTGAATGGCCAACCGTAACAAACTTAAAACAGTCTGGAACCAAATGCAATGAAGTCCGTGAGAGTATAGTGTTTCCCGGTCGTTATGTCCCAACGAAGTACGTGCAAGAATAGTCAAACGTGTAGTGATCGAGAAGATTTGAGCGGAAAGAGGTTTGAATTATTATAACTACTGAGAAAAAGTATATAAACTACAGGAGCTTAAATGCAAATTAAAGAAAATTAAAAAGATAAAATATATTAAATAAACGCTATCACTATTTGCAAAATGATGTTTTTGATTTTCCGTTTTAAAACTTAAATAAAAAAAAACTACGTGACGTCTGAGAAGAAAATGTAAAAGCTGAAACAATATTAATCCTAAAATATGAAAATGACATTTTACAAACCTAATGATAAAAGAAAATTTTAGAAAAAGAAAATTATTTTATAACTATTTAATTAATTATTATTAATTAAAAACTAATTTTAACTATTTAATAATAACCTAAAACACAAGAAAATATGAAATAAAGCTAGAAAAATAAAATTATGACTTGGAAAAATCTAAAATAACTGAAAAGAATTTTCAAAACTATTTTTGTATTTTTCTGATTATTTTTCTATTTTCTATGAATTAAAAACTATTTAACACTAATTAAATTGCTTAAAAATACAAATTTAACTAAGAAAAATCTGGAAAAATATTTTTTTGACTTTTTATATTTATCTTAACCTAAGAAAAATGAAAAATTATTTTTTTTGAAACTTTTCTGAATTAATTGTATTAAATGCTAATTAAAATGACTTAAAAACTGATTTAAATAAAGAAAAATAGCAAACTGACTTAGAAAAATCTGAAAAATTCAAGAAAAGTCTAAAATAATATTAAGAATCTAGGAAAAATATAAAAACAGGGGGTTGTGTGCAAGAAACTGAAACTGCAATGCAAAGTGCTTATGAATAAGCACTTGGAATAAGCAATAAGCTACAAATAAGCACCAAACTTGCACATAAGCTATAATAAGCTAAAAGTACCCAAATGCAACAATTTATAACTATCCTAAACCTCTGAGATCCAAACTGATAAGATTTGATGTTTTGAGCTTTAAGTACCAAAAACAGATTTGGGGGCAACTTGCAGCCTAAGAATAAGCTACCAAATAAGCTGAGACTCAAAAACCAGAGATGGGAACCTACACTAGACCTGGGTAGCTATGTCTAAACCAAAGATGAGCCCTGGATGAGCTCTGATGAGCTCTGTGCAAGGATCCGCAAAACACTGTATGAGACTCGGATTGGCGAGTCGGTGCACATAACAATTAAGCCCTTATTGACAAGGCGATTTGAGGCTTGTAAAAATTCACAAAAATGTACAAAATGGTATAAAGAAACTAGACCAAGTGAAGTTTAAAACCCATGATTTCACTTAATTTGTTCCTGAATGAGTTCAAGAAAAATCGTCCTAGTTTGGTGAAAAACTGATTTTATGGTTTTGACTTTTAACAACAGTTTTGTAAATTGACTTTTATGAACTTTGAACTCAATTTGTGGACTGATTATGAAGTTATATGATGAAATGATACTACTACAAGTTATACCTATGATTTATAAACACAAAACAAGTGTTTGCTTATCAAAAATCCCAACAGTCAAGCAATTAAGACAGATCTTATGTGATTTTGACTTTGGGCTAATGCAGGTGCAATATTAAGACAGATATGAGTATAAATGAACTCAATAAACCTAGAACAACAATCCTCAACCTTGAACAAACCTAACACACAGATTAAGCAACAATCCAAACACTACTTAAATTCACTGATTTGCAATAAAAATGAGATAACCACTGAACTAGTTATTGCAGACACTAAAACTGACTCTAACCAACCTAATTAACACTTAATCAACAAATAAAAACCACTATAAACCACAAGTACAGATTATGCAATAATTCTTGAAAATAACTCACAATTGGTCCTAGCCACAATGGCTTGAAATCAGTCAACCAAAGAACCTCTATCCTATATATATCAACCCATTAACTCTGAATCAACCCAAATCCAGCTCTGCATCACCCATATCCATTTCCATTTCAAATTGAGCTCAGTTTGACTTTCTTTGACCAAAATCCAAAATTGCTTGAACTTGATATATAAGCTTACAAAAAGCTATAAGAAGCTTATGTAAGCTTATTTGAGTTTAAAAATAAGCTAGTTGAAGCTTGGATATAGGAGTTGAGGCGAAACTTGCTACTGATAATACAAAAATATGAAACTAGATAAAACTTTGGAATTGATGATTAAAAGTGGATTATCACGATAATGTAGCTTGAGTTTAGTACAATAACACAAAATATTACAATTTTAAGCAACTAAAACTTATACATTAAAAGCGACATACATGGAATTTTAAAACTAAAAGACTTCCTCTTCTTCTCTTGCTTCCTTTTTATAGCAAAACATCTTCTCTCACTACTACGAGCATATCCCACTTGATATCTGGACCATTGGATGGCTTGAGCAATTTTTGGCCATTGGATTGATTTTGGCACCAAAACACATATATGCCAGTTGAGTGTTAGGTTGAAGAAGCTTTAAATGTTTCTTGGCTTGGGGTGAGGTGGAGGGTAGGAGTAGGAGATGATGATGGAAAGTGGGTTGAGTTGCGGCGGGCGTGATGATGGAGAGGTAACCCGTGAGGCGAGTGGGTTGAGTCAAATGGGTTTGTTGGGTATATTAAAAGAAGGGGTCAAATGGATGACGAGGGGTCCAATTGGCTTGGCGGTCATGAAGTCCATGGAGGGTTCATTTGGTTTGTTTTAGTATCTGAGGCTTGTTTGTAAATTCGAAGTTGGAGGACCAAAGGCGCCATTTTCACAAGGTTGTTCAAGGGACCAAAAGTGACAAGTTTCAATAGTACAAGGACCAAAATAGACTTTTCAAATTTCAAGGACTATTTTGCCAATTTTAAACTTGAAGGACCAAACTTGTAATTTCTCAAAACTTTTGACATTTTTCACCAAAGGACTAATTTTGACAAGTTATGATTTTAAAGCGGACCTTTGGTGATTTTTCTTTTGAAATTAAGTGCTCGGGGACTATTTCGACAACTTTTGAAACTTGGAGGACCTAAAGCGCCAATTATGCAAACTTAGCTCATTTTCATCGATTTTAAACATTTTGCATCGAAACACATAAAATGCAATTTTGAGATATTTTCGGTATTTTGATGCATTCTTGAGCATTTTAAGCGTTTTGCGATTCAGTTAACTTAAAAATGATGAGTATTTACACACTCATCAATCCCCACACTAAACTATTGCTAGTCCTAGCAATCTTTTGAGAAAAACTTAATGGATTTGAATCTCTTTACCAAAAGCCATTACTTGGAGTAGCCAAATGTTTGAGTTCAAGTAAGAACTATGGTACATTGATAACCATGTGATTTTGAGCAAACCACCGACTTCCAACGGATTTGATTTGTCTTTACGAAGCCGTTTGCTCTGGACTAGCCAACTCTTAGATAAATTATCAATATTATCTTTGGTGAGTGATTACCAATTATGGGTTTTCCACGCCTTTACCACAAGCCATAAACTTGCGGGCTAGCCAACTCTTCACTTTTAAGGATATGGTGAAATTTGAATACCATACAATTTTGGGCAAATTGCAAGCCGTCAACGGATTTGAGATATCTTTACCAAGAGTGTTTGCTCTGGATTAGCCAATCCTTTTGTTTATTAGACATGGCGGATCGATAACCAATTGAGTAAGTGCAAAACACTTATTCCAAAAAAAAAAAAAAAAATTGGCCAAAAGCTGGGAATTAGGCGGTATAATTACATGATAAAATTCGTGAGAATTCCCCACACTTAGAAATGAATATTGCCCTCAATATTCAAAGTACACCATGGTTATGCTAAGCGAAACGTGAAAGGGAAATACTACGGCCATTATTTGAAAGATGTTTTTTTTTTTTAATTTACAATGGGCGACTCCCCACACTAGGGTGGTACAAAGTAGAAAGAAGTCGAAATATGGGTGAAAACCCATATGGCATCTCTTATTTTGATTCCAGTCGCTAGCTTGACTCGATCCCGCATTCATTGGTTCATGGGAGAGTTTGTCGTCAGGGACAACCACGGGGGAATGTCTCTCCAAAATAATGCTTCAACCGATGACCATTCACTTTAAAGTTTGGACCATCGGGTTGAGATAACTCAATGGTTCCATATGGAAATACTTTAGTGATGGTGAATGGTCCGACCGTAGGATTTTAGTTTTCGAGAAAATCTTCAATCTTGAGTTGAAAAGAAGGACTCGATCACCGACGTTGAAAACGCGGTTTTGATTTTGAGTCATGAATCTTCTTTGTCTTTTGTTTGTAGATCAAAGAGTTCTCGTATGCTTGATCACGGAGTTCATTTAATTCATTCATTTGGACTTTCCGGTGATCACCATTGTCTGAATATCAAAGTTGGCATGCTTCAAGGCCGGTATGCCTTGTGCTCAAGCTCAAGCGGTAGATGACATGCCTTTCCGTATACAAGCTTGTATGGAGTGCACAGATGGGTGTTTTATAAAATTTGTCACGGAAGGCCCAGTCGTCATCTAGCTTATCCGACCAAGAGCACGGTTTTCGCCTCTTGTCCTTTCAAGATTCTTTTAATCCTCGGTTGGAAACTTCCACTTGCCCACTTGTTTGGGGGTGGTGCGAGAGAGGCGGTGAGTTACACCATATACGCATGACTCTTTCAAGCGGTCATTGCGAAATGCGGACCACGATCGCGATTATAGCTCGTGGAGTTCCAAACCTAGCAAAAGAGATTTTAAGAATTTCACAACAACTCGGGCATCGTTGGTAGGCAAAGCCTTAGCTTCAACCATTTTGACAAATAGTCAACGGCCACAGTATGTATTTGTTACCGCGAGGCGAAGGAAATGGCCCCATAAAGTCAATGCCCCGGATGTCAAAAATCTCACACACTTGAATGGCGTTTTGCGGCATTTCATTTCTTTAATGAGATATTCCGTGACGTTGATAAGCGTCACGGGTTTTGACAAATTCATGGGCATCCTTGTAAATCGTGGGCCAATAGAATCCGGAATCAAACACCTTCTTGGTGTGTAGTTGGGACTATGATGTCCCCAGTAGGTCGAGAATGGCAAGCCTTGAGAATGTCAATGGCTTACGACCATACACATCGCTGATGACTTGATCGCGCAAATTTTGAACAAGTAGGGTCGTCCGTAAGTAATGTTTCACATCTTTAAAAATTTGTTTTTACGTTGGGACGACATCCCTTTCACCATAAAGTTACCCGCATGGTAATTTGCAAAGTCGACAAACCATGGGGTAGAAGAGTCTCCACGAAAAGAAACCACATTGATTGTTTCGAGAGGAAATGTTTCGTTAATTTCCTTTTCTCGAACACATCTTGGTGAGGGTTTTCTAGGCAGGACGAGATGATCGTGACGGGTTCTCGGCTCCTTTTTATCACGTATAATGATATCAAATTCTTGTAGGAGGAGAACCCAGCGAGCAATCTCGGCTTTGCATCTTGTTTTGCAAAGAGATATTTGAGGCCGAGTGATCCGTATACACCACGCATTTGGTCAAGATAAGGTATGGCGAAACTTCTCAACGCATACACCACGCCCAATAATTCTTTTTACGTAGTGGTGTAATGGGTTTGAGCTTGATCGTAGTTTACTTGCATAGTGGATAGAGTGAAAATGCTTGGTTTTCGTTGCCCCAAGGCTGCCGATAGCAAAATCACTTGCATCGCACATGAGCTCAAAGGCTAAATCGATCGGGGCAACTAGAATGGGTGTACTGTAGCTTTTTCTTTAATGTTTCAAAAGCTTGATGCACTCGGTGAGAAGATAAAAGGACATCTTTTTCAAGAAGATGGGTCATAGGCGGCGATTTTAGAAATCTTGTATGAATCTCGATAAAACCGGCATGACCTAAAAACTCTAATACCTTTGGCGGTAGTAGGATGAGGCAATTTAGCAATAACATCAACTTTGCTCTATCTACCTCAATCCGTTTTTGAAATCTTATGGCCAAGGACTATGCCTTCTTTGACCATAAAGTGGCTCTTCTCCCAATTTAGACAAAGATTGGTGTCTTCACACCGTTGAAGCATTTTCTAAATGGGAGAGACATGTATAAACGAGTCCCCAATGACCGAGAAGTCATCCATAAACACCTCCATAGTTTCCCCGATCATGTCGTGGAAAATTGCCATCATACATCGTTGGGCGTGCGGGGGCATTGTATAGGCCAAAAGGCATACGTCGTAGGCAAGCGTTCCGTATGGGCAGTGAATGTGGTCTTTTCTTGATCCAGCGGATCAATGGGGATCTGAAAGTAACGAGAAACCATCAAGGAAACAATAGTAGTCGTTCCGCTAATCTCTCAAACATCGGTCCATGAAGGGTGAGGAAAATGGTCTTTCTGGTGGCTTCGTTTAACTGCGATAGTCAATACACACGCCATCCGTAACCAATCGAGTTGGAATTAACTCGTTTTCTTCATTGTGACAACAGTTATGCCACCCTTTTTGGAGCGCAATGAATTGGGCTAACCAGGACTATCGAGATCGGGTAAATTAAACCGGCATCAAAGTTTGAGAACCTCTTGTTTGATAACCTCATGAATCTTAGGATTCACCCGTCTACGATGTTGGATTGCTGGTTTGAAGTCATCCTCCATTAAGATTTTGTGAGTACAAAACTCGGGGTTGATACCCTTAATGTCGGAGAGTTTCCAAGCAATTGCTTGCTTGTGTGACTTCAAGACCTTTATGAGAGCAGTTTTCTCCTCCTCGGTTAAGTCTTTAGCAATTATGACGGGTAATTTATCATCACCCTCCAGAATGCATACTCGAGATGAGGAGGTAGGTCCTTAAGTTCAACCTCGGGAAATTCTTGATAGAAGTTTGTACTTATTTGATTTCCTCAATTGTGATCTCTTTCGGAGGAGTGAAGGTAATGGATCTTCATTTAACAATTGCTCAAGATAAAGGATATCTCCTCAGAGTCATAAACACCATCAATTCGGTGGAATTGATTCATCGATAACAAGAAACTCATCGATCTCTTCCGGAAGAAGTCGCCTCCTCAAGCGGAGTGAGAGAGGGGAAGAGTCGGCAATGATTGGTTGAGAAGATGTGGTGGAATCCCCCTCACGAATTATGAAGATAACCAAAAACTCTTGAGAGTACTCCTCTAAGGCAATATCAATTACATCGACTCGATTAATTGATTCGGTATCATAATTTGAGGAGTACTTGAAGTTTGATCAAGGTTAAAGTGGCGACTTCATTACCACACGTAGCGTGATTTCTTGCTCAAATACATCAATGAGAGCACGGCTGTTCTCGGGAATCCTCGTCCAACAATGAGGGAACCGAGGATCGACATCAAAATCAACAACCACAAAGTCGGTGGAAAATGGAACTTTCCTACTTTCACGAATACATCCTCGGCGATGCCAAGAGGACGCGATATAGAAACGATCGCAAGCTCAAGAGTCATGCGGTAGGAACAAGTTACGGAAGAAAGCTTCTTCCACATTGAATAAGGCATCAGTTGATGCTTTCTCCAAGATCGGCAAGGGCAAAGCATTGATCATTCTGGAAAACACAAGGAAGAAGAAATTTTCCGGGATCTCCAAGCTTCTCGGGAAGCTTCTTTATGAGCTATTTGGCGGTTCTCGTTCAAAGGAGTCTTAGCCATTTCAAATAGCTTTTTCTTGTTGCTCGACATGTGTTTGAGAGTAGATGCAAACTTGGGCATCAACATGATGGCATCCATAAAGCTTATGTCAAAATGTAGCTCTTGGAAAATTTGAAAGAATTTTCCATTTGATGGCCAGCTTTTTGCGGAGTTTTGCTCATTTAAGCGTGAGGGTAAGGAATAGAAGTTTTGGATTTGGGGTTGCCAGCGGAGGTTCAAAAACAACTCGAGTTTGGTTTTGGGTTTCGGGACAACTGAGGATGGACATTCTTTGGTATTTCCGTTATTATTAGGAAGTTCCTTGTCCTTTGTCGCCTCGGGTTAAGCTTTCCACTACCGGGGAGAAGAAGAAGAGGTAGTAGGAATAGCGGGTCCATCATAAACACCACTTCGGTTGTGATCGCCTTTGCATCGCCCCTCGGATTAGCGATCGTGTTGCTAGGTAAAGTACACAGGCAGGGTCGATCATTTAAAGACTTCTTAATGTCGAAATCGGCTAACCAACAACCTGTTCATTTCCTCTTGGGATTTCATGAATTGTTTCAACAACTCATCGGATGATGGTCAGTTGGACAATGGCTTGAGTTTGCAGGAAAATTACAGCCTCTATTGTTTGGATTAGGGCCTTGATTTTGAAAATTTCCTTGATTATTGCCATGAAAATACCACAGGTTGTAATTTCCACGACACAGGTTTCTATTGAAATTTCCTTGGTGTTGGAAATTTTGATTTTGATTTTGAAAACCGTTGTTTGGACTAAAATTACCTTGGTTTTGAAAACCTTGGTTTGGTCTATTTTGATTTTGATTACGGTTTTGGTTGAAACCGGAGGTCGAGGGTAGTGGTTGGGGCGGTGGTTGGTCTATAGGAGCACGGTATTGGTTGCCTCTGGATTAGAAATCCCATGACATTAGCTTCAAAGGGTTACCATCGGTGGCCATACGGTTGTAATAGGCATGGGGGCCACAAGTAACACAGACTTCCACTTTCTTAACTTCGAGGAGGTGAAGTTTGTGGAAAAAGACTTTCTTTTGGTTGGGAGAACCAAAGCTTGAATAGCTTAGTGAGTTTGTCAATCTTAGCATCGGTGCTAGATTGACTCACGAGCGATGAAGAAGAAGGACCAACAACGACTTGGGAAACAACGGCTTGCTTCGTGCGGTGCGGACTTTAGACTTGTTTTCAATGATCGCTAAAGCTTCTTTGGCAGTTTTGCTTAAGAAATTTCCTCCGGTGGAGGAATTGGAAGAATCTTGATCAGTTGACTCACTCCATTATAGAAAGTATCGAGTTGCATCAACTCGGAGAAACCGTGGTGAGGACATTTGCGAAGCAATTCCTTAAAACGATCCGCGATTCTTGAAGGATTCATCAAACTTTTGAGTGAACTTGATGATTTCATTTTAAGACTCGTGGTTTTGGAAGGTGGATAAAACTCATTCACAAATTTCTTCACCGGTCTTCCATGTCTCAATTGGTGAGGGGTTGTTTTCAAGCCAAATCCGGGCTTGCCCTCGAGAAAATGGGAGCAGGAAAAGCACTGACATCTGTAGGGACATTCTTGTATTTGATGGTAGATGCAATCTTGTTAAACCATCGAATATGAGCATGAGGATCATCCGCTCAAAACCATAGAAGCCGACTTGAGGTTACAAGATTGATAACCGGTTTTGAGTTCAAAATTTTCGACCACAATGGGTGGGATAACAATAACATCTCCATACCGTCGATGGGTGCGGAGAAGCTCACACATAGGGCGTTCTTCCGCCATGACAACGGAGTAGTGTGAGCGATCCGGATCTCGGATCCGGTGATGGAGCGAGAAAGTCTCGGACACGCCTTCTTGGAATCTTGACAAGCTCACGAAATGGGCTCACAGATCTAGAAGAGCGAGTGCGCATACACTAGAGTTGACTCCAAGAGATCTCAGAGTTAAGGAAAGGAATGGGAATTATGAAAATATTTTATGAAAATGGGGTAAGGAGAATCTTTTTGAGTTTTCTGGTTTTGACAAGTATATATAACAACAAATCCAATTAAAACAAAATCGAGGCAAAACAACAGTGAACTTAAACCAATAATCACAAGATGAATGGCTTCTTTGAAAAAGGTACACCACTGAGGACACAAAGGCAAGTTTTAAATCTTTAGTTCGGGAACTTATTATGGTCGTACCCCAGTTAGGTAGTACTTTGCCTTGGTTTTGGTGGTAATCTTTTATGTTGTTATTATTAAGAAAGCGACAAATCTTTTTATATTTTTATCTTTGATACATATATAGAAACAAAAGGAAAATATTTTGTGTTTTATCGTTTTGGATGTTTTTGGGTTTTGGATTTTTATAAGAATATATATAGATATAGATAGATGGTATGAACAAGAGTGAATATTCAAATCACTAATCGCTAAGCGGAAGATAATTAGCACTGACTCCCGTAGCGCCTAAAATTTTGATTCGTTCCCAGACGGTCAAGTTTTGTCACACAAGCTAGCCACTTGTGAATGGCAAACCGTAACAAACTTAAAACGATTCGGAACCAAATGCAATGAAGTCCGGAGAGTATAGTGTTTCCCAGGTCGTTATGTCCCAGCAGTGTGCGAGAATAGTCAAGCGATGTAGTGATCGAGAAGATTTGAGCGAAAAAGAGGTTTGAATTATTATAACTACGAGAAAAGTATATAAACTACAGGAGCTTAAATGCAAATTAAAGAAAATTAAAAAGATAAAATATATTAAATAAACGCTATCACTATTTGCAAAATGATGTTTTGATTTTACATTTTAAAACTTAAATAAATAAAAACTACGTGGCGTCTGAGAAGAAAATGTAAAAGCTGAAACAATATTAATCCTAAAAATATGAAAATGACATTTTTACAAACCTAATGATAAAAGAAAATTTTTAGAAAAAGAAAATTATTTTTATAACTATTTAATTAATTATTATTAATTAAAAACTAATTTTAACTATTTAATAATAACCTAAAACACAAGAAAATATGAAATAAAGCTAGAAAAATAAAATTATGACTTGGAAAAATCTAAAATAACTGAAAAGAATTTTCAAAACTATTTTGTATTTTTTAGATTATTTCTATTTTCTATGAATTAAAAACTATTTAACACTAATTAAATTGCTTAAAATACAAATTTAACTAAGAAAAATCTGGAAAAATATTTTTTGACTTTTATATTTATCTTAACCTAAGAAAAATGAAAAATTATTTTTTGAAACTTTTACGAATTAATTGTATTAAATGCTAATTAAAATGACTTAAAGCGATTTAAATAAAGAAAAATAGCAAAGCTGACTTAGAAAAATCTGAAAAATTCAAGAAAAGTCTAAAATAATATTAAGAATCTAGGAAAATATAAAAACATGGGGTTGTGTGCAAGCTGAAGCGCAATGCAAAGTGCTTATGAATAAGCACTTGGAATAAACAATAAGCTACAAATAAGCACCAAACTTGCATGAAGCTATAATAAGCTAAAAGTACCCAAATGCAACAATTTATAACTATCCTAAACCTCGAGATCAAGCGATAAGATTTGATGTTTTGAGCTTTAAGTACCAAAAAGCAGTTTGGGGCAACTTGCGACCTAAGAATAAGCTACCAAATAAGTTGAGACTCAAAAACCGAGATGGGAACCTACACTAGACACTGGGTAGCTATGTCTAAACCAAAGATGAGCCTGGATGAGCTCGATGAGCTCTGTGCAAGGAGCGCAAAACACTGTCTTGAGACTCGGTGATTGCGAGTCGGTGCATGGCAATTAAGCCCTTATTGACAAGCTGATTTGAGGCTTGTAAAAAATTCACAAAAATGTACAAAAATGGTATAAAGAAACTAGACCAAGTGAAGTTTAAAAACCCATGATTTCACTTAATTTGTTCCACAAATGAGTTCAAGAAAAATCGTCCTAGTTTGGTGAAAAAGCGATTTTATGGTTTGACTTTTAACAGCAGTTTTGTAAATTGACTTTATGAACTTTGAACTCAATTTGTGGGTGATTATGAAGTTATATGATGAAATGATACTACTACAAGTTATACCTATGATTTATAAACACAAAACAAGTGTTTGCTTATCAAAAATCCCAGGTCAAGCAATTAAAGGCGGATCTTATGTGATTTTGACTTTGGGCTAATCGAGTGCAATATTAAGGCAGATATGAGTATAAATGAACTCAATAAACCTAGAACAACAATCCTCAACCATGAACAAACCTAACACACAGTTAAGCAACAATCCAAACACTACTTAAATTCATTTGATTTGATAAAATGAGATAACCAACGAACTAGTTATTGCGAGACATTAAAGCCGACTCTAACCAACCTAATTAACACTTAATCAACAAATAAAAACCACTATAAACCACAAGTACAGTTATGCAATAATTCTTGAAAATAACTCACAATTGGTCCTAGCCACAATGGCTTGAAATCGATCGACCAAGAACCTCTATCCTATATATATCAACCCATTAACTCGAATCAACCCAATCCATTCTGCATCACCCGTATCCATTTCCATTTCAAATTGAGCTCGGTTTGACTTTCTTTGACCAAAATCCAAAATTGCTTGAACTTGATATATAAACACAAAAAGCTATAAAAGCTTATGTAAGCTTATTTGAGTTTAAAAATAAGCTAGTTGAAGCTTGGATATAGGAGTTGGAAGCGAAATTTGCTACTGATAATACAAAAATATGAAACTAGATAAAACTTTGGAATTGATGATTAAAAGTGGATTATCTTGATAATGTAGCTTGAGTTTAGTACAATAACACAAAATATTACAATTTTAAAGCTTAACTAAAACTTATACATTAAAAGCGACATACATAGAATTTTAAAAACTAAAGACTCCCTATTCTTCTCTTTGCTTCCTTTTTATAGCAAAACATCTTCTCTCACTACTACGAGCATATCCACGATATCTGGACCATTGGATGGCTTGAGCAATTTTGGCCATTGGATTGATTTTGGCGCAAAACACATATATGCCAGTTGAGTGTTAGGTTGAAGAAGCTTTAAATGTTTCTTGGCTTGGGGTGAGGTGGAGGGTAGGAGTAGGGAGATGATGATGGAAAGTGGGTTGAGTTGCGGGCGTGATGATGGAGGGTAACCCGTGAGGCGAGTGGGTTGAGTCAAATGGGTTTGTTGGGTATATTAAAGAGAAGGGGTCAAATGGATGAGGGGTCCAATTGGCTTGGCGGTCATGAAGTCCATGGAGGGTTCATTTGGTTTGTTTTAGTATCTGAGGGCTTGTTTGTAAATTACGAAAGTTGGAGGACCAAGGCGCCATTTTCACAAGGTTGTTCCAAGGGACCAAAAGTGACAAGTTTCAATAGTACAAGGACCAAAATAGACTTTCAAATTTCCAAGGACTATTTTGCCAATTTTAAACTTGAAGGACCAAACTTGTAATTTCTCAAAACTTTTGACATTTTTCACCAAAGGACTAATTTTGACAAGTTATGATTTTAAAGCGGACCTTTGGTGATTTTTCTTTTGAAATTAAGTGCTCGGGGACTATTTCGACAACTTTTGAAACTTGGAGGTGAAAGCGCCAATTATGCAAACTTAGCTCATTTTCATCGATTTTAAACATTTTGCATCTGAAACACATAAAATGCAATTTTGAGATATTTTCGGTATTTTGATGCATTCTTGAGCATTTTAAACGTTTTGCGATTCAGATTTAACCAAAATGATGAGTATTTACACTCGTGATCCCCACACTAAACTATTGCTAGTCCCTAGCAATCTTTTGAGAAAAACTTAATGGATTTGAATCTCTTTACCAAAAGCCATTACTTACGGAGTAGCCAAATGTTTCGAGTTCAAGTAAGAACTATGGTACTGCGATAACCATGTGATTTTGAGCAAACCACGACTTCAATGAGTTTGATTTGTCTTTACCGAAGCCGTTTGCTCTGGACTAGCCAACTCTTAGATAAATTATCAATATTATCTTTGGTGGTGATTACCAATTATGGTTTTTCCTTTGCCTTTACCACAAGCCATAAACTTGCGGGCTAGCCAACTCTTCACTTTTAAGGATATGGTGGTGAATACCATACAATTTTGGGCAAATTGCAAGCCGTCAGCGGTTTGAGATATCTTTACCAAGAGCCGTTTCTCCTGGATTAGCCAATCCTTTTGTTTATTAGACATGGCGGATGATAACCAATTGAGTAAGTGCAAAACACTTACTCCAAAAAAAAAAAAAAAAAAAAAATTGGCCAAAAGCAGGGAATTAGGCGGTATAATTACATGATAAAATTCATGAGAATTCCCCAGCATAGAAATGAATATTGCCCTCAATATTCAAAGCACAGCGGTTATGCGGGCGAGAACGTGAAAGGGAAATACTACGGCCATTATTTGAAAGATGTTTTACACCAATTCATCCTCCGTGGGACTTAACGACCGAGAATTCCCTATATTCCTCGATCTTAATTGCATTTGTGTTTAATTGTTTTAAGTCTATTTGACTTATTTGTTTAGCACCAATAAAATTTTAGGCTTATTCTTGGGTAAAGAGATAATGGTAGTAGTATTTCCTCCGATCTAAATAATGGTAGTAGTATTTCCCTTTCGTTCTTTGTTTCGGCATAACCGTGCATTTTGAATATTGAGGGCAATATTCATTCTAAGTGTGAAATTCTCACGAATTTCATGTAATTATTCCACCAATTTCCCGTTTTGGCCAAAATTTTTTTGGGTAAGTGTTTTCACTTACTCGACAAATGTGTCGATCCGCCATGTCTAACCCGCATAAGGTTGGCTAATCCGAGGCAAACGGCTCTTGGTAAAGATATCTCAAATCCGTTTATGGCTTGCAATTTGCTAAAATTGTATGGTGTTGACTCACCATATCTTTAAACTAGTGAAAAGTTGGCTAGCCGCAAGTTTATGGCGTGGTAAAGCGATTGAAAATCCATAATTGTAATCGGCTCACCAAAGATAATATTGATAATTTATCTGAGAGTTGGCTAGTCGAGAAAGTGCGACACGGTAAAGACAAATCAAATCCGTTGACGACTTATGATTTGCTCAAAATCATTTGGTTATCATTGTACCAAAGTTCTTACTGACTCGAAACAATTGGCTACTCGAAGTAATGGCTTTTGGTAAAGAGATAAAATCCATTAACTTTCATAAATCATTGCTAGGGACTAGCAATATCTTAGTGTGGGGATTGATGAGTGTCAAATACTCATCATTTTATCTTGTTAGAATGCCAAAACATCGAAAACACTCGAAACACATCAAAATGATAAAAATATCACAAACAAGTGTTTTATATGTTTTAAATGCAAAAACATCAAAATACGGTGAAAAATGTATCAAGTTTGCATAATTGGCGGTTTAGTCCCCAGTTACAAAAGTTGTCAAAATCGGGTCTGGTAATTCAAAACTTGCAAAATATCATTTTAGGTCCAAGAGATTCAAAAGTTGTCAAAATAAACCCTTCAAGTTTAAAAATCACAAATTGACAACTTTGGTCCCTCGACTTTGCAAAAGTGTCAAAATTAGTCCCTAAGGTTTTAAAAATAAGAAAATAATCAAAATAAACCTTATACTATTTATAAATGGCAATATTGGTCCTTCATGATAACTTTGGAGAAAATTACAAGTTTGGTCCTTATAATTTCTAAATTGACAGTTTTGGTCCCTAGATTTGTAAAAAATGGAAATTATCAATATAGGTCCTTGTACTATTCTTACTTGGCAGGTTTTACCCTTGTGATAAAGTTTGGAGACATGTTCAAGATCAGCCCTTAACTTTAGCCAAATTGCAAATATGGTCCTTGTTGTTTAATTAAACCAAACCGGACCCTTTATTAATTCTAAGCCCAATCAAGCCCAAACACTTGACCCGTGAGTTTTAAAATCAAATAATACCGCTTAAGTCTTGTTCATCGTCTCTCCCAATTTGTTTAGCCAAAACCGATGGTTTTAACCTTTGGTTTTCTCCTTACACCTCACTAACACCACTGAGTACCTTCCCTCCACCACCACATCATTCCAAGCTCAATTAATGAGAAAACCAAACCTTTGAAAAAATGGCGCCAAATTCGACATTTGGCCGTCTGATTATTTGGATGAAATCAAGGGTCAAGATGTGGTGGGATATTTCAGTCGACAAGAGATAATTGAGGTCAATAAATATCAAGAAAAAACAGAGAAGGCAATCTAGTGTAATTTTCAATTTTATGTCGTTTTAGTTAATTTTCTTTATCCGATGTATTTTAAGCTCTCAAGCACTTAATTAAGTATTCTCGATGTATGTGAAACTTTTCAATAATCAATTTCGATATTAAAGTTCTAATCTCGGTTGTTAATTTTCAAATTTCAAAGAAATCTCAAAATGTTGAAATGTTGTTAGCAATGGTTAGTTTGGACTTAGAAGCTCATATAAGCTCCTCATAAAGCTTATCAAAGCTTTTAGATACTCTTAAAATCAGTTTATTAGCAAAAATCAAAAAATTCACAAAAATATCAAATAATTAGCTTAAAAATAAAAAATCATGGTACAAGGTTCAAAAAGGCTGGAGCAGGGTTTATCTTGGATGGCCTTGGTATAGAGCTTCTTGGGAAGCTATAGGGTATGTTTGTGTGCCTTGGTTCTCGATTAAATTGGATCCGGTTTGTAAGCTTTTGGTCTAAATTGGCATTTCTTGTTTAAGTGAATCATAAGCTTAATCTCATTTGTCTTTGTGTTACTTAGTTCTGATCAAGTGTATTTAAGTTTTAAAACCGGTGGTTTGTTATTTTAAATCGTGATTATTAACAAACTCATTTTAACGATTAATATTGCATACTTTGTAATTCTTAGTTTTATACTATTAATGTTGATGTTTTATACTTATATAGTCCCTTATATGATAATCTAAGGTTTTAATCAAGTCTGAGTTCTTAATCGACAAACTCTTTGAAAAACTCAAAGCTGTCATTTTAAAGGGTGTTTGGATTTGTGTAGTTATCTGTATAATAGGTTGTTGCAGACTTTGATTTTGCTTGTCTCATGTCATACTAGTTCTTAATAACTCAGTTCAAGCAAGAAAACCAGTGGTCATTAGTTTAAAAGTCAAAACCCTTTTAATGTCATTTTATGCATTAAGCTGTTGGATTTTAGGATCGAGTTATCATGATTTTGTGTTAAAAGTTGTTACCAAACATCAAACAAGTCTTAATATACCTTAATACATCAATATCGGTGTTTTAGATCAATCACAAGTTCATTAAAGTCAAACCTTCAATTTTAGAAAAGTCGAATGTGCCTGTACGCGAATTTCTAACCATTTTCATCGACTTCTAAAGAGCTTATTAGTTGACCATTATCTGTGATTTTAGCTCTTTGGATAGTCAACCTGGTCCTTTTCAAGCTCCAAGTTTTAAAATTCCATTTTCGACTTATTTACTAGGCACTGCTATTGCTTATCGGTTGGTCCCGTATCACTTCGACATTCAACGAGTTTTACTCGATGATTTGTCGATTTACGAAAGCTTCTCACAAGCTCATAAGAGCTTTTCATTGTCGAGTTTTGGTTTATACACTCTCAACCAGGTCTAATACAAGTTCTAGTAATTGCTTTTCGGTTTAGCTTATTGTGTGTTACGTGCAATAGTTTAAAGTAGTATACCAAAATCATTTTGCTTATTTAACTCAAACATCAAATCATGTTAAACTTGTAATCCGAGAGATCATGGTTTGTTGTTTTAGTTGGTATAGAGTTCTTTTAGCTTAATATAGCTTCTGTGTAGGTTTGGTAGCTTTTGGTTGTTATTTGGCTTTTCAAGTGCTTAATAATAGCGATTACAAGCTGATTGCTTATTTCTCCACACAAGCCTATGTTTTCTATTTTCCTAGATTCAGGATATTAAAATAGACTTTTCTGAAATTTTCATAATTTTCCATAGCTGTTTGCTATTTTTCTTAATTAAAAGCAGTTTTTAGGTATTTTAAATAGCTTTTAATACAAATAAATTATAAAAAGTCCAAAAAATGATTTTCAATTTCCTTAGGTTAAGATAAATATAAAAGTAATAAAAAGTATTTTTTCATAATTTTCTTAGTTTAAAAAGTATTTTTAGCATTTTAATTAGTTTTAAATAGTTTTAAATTAATAATAAATACATAATAAGTCTTAAAAATATATTCTCAGTTTTAAAATAAGTTTTATCATATTTTAGATTTTCTAAGTTATAATTTCATTTTTCTAGGTTAATTTTGTATTTTCTTGTATTTTAGTGCAATTTAAATACTTAATAAATAGTTTTTAATTAATAATAATTAAATAAATAGTTGTAAAAATAATTTTCTTTTTCTAATAATTTTCTTTTATTATTAGGATTGTAAAAATACCATTTTCATATTTGTAGGTCTTTTATTTCTTAAAACTCACTTTTTATTTAGTACGTTACGTAGTTTTTAATTTAAACATACGTTTTAGGAAATAAACGTTCATCGACTTTAAAAATAGTGATAGCGTTTATTTAATAGATTTTATCTTTTATTTCTTTTAATTTGCATTTAAGTCGCTTTAATTTGTAGATTTTCTCTTTAGGTATAATTTTCCATCAAAAACCTCTTGATTCTTTATCCTTGGTGATCATTCTACCATCGATCAAGTGTTTTTACACCAATTCATCCTCCGTGGGACTTAACGACCGAGAATTCCTATATTCCTCGATCTTAATTGCATTTGTGTTTAAGCTTGTTTTAAGTCTGTTAGACTTGTTGTTTATACTGAGATCAAATTTTAGGCGCCCATTCTTACGGAAATTTGTAGCGTGTTTCTAGCATTATCGGACCCGTGCTTGCACATATACCACGGTTTGTAAAAAGTTTTACGTAAAGTTTATATAAATCAAAAGTTCATTAACACTTTTCCTAAAGTGTTAAAAACACCAAAAAATATAAAACAACAAAACAATAAATAACGTTTTCTATTTTGTATTCTCTTTTAAGGTGATTCTTGAAGAGATACGATTTGGTTAAGCAGGACGATAACAAAAATATTGTCCAAAAGTTTTAAACCCATACGCACAAATCTAACCTCGTCTTTTCGGTGGTACTTAATTGAATACATAAAATCAACCACCAGAAATCAAGGCGGTGCTACTACCTAGCGGGGTGCGACCATTAATAAGTTCCGAACATCGATTTAAAACTTGCCTTTGTGTCACTTGTGATTTGGTGTACCTTTTTCAAAAGCCAGTTCATTTGGGATTATTGGTTAAGTTCACTTGTGTTTTGCCTCATTTGTTTTGAAAATTGATTTTTATACTTAGTGCATGCGCTCGTTCTTCCAGTTCTACAAGTCCCCTTTCGAACTTGGAAACATTCCTCATGACGTGAGGGCGTTCGGCTCCTTGGTAGTGAGTGAGGCGTCTACCACCACCACCACTGTCGAAATGGCGGAAGACAAACCTATGAATGAGCTTCTCCAAGCACCCATCGAGGGTTACGGAGATGCCATTGTTGTCCCGGCCATTGTGGTGATACCTTGAGCTCAAAAGCCGGGTTGCTTAATCGGTAACCCAAAGCCAATTCTATGGTTTGAGCGGGATGATCCTCATGCACACATTCGATGGTTTAACAAGATTGCATCTACCATCAAGTACAAGAATGTCCCGCGATGCTATCAAGCTTCTTGTTCCCATTTTCTCAGAGGACAAGCCGGAATTGGCTTGAAACAACCCCTCGTTCCATTGAGACATGGGAAGATCTAGTTACCAAGTTTGTTAGCAATTCTATCCTCCATCTCGAACTACAAGTCTTAAGAATGAGATAATGAAATTTTCTCGAGATTTGATGAATCATTCGGGAGGCATGGGATCGTTACAAAGAATTGCTCATAAGTGTCCATCATGGTTTTACGAGTTAATGCAAATGGATACTTTCTATAATAGTGCGAGACCGGTGACCAAGACTCTCGAATGCCTCGCGGAGGAAATTTCCTTAGCAAAACCACCAAAGAAGCCTTACAAATCATTGAAAACAAGTCCCGGTCCGTCCTTTCCGCACTAAGACATATCAAAATCGATCTAATGCGGACCTTCTACTTCATCTCTGTGAGTACATCTAGCACCGATGCTAAGATTGATAAACTCACGGACATTATTCGAGCTTTGGTTCTTGCTAACCAAAGAAAGTCACCTTCACTCAGACACCATCACATGGTGAAGTGAAGAAAGTTGAAGTTGTGTCACTTGTGGTGGTCCTCATGCATACTACAATTGTACTACCACCGATGGTAGTCCGTTTGAAGCAAATGCTATAGCGGTACTTCTAATCAAGGAGGTAATCAATACCGTCCTCAGAATGAACCAAACTACCGTGCTAGCACTTATCGAGGCACCACCGGGTTTAACGAATCCTAACAGGAATCGAGAATCAACCTAGAATGAACCAAGGTTATCAAAACCAAGGTAATTTCTATCTGGACCCAATCAAGGTTTCCAACAACAAGGAACCTTCATCAAAACAATTTCAATCGAGGGAATCAATTTCATGGGAATGTGAATCCTAATCAAGGGAATTTTCAACAACAAGGTCATAATCAAAACATCAGACCTCAAAATTTCCTCTAATCCACCTCCATCATTACTCCTCGGGACCATCATCGATGAGTTCTTGAAGCGGTTCATGAAATCCCAAGATGAGATGAGCAGTTGTTGGTCGGTCGGATCGGCGATCTCGAAATCTTTAAATGATCAACCCTCGGGCTCGGGAAAACTTCCGAGCAACACGATCGCTAACCCGGGGGCGATGCCAAAGCGATCCTGACCAGTGGTGTTTCATACTGGACTGCTTGTTCCTACTACCTCTTCTTCTTCTTTTCTTCCTAAGGTAGGGGACGGTGAACCTCAAAACACAATGGACCTCGACTCCAATGCCACCTCCACGGTGCCAATGAGTCAAGTCGCCAAGGATACTACGGACAAAGTGCATAATTCAAGCCCACGAAGTACCGCTGCGTCCTACCTTGGTGAGTCAACCTCAGTGGTCCGAAACCTAAGTCAAATCAAGGAGTTGTTTTGAACCTCCTATAGCTCTGTTGAGAATCAATCCAAATCTTCTATTCCTTACCCATCGCGTTTGAATGAGCAAAAGCTCGTGAGAAAGCTAGTCATCAAATGGATAAATTTTCCAAATTTTCCAAGAGTTACATTTGACATAAGCTGCGGATGCTATCATCTTGATGCCCAAGTTTGCATCGACTCTCGAACACATGTTAAGCAATAAGGAAAAATTTGTTTGAAATGGCTAAGACTCCTCTTATGAGCGCGCTCGTGATTATTACGAAGAAGCTTCTGAAAGCTTGGAGATCTGGGAAATTTCTCTTACCTTGTGTATTCCGGGGATGGTTGAATGCTTTGCCCTAGCGAGATCTTGGTGCAAGCATTAATCTTATGCCATATTCGGTGTGGAAGAAACTCTCTCTTAGGAACTCACTCCTACATGCATGACTCTCGAGCTTGCGGATCGTACAATATCCGTCCTCTTGGCATTCTTGAGGGCGTATTTGTAAGTAGGAAAGTTCCATTTTCGGTGACTTCGTGGTTGTTGATTTTGATGCCGATCATCGGGTTCTCTCATTGTTGGTCGAGGATTCACGAGCGGGCGTGCTCTCATAGATGTATTTGAGCAAGAAATCACATTACGTGTTGGTCTTGAAAGGCGTCACTTTTAACCTTGATCGGACTTGAGGTACTCCGCAAATTATGATTACAGATCGGTTAACGAATAGATATCATTGATGTTGCTACGAAGAGTACTACAAGAAGTTCTTGGTTATGATCATAATTCTTGGTGATAATCTCACTTATTCATCTCAACCTATCATCGCCAATTCTCTCTTTCTCTCACCCCATTTGAGGAAAGTGACTTCATCTTAGAAGAGATTGAAGCCTACTTATCCGATGATTACGTACCATGGGAAATTGATCACGCTCAATTGACATTGAGGAGACATACTTCTCATTGAGAAGTTGCTTAATGATGATCCATCATCGACCCCTCACTTTAGTGATTCAATTCTGGTGAGATTAATCAAAATGAGATTAATCGGAGGAGATATTCTTCTTGAGAAGTTGTTAAATCATGACATTTCTCATCCTCTCCCTTCCATCAAACTTCATAACAAGGAAGTCAAGTCGGTTGAAAAGCGAAGAATTTCACGAGGTTGAGCTTAAGGACTTACCACCTCATCTCGAGTATGCATTCCTTGAAGGTGATGATAAATTACCGGTCATTATTGCTAGAGATTTGAGTAAAGATGAAAAATTTGCTCTTATAAAAATATTGAAGTCACACAAGCAAGCAATTGCTTGGAAACTCTCCGACATTAAGGGTATCAACCACGAGTTTTGTACTCATAAAATCTTGATGGAGGATGACTTTAAGCCAGCGAGTTCAACATCGGAGAAGAGTAAATCCAAAATCCATGATGTTATCAAGCGAGGAGGTTATCAAACTTCTTGATGCGAGATTGATTTACCCAATCTCGAGACAGTCCTTGGGTCATTGATACATTGTGTCGAAAAAGGGTGGCATTCTGTTGTCACTAATGAAGATAACGAGTTAATTCCAACTCGATTGGTTACGGGATGGCGTGTTTGCATTGACTATCGTAAGTTGAATGGCGCTACTCGTAAAGACCATTTTCCTCTACCCTTTATGGACCAAATGCTTGAGAGATTAGCGAGGAGCGAATACTATTGTTTCCTTGATGGTTTCTCGGGGTACTTTCGATTCCCATTGATCCAAGGATCAAGATAAAACCACATTCACTGTCCATACGGAACTTTTGCCTATAGGCGTATGCCTTTTGGCCTATGTAATGCTCACAGCGCGTTCCAACGATGTATGATGGCCATTTTCCACGACATGATCGGAAACAATGGAGTGTTTATGGATGACTTCTCGGTCATTGGGGATTCATTTCAAACTTGTCTCTCCCATTTAGATAAAATGCTTCAAAGGTGTGAAGACACAAATCTTTGTCTAAGCGGGAGAAAAGTCACTTTATGGTCAAAGAAGGCATAGTCCTTGGCCATAAGATTTCAAAGAACGGGATTGAGGTTGATAGAGCAAAAGTCGATGTTGTTGCTAAACTACCTCATCCTACTACAAATCAAAGGTATTAGGAGTTTTTAGGTCATGCGGTTTCTATCGTAGATTCATTCAAGATTTTTCCAAAATCGCCCGACCAATGACCCATCTTCTTGAAAAGGATGCTCCTTTTATCTTTTCACCCGAGTGCATCGTAGCTTTTGAAACATTGAAGAAAAAGCTTCTGAAGCACCATTCTCGTTGCTCCATTGGGATTTACCTTTTGAGCTTATATGCGATGCAAGTGATTTTGCTATCGGTAGCGGTCTTAGAACAACGAAGAAACAAGCATTTTGACCTATTCACTCATAAGTAAGACTATGGTGAGCTCGAACTCATTACACCACCACGGAAAAAGAGCTATTAGCCGTGGTGTATGCATTTGAGAAGTTTAAAGCCGTACTTAATCTTGACCAAATGTGTAGTGTATCACGGATCACTCGACTCTTAAATATCTCTTTGCAAAACAAGATCAAAGCCGAGATTACTCCGTTGGGTTCTCCTCCTTCAAGAATTTGATATTATCATACGTGATAAAAGGAGGTGAGAACTTGGTGCGATCATCTGTCAGTTAGAAAACCCTCACCAAGATGTTTTCGAGAAAAGGATATTAATGAAACATTTCCTCTCGAGACACTCAATGCGGTTTCTTTTCGTGGAAACTCTTCTACCCCATGGTTTCTTGACTTTGCAAATTACCATGCGGGTAACTTCATTAATGAAAGGATGTCAACCCGGTGGAAGAATAAATTCTTTAAGGATGTTAAACACTATTTACGGGGCGACCCTTTCTTATTCAAAATCTGTGCGGATCAAGTCATCCGGCGGTGTGTTTATGGACAAGCTCTTGACATTCTCAAAGCTTGTCATCTTGGACCACAGGGGCCATCATAGTCAAACTACCGCCAAAAGGTGTTTGATTCGGGTTCTATTGGCCCACAATCTATAAAGATGCCCGCGATTATGTCAAAACTTGTGGCGCTTTCGTCGTCATGGTAATATCTCTCAAAGGAATGAAATGCCACAAAATGCCATTCAAGTTTGTGAGATATTTGACATCTGGGGTATTGATTTTATGGGGCCATTTCCATCTTCTCGTGGTAACAAGTACATACTCGTGGTACATTGACTATCTGTCAAAATGGGTTGAAGCAAAAGCTTTACCTACAAATGATGCCGAGTTGTTGTGAAATTTTGAAAGCTCTCTTTGCGGTTGGAACTCCTGGTGCAATAATCGGTGATCGTGGTACACATTTTGTAATGACCAATTTGATCGTGTCATGCAAAGTATGGTGTTACCAGCGTCATCTCTTGCATACCATCCCGAACAAGTGGGCGGTGGAAGTTTCAAATCGTGGTATTAAAGAATACTTGAAAGGACGGTGGGTGAAAATCGTGCATCACGGTCGGATAAAGCTGGATGGCGCGCTCTCGACCTTCGTGCGACACAAAACACCCATCGGTGTACTCCATACAAGCTAGTGTGCGGAAGGCATGTCATCTTCCGATTGAGTTAGAGCCACAAGGCTTCTGGGCCTTAAAGCATGCAAACTTCGATATCTGAGACGGTAGGTGATCACGAAAAGTTCAAATGAATGAACTAAATGAACTTCGTGATCAAGCTTACGAGAACTCTTTGATCTACAAACAAAAGACAAAGAAGATTCATGACTCCAAGATCAAGAACCGCGTTTTCAGCGTTGGTGATCGAGTCCTTCTTTTCAATTCAGTTGAAGATTTTCTCGGGAAAGCTTAAGTCCATTGATGCGGCCCATTCACTATTGCTAAGGTTTATCCTTATGGTACCGTTGAGTTATCTCAACCCGATGGTCCAAATTTTAAAGTAAATGGTCATCGATTAAAGCATTACTTTGGAGAGGACATTCCCACGTGGTTGTCCGGATCTACAAACATTCCCATGAACCAATGAATGCGGGGATCGAGTCAAGCTAGTGACTCGGAAATCAAAAACGATGTACGCTATATGGGTTTTCACCCATATTTACATCTTCTTACCCTTTCTACCACTAAGTGTGGGGTGATGCCCAGCGTGTTAAAAAAAAAAAAAAAAAAAAAAAAAAAAAATCTTTCTAAATAATGGCGTAGTATTTCCCTTTTCGTTCTTTGTTTTGGCATAACCATAGGTACTTTGAATATTGAGGGCAATATTCATTTCTAAGTGTGAAATTCTCACGAATTTCATGTAATTATTCCACCCATTTCCGTTTTGGCCAAAATTTTTTGGAGTAAGTGTTTTCACTTACTCGGCAAATGTGTCGATCCGCCATGTCTAACCCACATAAGGATTGGCTAATCCGAGAGCAAGCGGCTCTTGGTAAAGATATCTCAAATCCGTTTATGGCTTGCAATTTGCCTAAAATTGTATGGTGTTCATTCGCATATCTTTAAACTAGTGAAAAGTTGGCTAGCCATAAGTTTATGGCTTGTGGTAAAGGCGATTGAAAATCCATAATTGGTAATCGGCTCACCAAAGATAATATTGATAATTTATCTAAGAGTTGGCTAGTCGAAGATGCGGCTTACGGTAAAGACAAATCAAATCCGTTGACGACTTATGATTTGCTCAAAATCATTTGGTTATCATTGTACCAAAGTTCTTACTTGAGCTGAAACAATTGGCTACTCGAGTAATGGCTTTTGGTAAAGAGATAAAATCCATTAACTTTTCATAAATCATTGCTAGGGACTAGCAATATCTTAGTGTGGGGATTGATGAGTGTCTAATACTCATCGTTTTATCTTGTTAGAATGCCAAAACATCGAAAACACTCGGAAACACATCAAAATGATAAAAATATCACAAACAAGTGTTTTATATGTTTTAAATGCAAAAACATCAAAATCGGTGAAAAATGTATCAAGTTTGCATAATTGGCGGTTTAGTCCCCAGTTACAAAAGTTGTCAAAATCGGTCCACAGTAATTCAAAAACTTGCAAAATATCATTTTAGGTCCAAGAGATTCAAAAGTTGTCAAAATAAACCCTTCCAAGTTTAAAAATCACAAATTGACAACTTTGGTCCTCGACTTTGCAAAAGTGTCAAAATTAGTCCCTAAGGTTTTAAAAATAAGAAAATAATCAAAATAAACCTTATACTATTTATAAATGGCAATATTGGTCCTTCATGATAACTTTGGAGAAAATTACAAGTTTGGTCCTTATAATTTCTAAATTGTGATTTTGGTCCTGGTTTGTAAAAAATGGAAATTATCAATATAGGTCCTTGTACTATTCTTACTTGGCAGGTTTTACCCTTGTGATAAAGTTTGGAGACATGTTCAAGATCAGCCCTTAACTTTAGCCAAATTGCAAATATGGTCCTTGTTGTTTAATTAAACCAATAGGACCCTTTATTAATTCTAAGCCCAATCAAGCCCAAACACTTGACCCGCCAGTTTTAAAATCAAATAATACCGCCAGTCTGTTCATCGTCTCTCCCAATTTGTTTAGCCAAAACCGATGGTTTTAACCTTTGGTTTTCTCCTTTACCTCACTAACACCAACTTGAGTACCTTCCCTCCACCTCCACATCATTCCAAGCTCCAATTAATCGAAAACCAAACCTTTGAAAAATGGCGCCAAATTCGACATTTGGCAAATCTGATTATTTGGATGAAATCAAGGGTCAAGATGTGGTGGGATATTTTCGAAGGTCGACAAAGAGATAATTGAGGTCGATAAATATCAGAAAAAACAGAGAGAAGGCAATCTAGTGTAATTTTCAATTTTTATGTCGTTTTAGTTAATTTTCTTTATCCAGTGTATTTTTAAGCTCTCAAGCACTTAATTAAGTATTCTCAGTGTATGTGGAAACTTTTTCAATAATCAATTTCAGTATTAAAGTTCTAATCTCAGTTTGTTAATTTTCAAATTTCAAAGAAATCTCAAAATGTTGAAATGTTGTTAGCAATGGTTAGTTTGGACTTAGAAGCTCATATAAGCTCCTCATAAAGCTTATCAAAGCTTTTAGATACTCTTAAAATCAGTTTATTAGCAAAAATCAAAAAATTCACAAAAATATCAAATAATTAGCTTAAAAATAAAAATCATGGTACAAGGTTCAAAAATTTGGAAGCGGGGTTTATCTTGGATGGCCTTGGTATAGAGCTTCTTGGGAAGCTATAGGGTATGTTGTGTGCCTTGGTTCTCAATTACGAATTTGGATCCGGTTTGTAAGCTTTTTGGTCTAAATTGGCATTTCTTGTTTAAGTGAATCATAAGCTTAAATCATTTGTCTTTGTGTTACTTAGTTCTGATCAAGTGTATTTAAGTTTTAAAACCGATGGTTTGTTATTTTAAATCGTGATTATTAACAAACTCATTTTAACGATTAATATTGCATACTTTGTAATTCTTAGTTTTATACTATTAATGTTGATGTTTTATACTTATATAGTCCCTTATATGATAATCTAAGGTTTTAATCAAGTCTGAGTTCTTAATCGACAAACTCTTTGAAAAACTCAAAGCTGTCATTTTAAAGGGTGTTTGGTTTGTGTAGTTATCTGTATAATAGGTTGTTGCAGACTTTGATTTTGCTTGTCTCATGTCATACTAGTTCTTAATAACTTTCGGTTCAAGCAAGAAAACCGGTGGTCATTAGTTTAAAAGTCAAAAACCCTTTTAATGTCATTTTATGCATTAAGCTGTTGGATTTTAGGATCGATTATCATGATTTTGTGTTAAAAGTTGTTGCAAACATCAAACAAGTCTTAATATACCTTAATACATCAATATCGGTGTTTTAGATCAATCACAAGTTCATTAAAGTCAAACCTTCAATTTTTAGAAAAGTCGAATGTGCTTACGTGCGCGAATTTCTAACCATTTTCATCGACTTCTAAAGAGCTTATTAGTTGACCATTATCGTGATTTTTAGCTCTTTGGATAGTCAACCTGGTCCTTTTCAAGCTCCAAGTTTTAAAATTCCATTTCGACTTATTTACTAGGCTGCTATTGCTTATCGGTTGGTCCCGTATCACTCGGCATTCTTGAGTTTTACTCGATGATTTGTCGGGATTTGAAAGCTTCTCACAAGCTCATAAGAGCTTTTCATTGTCTGAGTTTTGGTTTATACACTCTCAACCAGGTCTAATACAAGTTCTAGTAATTGCTTTTCAGTTTTAGCTTATTGTGTGTTCTGTGCAATAGTTTAAAGTAGTATACCAAAATCTGTTTTGCTTATTTAACTCAAACATCAAATCTGTGTTAAACTTGTAATCCAGAGATCATGGTTTGTTGTTTTTAGTTGGTATAGAGTTCTTTTAGCTTAATATAGCTTCTGTGTAGGTTTGGTAGCTTTTGGTTGTTATTTGGCTTTTTCAAGTGCTTAATAATAGCGATTACAAGCTGATTGCTTATTTCTCCACACAAGCCTATGTTTTCTATTTTCCTAGATTCGGGATATTAAAATAGACTTTTCTGAAATTTTCATAATTTTCCATAGCTGTTTGCTATTTTTCTTAATTAAAAGCAGTTTTAGGTATTTTAAATAGCTTTTAATACAAATAAATTATAAAAGTCCAAAAAATGATTTTTCAATTTCCTTAGGTTAAGATAAATATAAAAGTAATAAAAGTATTTTTCATAATTTTCTTAGTTTAAAAAGTATTTTTAGCATTTAATTAGTTTTAAATAGTTTTAAATTAATAATAAATACATAATAAGTCTTAAAAATATATTCTCAGTTTTAAAATAAGTTTTATCATATTTTAGATTTTTCTAAGTTATAATTTCATTTTCTAGGTTAATTTTGTATTTTCTTGTATTTTAGTGCAATTTAAATACTTAATAAATAGTTTTTAATTAATAATAATTAAATAAATAGTTGTAAAATAATTTTCTTTTTCTAATAATTTTCTTTTATTATTAGGATTGTAAAATGTATTTTCATATTTTTAGGATCTTTATTTCTTAGAACTCACGTTTTATTACATGCGTTTACGTAATTTTATTTAAGCGTAAGTTTTAAGTTTTAGGTTTTAAGCGTTCATCGCCTTTAAAAATAGTGATAGCGTTTATTTAATAGATTTTAACTTTTTAATCTTTTTAATTTGCATTTAAGTCGCTTTAATTTGTAGATTTTCTCTTTAGGTATAATTTTCCATGAAAACCTCTTGATTCTTATCCTTAGTGATCATTCTACCATCGATCAAGTGTTTTACACCAATTCATCCTCCGTGGGACTTAACGACCGAGAATTCCTATATTCTCGATCTTAATTGCATTTGTGTTTAAAATTTGTTTTAAGTCTATTTGACTTGTTTGTTTAGCACCAATAAAATTTTAGCGCCATTCTTGGGTAAAGAGATAATGGGTAGTATTTCCTCAGATCTAAATAATGGCGTAGTATTTCCCTTTTACGTTCTTTGTTTCGGCATAACCTTGGGTACTTTGAATATTGAGGGCAATATTCATTTCTAAGTGTGGGAATTCTCACGAATTTCATGTAATTATTCACTGATTTCCCGTTTTGGCCAAAATTTTTTGGAGTAAGTGTTTTCACTTACTCGGCAAATGTGTCATCCGCCATGTCTAACCCCATAAGGATTGGCTAATCCGAGACAAAACGGCTCTTGGTAAAGATATCTCAAATCCGTTTATGGCTTGCAATTTGCCTAAATTGTATGGTGTTAATTTCGCCATATCTTTAAACTAGTGAAAAGTTGGCTAGCCCATAAGTTTATGGCTTGTGGTAAAGCGATTGAAAATCCATAATTGGTAATCGGCTCACCAAAGATAATATTGATAATTTATCTAAGAGTTGGCTAGTCCGGAAAGTGCGACACGGTAAAGACAAATCAAATCAGTTGACGACTTATGATTTGCTCAAAATCATTTGGTTATCATTGTACCAAAGTTCTTACTTGGGCTGAAACAATTGGCTACTCGAGGAAGTAATGGCTTTTGGTAAGAGATAAAATCCATTAACTTTTCATAAATCATTGCTAGGGACTAGCAATATCTTAGTGTGGGGGATTGATGAGTGTCTAAATACTCATCGTTTTATCTTGTTAGAATGCCAAAACATCGAAAACACTCGGAAACACATCAAAATGATAAAATATCACAAACAAGTGTTTTATATGTTTTAAATGCAAAAACATCAAAATCGGTGAAAAATGTATCAAGTTTGCATAATTGGCGGTTTAGTCCCCAGTTACAAAAGTTGTCAAAATCGGTCCACAGTAATTCAAAAACTTGCAAAATATCATTTTAGGTCCAAGAGATTCAAAAGTTGTCAAAATAAACCCTTCCAAGTTTAAAAATCACAAATTGACAACTTTGGTCCTGACTTTGCAAAAGTGTCAAAATTAGTCCCTAAGGTTTTAAAAATAAGAAAATAATCAAAATAAACCTTATACTATTTATAAATGGCAATATTGGTCCTTCATGATAACTTTGGAGAAAATTACAAGTTTGGTCCTTATAATTTCTAAATTAATGAGTTTTGGTCCACTGATTTGTAAAAAAATGGAAATTATCAATATAGGTCCTTGTACTATTCTTACTTGGCAGGTTTTACCCTTGTGATAAAGTTTGGAGACATGTTCAAGATCAGCCCTTAACTTTAGCCAAATTGCAAATATGGTCCTTGTTGTTTAATTAAACCAAACCGGACCCTTTATTAATTCTAAGCCCAATCAAGCCCAAACACTTGACCGGCCAGTTTTAAAATCAAATAATACCGCCGGTCTTGTTCATCGTCTCTCCCAATTTGTTTAGCCAAAACCGATGGTTTTAACCTTGGTTTCTCTCACCTCACTAACACCACTTGAGTACCTTCCTCCCCTCCACATCATTCCAAGCTCCAATTAATGAGAAAACCAAACCTTTGAAAAAATGGCGCCAAATTCGACATTTGGCAAATCGATTATTTGGATGAAATCGAGGTCAAGATGTGGTGGGATATTTTCAGTCGACAAGAGATAATTGAGGTCAATAAATATCAAGAAAGAAGCAGCGAGAGAAGGCAATCTAGTGTAATTTTCAATTTTATGTCGTTTTAGTTAATTTTCTTTATCCGATTGTATTTTTAAGCTCTCAAGCACTTAATTAAGTATTCTCGGTGTATGTGGAAACTTTTTCAATAATCAATTTCAGTATTAAAGTTCTAATCTCAGTTTGTTAATTTTCAAATTTCAAAGAAATCTCAAAATGTTGAAATGTTGTTAGCAATGGTTAGTTTGGACTTAGAAGCTCATATAAGCTCCTCATAAAAGCTTATCAAAGCTTTTAGAAACTCTTAAAATCGGTTTATTAGCAAAAATCAAAAATTCACAAAAATATCAAATAATTAGCTTAAAAATAAAAATCATGGTACAAGGTTCAAAAATTTGGAGCGGGGTTTATCTTGGATGGCCTTGGTATAGAGCTTCTTGGGAAGCTATAGGGTATGTTTGTGTGCCTTGGTTCTCGATTACGATTTGGATCCGGTTTGTAAGCTTTTGGTCTAAATTGGCATTTCTTGTTTAAGTGAATCATAAGCTTAAATCTGTTTGTCTTTGTGTTACTTAATTCTGATCGAGTGTATTTAAGTTTTAAAACCGGTGGTTTGTTATTTTAAATCGTGATTATTAACAAACTCATTTTAACGATTAATATTGCATACTTTGTAATTCTTAGTTTTATACTATTAATGTTGATGTTTTATACTTATATAGTCCCTTATATGATAATCTAAGGTTTTAATCAAGTACAAGTTCTTAATCGACAAACTCTTTGAAAAAACTCAAAGCTGTCATTTTAAAGGGTGTTTGGATTTGTGTAGTTATCAGTATAATAGGTTGTTGCAGACTTTGATTTTGCTTGTCTCATGTCATACTAGTTCTTAATAACTTCGATTCAAGCAAGAAAACCCGGTGGTCATTAGTTTAAAGTCAAAACCCTTTTAATGTCATTTTATGCATTAAGCTGTTGGATTTTTAGGATCGGTGATCATGATTTTGTGTTAAAAAGTTGTTACCAAACATCAAACAAGTCTTAATATACCTTAATACATCAATATCAGTGTTTTAGATCAATCACAAGTTCATTAAAGTCAAACCTTCAATTTTTAGAAAAGTCAAATGTGCCCTGTGCACAGAATTTCTAACCATTTTCATCAGCTTCTAAAGAGCTTATTAGTTGACCATTATCTGTGATTTTTAGCTCTTTGGATAGTCAACTGGTCCTTTTCAAGCTCCAAGTTTTAAAATTCCATTTTCGACTTATTTACTAGGCACTGCTATTGCTTATCGGTTGGTCCCGTATCACTCGGCATTCGAGTTTTACTCGATGATTTGTCGATTTTGAGAAAGCTTCTCACAAGCTCATAAGAGCTTTTCATTATACGAGTTTTGGTTTATACACTCTCAACCAGGTCTAATACAAGTTCTAGTAATTGCTTTTCGGTTTTAGCTTATTGTGTGTTACGTGCAATAGTTTAAAGTAGTATACAAAATCTGTTTTGCTTATTTAACTCAAACATCAAATCATGTTAAACTTGTAATCCGAGATCATGGTTTGTTGTTTTAGTTGGTATAGAGTTCTTTTAACTTAATATAGCTTACGTGTAGGTTTGGTAGCTTTTGGTTGTTATTTGGCTTTTCAAGTGCTTAATAATAGCGATTACAAGCTATGATTCTTATTTCTCCACACAAGCCTATGTTTTCTATTTTCCTAGATTCGGGATATTAAAATAGACTTTCCTGAAATTTTCATAATTTTCCATAGCTGTTTGCTATTTTTCTTAATTAAAAGCAGTTTTAGGTATTTTAAATAGCTTTTAATACAAATAAATTATAAAAGTCCAAAAAATGATTTTTCAATTTCCTTAGGTTAAGATAAATATAAAAGTAATAAAAAGTATTTTTCATAATTTTCTTAGTTTAAAAGTATTTTTAGCATTTTAATTAGTTTTAAATAGTTTTAAATTAATAATAAATACATAATAAGTCTTAAAAATATATTCTCAGTTTTAAAATAAGTTTTATCATATTTTAGATTTTTCTAAGTTATAATTTCATTTTCTAGGTTAATTTTGTATTTTCTTGTATTTTAGTGCAATTTAAATACTTAATAAATAGTTTTTAATTAATAATAATTAAATAAATAGTTGTAAAAATAATTTTCTTTTCTAATAATTTTCTTTTATTATTAGGATTGTAAAATACCATTTTCATATTTGTAGGTCTTTTATTTCTTAAAACTCACTTTTTATTTAGTACGTTACGTAGTTTTAATTTAAACATACGTTTTAGGAAATAAGCGTTCATCGACTTTAAAAATAGTGATAGCGTTTATTTAATAGATTTTATCTTTTATTTCTTTTAATTTGCATTTAAGTCGCTTTAATTTGTAGATTTTCTCTTTAGGTATAATTTTCCATCAAAACCCTCTTGATTCTTATCCTTAGTGATCATTCTACCATCGATCAGTGTTTTACACCAATTCATCCTCAAGTGGGACTTAACGACCGAGAATTCCCTATATTCCTCGATCTTAATTGCATTTGTGTTTAAATTGTTTTAAGTCTGTTAGACTTGTTGTTTATACGGATCGATCAAAGCGTTAAAAGCGGTTTTGATTTTGAGTCATGAATCTTCTTTGTCTTTTGTTTGTAGATCAAAGAGTTCTCGTATGTGATCACGGGTTCATTTAATTCATTCATTTGGACTTTCCGGTGATCACCGGTGTCTGAATATCAAAGTTGGCATGCTTGAGGCCCGGTATGCCTTGTGCTCAGCTCAGCCGGTAGATGACATGCCTTTCGTATACAAGCTTGTATGGAGTGCACGATGGGTGTTTTATAAGTTTATGCGGAAGGCCAGTCGTCATCTAGCTTATCCGACCAAGAGCACGGTTTTCGCCTCTGTCCTTTCCAAGATTCTTTTAATCCTCGGTTGAAACTTCCACTTGCCCACTTGTTTGGGGTGGTGCATGATGAGGCGGTGAGTTACACCATGCCACGCATGACTCTTTCAAGCGGTCATTGAAATCGGACCACGATCGCGATTATAGCTCGTGGGTTCGAACCTAGCAAAAGAGATTTTAAAATTTCACAACAACTCGGGCATCGTTGGTGGCAAAGCCTTAGCTTCAACCCATTTTGACAAATAGTCAGCGACCACAGTATGTATTTGTTACCATGAGGCGAAGGAAATGGCCCCGTAAAGTCAATGCCCGGATGTCAAAAATCTACACACTTGAATGGCGTTTTGCGGCATTTCATTTCTTTGTGAGATATTCGTGGCGTTGACAAGCGTCGCGGTTTTAACAAATTCATGGGCATCCTTGTAAATCGTGGGCCAATAGAATCCGGAATCAAACACCTTCTTGGGCGTGTAGTTGGGACTATGATGTCCCCGATGGGTCGAGAATGGCAAGCCTTGAGAATGTCAATGGCTTCTTGACCATACACACATCGCTTGATGACTTGATCCGCGAAATTTTGAACAAGTAGGGTCGTCCGAGTAATGTTTCACAACTTTAAAGAATTTGTTTTTGTTGGGACGACATCCCTTTCACCACAAAGTTACCCGCATGGTAATTTGCAAAGTCGACAAACCATGGGGTGAAGAGTCTCGAAAAGAAACCACATTGATTGTTTCGAGAGGAAATGTTTCGTTAATTTCCTTTTCTAAGTGTATGCATGCATAGTTTATTGGTAGCTACCCTTGTTTGGTAGTTTTGAATGGTGGTAGAGGCTAGTTACTTAGGAGATATGACCAAATGACCTAAGTGAGTAGGTGAGGCAAGGAAGGTAGCTATGACCAACTAACGACCCTTTCTACTTGTGCGATTTGACCAGCGGATCACTACCGTTTGGATGAACTTAAGAATTAGGGGTGAGTGTTTAAGTTGCTACTTGGGCACTCGCTATTATAAGTCTAGCATGTAGTGGTACTTAATGACTCGGATTAGGGGACCGGGAACAAGCCTGGACTTATGAGGGACACTTGACTTCTCCGGTGGTGGCATCTTTCTTTGATAGGTTAGGGCGAATTGACCAAATGTTGTCTTCTCGACTTTGACCCCACAGAAGTAATTGGAAGTAATTAGGCGTAGACATTTCTAGCTAGGATGAATAACTAGGTTAGCACTACTCTCCTCTATTGATTACACCTTTGCCTTTTATACGCTTTAATTAGTTAATTCCTTATCGAAATCATATTAAAATGCGAGACAACTAGACTTAGTATTAATCCAACACACATAGGTCTTGGGACAACCTCGGTTTACAGAATACTACACTACACGACCAAGAATTGCGCCCATTAGTGCATTAGGGTGAACCATAGGTATAACGAGACATTATAAATATTAAAAGCGGTCGATAAAACTGCATCAAATTTTTGGCGCTTCTTGGAGTTATAATAGGATTACTATTAAGTCTTTCATTTTCATTTTTTTACTTTTATGAATTCTCACGATCACTATTCAAGTTTTCGGGTACCATGGAAGTTTTAACATTGATGACCTCACTCTTGAGAAATATTTGGCATTGACAAGAAGCGAGAACAAGGGTCGGGTCTTGTATGACGAGCAATTGGGTGATGTCCGTTTGAAATTAAAGACCAATTTATGAGGGAGCTTGGCTAACCCTTTTGCGGAAACATGGGCGAGGATGCATATGAGCACGTTGAAAATGTCTTATACCTCATAAGCCTTTTCAACATTCGGTGTGTCTCATATGTTGTTATGCTAAAGGGTATTCCCCATGACTCTTCTTGAAATTTGCGAATATGGATTGAAAGATTGCCATGAGGCGATTAATACTGGGCTCTACTAAAGCACTTCATTGAGGTATTGTCTTCCATCGAAGATTTCTAACGACTCTTGGAAATCCATAATTTCAAGCAAGAAGGCGATGAAACTTTGTATCAAGCACAGGATAGATACAGCGATCTACTTTACAAATGTCCTACACATGATCGAACAACCGACAAAGGTCAACATCTTCTACAAAGGAATCAAGCGTAACTACAAGGCGGATGTTGGACTATCGAGGACCAATCGAACATGACTCTACTCTAGCAATTGAAGACATTCAAAAATGGTGATCACTCCCAAAGGGTTATTATACAAAGAAGTAACTAAAGTTTACGTGAAATTTGTCCTAAGTCACTAAAGTTTTAAAATTGTCATTGAGTTACTAAACTTATGAAAGTTGTCATCGAGTTCTTGAACTTATAAAGTTGTCATCAAGGTTCTTGAACTTGTAAAGACATGACATTTATGTTACTTAACATATCAACAAAGTATCGTAAAAATCATGAAATTACAGACGTGTTAGCTTTTTATAGTTTAGTAACACGGATGACAACTTTAAAACTTTAGTGACTTAGGACAAATTATCATAAACTTTAGTGACTTTTTGTATATAACCCTCCCAAAATGGCACGATGGAGGACGGAAAGAAACTAAGGCGAAGTTTCGATGGAATTGCGGCCGTAACCAACAAGCTAGAGAATGCGGGTGAGATATGCTAAAATAAAAGAAACCGTTCATGCCATCCAAGTTGGTGCGAAAGGCGTGGTGGAGGACATCTAACAAAGAATTGTCCTAATATTGTGAAGAAAATAAGATCGAAGAAGCTAAATATGGAAGAATCGACCTTTCTCTGAGGATAATCGTAATGGCTATCGTGGAGGACCCCACCATATTATGGCGTAGTGAAAGAAGAACTAACTTGGAGGAAATGATTAACAAGTACCTTGGCTTCAACCAAGAGGCAAAAGGAGCAAGAAGAATGGTGAAAATTTCCAAGATAATACAAACAAGAGCCTTTCTACCCATGACGTGTCACTAAAGAACTTGGAAACTATGATTCGGAAGCTTGGCGACGAGGTACAAAAAGAAATGAGGCACAAAAGAACAAATCTACAATATGTAAAGGCGTATTTTACGAAAATGACAAGTCCTCCGATGAGTCTAATACTCAAGGTGAAGGAGAGCTACTGCGTAATCAAACCTCGAGTTACAACGTAACCGGGATGCAACAATGACAAGTTTACAAAGTTGTGACTACGGAAGAATCATTGGTGTAAGGCTATTGCAATTGGCGATGGAGAATATTACGGGTTATGGGCCTCTTGTGACCCTCGGAAGACTGCGATAGAGGGTTGATAAGGAGGGTTAATGATGAGCGGATACATGTGGAATACACTTAACGATGAAGAAAGATTAGCCAAGTTCTCGATTAACGAAGTGGAAGGACCACTATCAAGCATTCTGCGGACCCTTACTCATCATGGAAGATGAGTTCACACAAGCATGGCGACTTGCAACCCCTTTCGTGAGTATTGCAGCGGAGGGGCAATGTGAAGAACAGTTTGGATATGCCCGCATGAATCGGGGAGGCATGGCGTTGATTTTGGGACCTTCCATTCGAGATTGGTACTCGATGAGGTTCGGTGGCGCAATAATTAATCGGTCTTGTTGAGAAATCGGAGCTCAAATATGAAAGAATGATTCTTGAGGAAATACCATTAAACCCCTCGACGATATTCCTACGGCAATAACAAAGGCGAAGGGACTCAAATCATTGGTGTGACCAAATTAAAACCAGACGAAATGTTTGGGCTTCTTGCAACACTTTTGATTATGAATGTGAGGAATCAACATTGAGAGCTTGGGAAGGCGAGTTCCTATGGACTTGAATAATGACTCGGAAAGAGCAGAATTGCTTTGGCGGATGATCTAGGATTCGACGATTGGGTCGGAATCAAATCTGGAAAATTATTGGCGCTAACTAAGGAAAAATCGGAATGTGTGTATGAGTAAAGATCAACCTAACAACGAAGTTCAAAATGGAGAATCGAGATGATGACACCAAGGACTCATCAAAGAAGGAACAAGAGTAATGCAAACAAATGCTCGTGGAAAATTCACTCAACGATAACCAACTTAAAGATACCGATTAGATGGCGATGATTTTGACTACCTCGAGCTACAAGGTGAAGATGAGTTCATTGACCCGATGATGAAGTACACGACGAAAGAAGATGCAAACTTCTTGGCATCCCGTTTAAGAGGCCCTTGATTATAGCCGAAAAATATGAGTTCACTCGATATCATTTAGGACCGGAGGAAACATTTTGCAAAATTTGAAGATCGAGACTAAAGAATACCTCCTTTGCTACAAATGTCGCTTGGGTTAGGCATAACTTGATGAAGGACATGGAAGAGGTGGGCCAAGTCAAAGCACCATAAAGCCCCAGGCTCGAGTCTAACAAGACTCGTAAATAAAGAAAAGTGCTCTTCGGGAGAATACCGAATTATTTCATTCTTTTGTTTTATTTTCATTTACGTAGGGGTTTTGTGTGCATAACCATTTTGCGAAACAAGGACCGATTCTTTGCTGCGGTATCTTGATCGAATATAGTTCTGACGTAACTCATCTCGATGGTTACGCAGTAACCAACCCCTTAGCGAAATTTTAGATGCATTACCAATTACTGCGTAATACCATCTCGGTGGTTGCCGTAGCTACTCTAACGGTATGCGGGGTTTTGCCTAGTTCTGGCGTAACTCCTTCTAAGATTCGACGTAACTATCCTCTGTTTACTTCTTTCATTTTAACACGCATAACCTTGTATTAGTATTTTAAATGAACTTTGTGGTTGTGTTCCTGTAAACCCTCATGAGACTTCACTCGTCCACTTGGGACATGATAACGCTTCTGCGTCGTTCGGGTCGAAGGAACTTCCTTTTCTTCGAGCAAGTTTTATAACACCCTAGGCGGTGAACCTAATCGTTGTAGTGTAGTAATTAGGGTAAGCCACGGGTATTGATATCGTTCTCTGGGGAATAGGAATGCTAGTAGGGAGTTACTACGCTAAGGTTAAGGTTGAGGAAGATTATTTTTATCTTTTATATTTTATGAAAATGGAAAGGTACGAATCTCGGGTATTGGATTTGGGGGTTGGTATTTCTACCGATTACTCTACTATTATCTAATTATCTAAACTAAGGTTGTGGGAGTCTATGTCTAATTAATGTATGCTCGTATGATAGTTTAAAGATGTGTTTACTTAGTTTGTATTACTCCTAATTATCTCCTATTGATGGTTGAGTGTCACGTCTTATTCTAGTTGCGTTGTGTGTCTAAAGTTGTAGGGTATGCGTTTCTCCCTAACTCTTGAACTTACCAAAGGGTCTTGTCTACAAACCCACTATAGATTATAAACTCCTACTCTAAGGCGCTCTTTGGATGGTTTAGCCTACAATTACTCGGTAATTATACTCTAAGGTTCACAAAGATGAATCAAGCATTAAGTACAATTCGGTTTTATTTTTGACGCCGGTCCCGCCTTGGGTTTCTCTTGGCCAAAGTTAACCTTGCCGGCCGATTTTAAAATTTCCGGAAATTTCAACTTTAAAAACCCAAATTGGGTTTCCCCCAATTTGGGCCCTCCCTTTCCAAAAGGCCGGGGTTAAAAAAAAAAAAAAAAAAAAAAAAACCCCCCCCCCCCCCCCTTTTTTTTTAAAACCCAAATTTTAAATTTGGGGTTTTTTTTCCCTTTGGGAAAAACCAATTTTAAAATTTTTTCAAAAAAAAAAAAACCAAAAAGGGGGGAAAAACCAAACCCCAAAAGGTTTTTTAAAAAAAAATCCCCCTTTTTTTTTTTTTTTTTTTAAACCAATTAATTTAATTTTAAAAAAAAAAATTTTTTTAAATTTTTGGGGGGGCCCCCAAAAAAATTTTTTTTTGTTTAAAATTTTTTTTAAATTTTTTTGGAAAAAAATTTAAACCCCGGTTTAAAAATTAACCTTTAAATTAAATTTTTAAAAAAAGGGGTTTTTAAAAAAAAAAAAAAAAAAAAAAAAAAAAAAAAGGGGTGGGTTTTTTTTTTGGAAAATCCCGGTTAAAAATTATAAAAAACCCCCCCCTTAAAAAAAAGGGTTTAAAAAAACCCAAAAAATTTTTAAAAAAAAAGGGGGTTTTTAAATTTTTTTTTTTTTTCCAAAAATTTTTTTTTTTTTTTTTTTTTTTTTTTTAAAAATTTTTTTTTTTTTTTTTTTTTTTTTTTTTAAATTTAAAAAAAGGGGGGAAAAATTTTTTTTTTAAAAAATTTTTTTTAAAAAAAAAAAATTAAAAAAAAAATTTTTTTTTTTTTTTTTTTAAAAAAACCCCTTTTTAAATTTTCCCCCCCCCAAAAACCCCCAAAAAAACCCTTTCCCCTTTTTCCCCAATTTTAAAAAAAAGGGTTTTTTTAAAAAAAAAAAACCCCCCCCCCTTTTTTTTTAAAATTTGGGGGGAAAAAAAAAATTAAATTTGGACCTCACCATAATCAAATTCCTCATCGAATCGAGTAATAGAAAGGACTTTGTTGTTGCCAATTTATCTCATTATGCTCTAGGTGATTACCAAAATGGTGAGTGGGTGAAGGGTTTTGTGGGATCGCGCTCTCAATCTCGGGATTGGGAACGGTAGAGTGAAGAATCTTCGATGGAAGATACGGATCATGTTGAGTGATGGTTTTTTTTTTTTTTTTTTTTTTTTTTTTTTTACGAACGAGGGTCACGAAGAATGGGGATAGACTAAGAGAAATCTAAAATGAGAAAAAGTTTACTTGATAGGAATCAAGCAAAGAAACCTAAACGAGGTGGACTACTAACTAGCTATTCTATTCCCGCATGCGCCAAAACTTGATAACGCTTACACGCGTCGTCGGGGTCAAAGGAACTTCCTTTTCTTCGAGCAAGTTTTATAACACCCTATGCGGTGAACCTAATCGTTGTAGTGTAGTAATTAGGGTAAGCCACGGGTATTGATATCGTTCTCTGGGGAATAGGAATGCTAGTAGGAGTTACTACGCTAAGGTTAAGGTTGAGGAAGATTATTTTTATCTTTTATATTTTATGAAAATGGAAAGGTACGAATCTCGGGTATTGGATTTGGGGGTTGGTATTTCTACCGATTAATCTACTATTATCTAATTATCTAAACTAAGGTTGTGGGAGTCTATGTCTAATTAATGTGTGCTCGTATGATAGTTTAAAGATGTGTTTACTTAGTTTGTATTACTCCTTAATTATCTCCTATTGATGGTTGAGTGTCACGCCTTATTCCTAGTTGCGTTGTGTGTCTAAAGTTGTAGGGTGTCGTTTCTCCCTAACTCTTCGAACTTACCAAAGGGTCTTGTCTACAAACCCACTAGAGATTATAAACTCCTACTCTAAGGCGCTCTTTGGATGGTTTAGCCTACAATTACTCGGTAATTATACTCTAAGGTTCACAAAGATGAATCAAGCATTAAGTACACAACGAATGACCTATCGCATTACTAGATCATTAGTCAACTAAGATAAGAAACAACCAATCAATATTCAATAATTAAGTTTCATACTTCCTAAGCAAACACACAAATAAATTAGCGGACATGGAGAACATGCAAGCATACACACAAATAATCAAAGACATAATTGAATTAATGAAGTAAAGACTTATCTTGATGTAAGATAGGGTTTAAAACCCTAAAATCTTGTACAAGACACCTTAGGTTTGGTTTTAGGTTTTACTCCAAAGACTCTCCACACAAAGACCCGAAAATTTGATTCTATATATAAGATTACAATTATGACTGGCCACCTTATGTTTAGTGACGCCGTGTCGCCGCCATTGGGGTTTCGTCTTGGCCACGTTAACCTTGCGACGGCGTCATCTTAAGTCCGTGACGCCGTCCCTTCGCCTTCCGACGTCGTCTGGATTGCATCTAGGCCGCCCGAGTAGCGACGGCCTACTCTTCCATAACCGGACGCCGCTACTTGAAAATACGAGTTTTGGGTTCGGATCGTCTCAATAATTTTGGGACGCGTCGCCTTAATAGCACCCGACGACGCCTTCTACTTTCAAAGAAGCGTGAGTGTCTCGATTTTGACTTTGGCCATTTTCTTCATATATTCGCGCTTTTCGTCCAAATAAGTGCCATTCCAAAGATTTTGCCTTCACGAGACCTAAAAAGTGAAAAGGAACGATATTAAGCAATAACGGATACAAAAGTGATCAAATAAGGACTTAAACGACCCTCAAAATGGTACCTTTTAAAACCTTATCGGACACTAAGTGGTTTAAAGGCTTGTTGCATATGCTAAATGCAACCGTGATTCCTACGAAGTGAGTTAGGTTTGTTTTTCATTTTCATTTTTTCTTTTAGAATTATGCTTGTCGGTAGTGTGATTTCGGTGGATTGAAGTTTTCTCATGGATGCTTATCTGAAGGCACGTCTCTTTTCGTGGGCCTTCTTTCTTTTTGGAGCAAATTTAATACAAATAAGCCGTAAAACGTTTATTTATATTTTACGATCTTCTAATGTTTTGTCGATAACAAACGTAAAATCATTTTAACGAAACAAATAAAATACGTAATTAGTTTGAGCCAATAGTTTTCTAACACACTTACGTTTTCACATAAAACACTAAAACAAGTATAAGTGATTTTATGATTTAGTAATATATGTACAACAACTAGTGTTTACATATTGGGCAAAATATATACACAACTAGTATATATTATATAAATGGGTAAAACTACAACCCATGGAAAATATCCATAACCCATGGTATTGACCCATACCCATTTGACTAGGTACATTGCACTCATGAGATACATTGTATCTAATAAGAAACCCATGGATCAACCCATAACCCATGACCCATGACCCATAACCAAAATACCCATGGGCAAAGAGAGGCGTCCCACGGATCCCTAGATTACACTAGACGGATCCCTTGTGGGAGGGATCCGTGGGATCCGGGAACGAGAAGCATTTCTCCTCTATAAATAGTGAGCCATTTCTTCCTTTTGGCTTGCCACTCTCACACATACTTTCCCAAGTATTGTAACTCTCTAACCACCGATCCTAAGGGATCTTTCTATGTAGTTTGTCTTTTGTTTTGTGTGATTCTCTAGGTTCCTCTTAAAGGCGAGATCACCACTTCTTGAAGTCGAGCAAGCTCAAGTCCATGAGTTGCCATGCTTCGTCATCATCAAGACAACCAAGGTTCTCTTGTTGATAGTTCTTTCTTCCTCCGTAGATGTGTTGTGTTGAAGGCATTAGTGAAGGATGCCGAAAGAGTCAAGACGAAAGCATTAGTGAAAGGTGCTTAACGTCCGTGTCAAAAGCATTAGTGAAGAATGCTAAAGGTGTCAAGACGAAGGCATTAGTGAAAGGTGCCAAGCGTTGTGTCAAAGGCATTAGTGAAGGATGCCTAGGAATCAAATCAAGTGGCATTAGTGAAGAATGCCTAGGTCGTATAATCGATGAGGTGCATCGTTATACATATAGTATTGTTTATATTCAAGGATGGTGATATCCTTGATGGTGTTGTAATAAGGAGTGGATCTCCTTGGGATTAGGTGTTGTGTTGTGTTGGGTAGTAGTTCCTCCATTGTAATGGAACTAGGTACTTAGCCTAGTACCTAATAAAGGGTAGGCGACGTTGTGGTAGGTGTGGTTCACCTTGGTGTGAAAGAACCCGGTGGTTAGCCTAGTACCGGAAAAAGAGTAGGCAACGTTGTGAAGGCTTCTCCGCCATAAGGAGATTGGTGTCGTGTAGTGTTTATGAACTCTCAAGTAGGTGACTCGGGGAGTGGATTAAGGCAAGGAAGGTGTCCTTGTAGCCGAACCACTATAAATACTCGTGTCGTGGTTATGTGCTTCTTACTCTTTCTCTTTCATTACACTTTTATATGTCTATCTATCAACGTCCAACATACACATCCAAATAGATTGACTTAAGTCGATCTAAATATTTAAAAGGAAGTTTTAAATTGGTAAAACTATTCAACCCCCTTCTAGTTTTCCACAATTGGCATCAGAGCTTCGTTACCAAGTTTCTTAGAGTATGTTGTACTTTAAAAACTTGATACGATCCGTGTATGTTTGAAAACTACAAAGAAGGAAATATTTCAAAACATTTTCTTTTTCTCTTTCATGTTGGACATTGATAGATCATTCTAACATATTTGTTTCAAGAAATCTTCATGCTAGGATCTCTTCAAAACCTTCATTTCTATTCAAAGAATAATGAAGTCAACCTTCGAGAAAGGATCCAAAAGTAATCACAACCTACTTACTCTAAGTACAAAGGATTACTTTAAGAGCTCATGAAGTATTTTTGGTATTATGTCTTCATAAGCCAAACCAAGAAGCATAAAGGTATGTTTACTTTTCATTAGCTAGCTTACATGATTATGTTGATATCATAGTTCTTGTTTGTTTAATAAATTGCTAGTCTCTTAAAAAGTCTCTCTTCGTCACTTTCCGACTTACTCATCATCGGAATAGTATTCCTCTTGATTTCATCAAACTAACGCCGTCGTCACAAATGGATCCTTGATAATTAACTTATCAAATCACGTCGACCAAAACATCTTTTTATTTGAAACCTTTAAACTAATTTTGTTCCGTAAGCTAGTTTATAGCCTACTACAAAAATAAAGCCAAACAACCCTTTTTCTGTCCACAGGAGCCGGATCCCTCTAGTTGTACTAGCCGGATCCCAAATACAAGGGATCCGGGGGAACCGTAGAATGTAACACGACTATACGCATTTGAAAAACATCACCGATCATTTTCCTCTCCCACATAACACAAAACGACTCAAGAACTGATTTCATCCTCATAGGACTCCATACCTCAAGTATTCCTCTCTAGAACACCATTGTAAGTAATTACACTAACTTGCTCTAATTTCCATCATCCTCATCCTAGGGTTTATGGTTGCACAATTTCTAATCAATTAATTCAATTAGGGTTTTCAAAATTAATCATTAAAAGGGCTTTTAACACAATTAGGATTACATTGTGTTTACAACATTGTTAATACAAATCAAAACCATAAACCCATCTCAACTAATTTTACCTAATTGGAATATTTGTGTTTCTAGGACCAACCATGCCTAAAGCCACTCAACAAGACCACCATGATACCGTCCATTACCTCACCCATTACTATCGGAAGAAGGGCTATCAAAAACCGATCGCAAAGTCTTCAAAAGACTTGAAAAACGACTTATTCACGAAGGTCGTGTAGTCAAGGAATGTTTCCTTGAAGATACCGACACTCGTCAAGTTTTCTCGGCAATCAACTTTGATTGTCTTCTTGACATTGATGAACAAATTTTCCCGGTTTTCATCTTTGAATTCTATAAAAGCATTAGGATCATTCGAAACACCGATGATAGCATTTCAATCGCCTTCATCATCAATAAACGAAACTTCACTCTACCTCTCAACACATTTGCTCAAATTCTTCGCATTCCTTGTGAAGGAATTTGTATGTATTCTCAAGATTGGGCAATTAACGCTCAAAACCTTGCACTTGATTCTAAACCTATCTACAATACTCCTCTTGATGATCCCGCAACCATTCGAGATACTATCTTCAAGGTTAGGACCGACCAATCCCGTTTCAACCGAAACAAAAAGCTCATTCACCGTGATCCTTTTCAAATGGAACTTTTCGAAATGCATCCCATGTTTAGAAAATGGGAAGAAATCCTTAGGGAAAACGTCATTAGCCTAGTTGGTAACAAGGATCATCCAAATGCATGTCTTGTGCAAATGATCTATTGTCTTATCCACCAAAAGCCATTTAATCTCGCCTATTACATGGTGAGGAGAATGGTCGGGGTATTCAAAGCTTCCAACATGGTACTTCCATATGGTATGCTCCTAACACGACTTTGTAAGTATGTTAGTGCATTGCAACCATCTCCTATCAACGATGATCATTTCTTTGCCGATCACGTAATGGTACCTCTTACCAAACAACCCTCTAAACGGTTCATGGTCAATGGAAGAAAACCTAAAGCTCTCTCGGACTCCTCGGACGGAGAAGTAGAAGAAGATGAAGAAGAGGAAGACGTCGACCCCATAGCTAACATCGAATTGGAACCCTTTGATTACTATGAACAACTTCCGGATATTCCAAACGAGACCGCGGAATTCAAACAATTAAGGGGTATGATTCAAAACCTAGCTTACCACGTCACAAAGTCGGGAAAGAGGAAAAGAAAGAATTGACGAAAGAGACTATAGGATTATGATTGTCTTGAGACACTTGATTTGTGTATGAATGATTATGTTTTAGCACGTTTGTTTGTGTTTTCTTGGATATTATTGTTACTACAATTATCTATGATATGTCATATGTGATAATTTGTTTACCTTGCTGTTTAAATTAAATGTTATATGTGTATATTGCTTAGTGCAAAATCTGCATTAGCTGTTGTAAAGGTTCTGATCTGCAGATGCCGGATCCCTTGTTTTAGTCTAGACGGATCCCTTATCTAAGGGAACCGTGGGATCCGTGACTGCAGATGAGTTATACAGATCTCCTTACATCAAAACAACTCACTAGATCACCTCACATAAGCCTAACATAAGACCTTAGAGCCAACTAAGTCTTCTTCTAACATTTGATAGCTTGACACTCACCCATGGCTCACCTAGGACTTAGTTCAAGATTCTTTTTGATTTATCAACACATCCAAACTCACCATATTTCCGCTTCAATACTCACAAATTGTTCTTCATTTTCCAAAACACATAGGTGGACATATTGAACAATTTTAGGAAATTGTTTCTAGTCATCTTTATCTCAAAACGGGTCAAAATTAGTTTTTCAATTCTTCTGATTTTTGAGGATTTTTCAAACCCCATCTCAAGCTAACATCTGATCTCTAGGATCATTTATTATGACTTGACACCATCAAAACTCTTAGTGTCATCCTTGAACATCCATTGGTAGTCATTTAGTCTCATTTTCCTTCCATAAAAAGCAATCATTTGCTATATCATTCATTGCTCTTGATCATTCAAGTACACCCTCATTTAAGATACTTAGGAGGACTGAAACACTCAAGATGGTATAGATCTTAGACCTTAGAAACATCATTTTTATCCTTTCATAGCTGTTGAGAGCCGGATCCCTAGGATTAGCCTAGACGGATCCCTCAAAGGAGGGAACCGTGGGATCCGGTGATGATTATGTCAACTCTAGCCAAAACAATCATTTCAAGCTCATCTTGCTAACTTGAACACTCCACCTCATCTTTATTAAGTTCCTAGATCGGTGAAACTCGAACTTGAATCTTGTGCATGTTAATCATCACATTTCCATGAATCTTAATGGCCTAAGTCTTAAATGCACTTGCCAAATTCTTCCCTTTATAAATCATCTTGCTAGAACTCCTTAGTAATCAAACACAAACATAATTCTCATAAATTAGAAACATCTTCCTTATTCATTTCATCATGAGAAAAGCTCCTAGTGCTAACTCATCCACCCAAGAACCACCCAAGAAACTTGCTAGGGTCATACACGAAGTTTCCTCAACCGAATCATCTCCGGTTAAGTCCACCAATGCTAGGATTTCCCCTACACCAAATAAACCAATCAAACTAATTCCCAAGAGGATTGTTCCCACAAGGATATCATCACCAAACTCTACTAAACCAAACACACCCTTTTCAACCCAACCAACATCATTGGTGCCTAGAGCCACATCATTTAACACCTCACAATCATCTCCACATTCTCACAACTTAGAGGACTTACCCCCTTGGCCATCTCATCTTCCACCATTACCAACAAATTCACTTGAAAAGGTTGTGCAACAAAACCAAAGTGTTGAATCAACACTTGCACCAATATCAACTTCTCCATTTCCCCCCAATAGTCCATTTTGGATTATGAGGAGACATCAAAGTCAACCACCCGACCACATGGAAGTTGACACTTCTCTACCTCCACCCTCAAACATTGTTGAGCCACCACTTAATGAGCCTCCACCAATTCCTCCTTTATTTGAGGATCCTCAACCCACTTCACTTGAACCTCCGCTTCAAGAAGCTCAAAACCATGACAAGGATTGCTATCATTGTCAACATGTTGAAAGGTTGATACATGAACTACGTGATGAGCAACGTTTCATGTTTTATCACCTCCTCGAACGTTTCGAAGAGGTCAACAAACCCAAACAACCATGAGCCTCAAAACGGTGTCCTAGCCTCAAGCTCAACTTAGAACGTTTAGGAATCCCATTTTATGTTTGATCATCCTTAAGAACGTAGTTGCCTCTTGAGTTTAGATTCTTCATTAGCATTAAGTAGAAAATGTATTACATGGCTTGATCATTCTCTTAGTTTTAAGAGATTTGTTGATTATCTCTTTGTTTTATTGAATGATAACCTACTTGCCATATTTATTTGAGTATATGTTTATTGTTTGTATACATATCTCATTTTCATATTCAGCATTGTTTGGTATAACACCTTTGCTGAATCATCTGTCACCAGACAGACGGATCCCTGGAAAATGCCTAGACGGATCCCTCCATGTAGGGAACCGTGGGATCCGTGGTACAGAAGAACAAAATTCTACTAACTTGAGTCTTATTTGCAGGAAATTATGCACTATACTCTTGTTTTCTAACCTTTATTTTGTAGATTTTCAAAATACACATGAAGATTTTGACACCATAAAGCTAGGGGAGCTTTGTGTCAAACCATATTGCAAAACCATTTGCAACATAATCCTTATTTGGATTATACTTCATGACACCCCATTGCAACGTTGCAATCTTCAAGGGGGAGCATTTTCGTCACAAGGACGAAACCATTTGCAAACAAAATTGCAATTCATTAGCTTGTTAGTTTATATTTACTTGACGCCCTCACAAAGGGATGGACTCGTCAAGGGGGAGTTAAGACGAGAACCATTCCCGTCACTTGCTCTCTTTACATTTTTTTTACATGTTTTTCTTAAAATTTTGTGTTAGTTTCTTTTCGACGCTCTTTTGTTTCGACAAAAGGGGAGAAGAGAGTAAAACTCAATTCAAACTTTTACAATTTTAGTTTTCCTTAAAATAATTTTATGTTTTGTCATCAACAAAAGGGAGATTGTTAATACAAATAAGCCGTAAAACGTTTATTTATATTTTACGATCTTCTAATGTTTTGTCGATAACAAACGTAAAATCATTTTAACGAAACAAATAAAATAAGTAATTAGTTTGAGCCAATAGTTTTCTAACACACTTACGTTTTCACATAAAACACTAAAACAAGTATAAGTGATTTTATGATTTAGTAATATATATGTACAACAACTAGTGTTTACATATTGGGCAAAATATATACACAACTAGTATATATTATATAAATGGGTAAAAACTACAACCCATGGAAAATATCCATAACCCATGGTATTGACCCATACCCATTTGACTAGGTACATTGCACTCATGAGATACATTGTATCTAATAAGAAACCCATGGATCAACCCATAACCCATGACCCATGACCCATAACCAAAATACCCATGGGCAAAGAGGGCGTCCCACGGATCCCTAGGATTACACTAGACGGATCCCTTGTGGGAGGGATCCGTGGGATCCGGGGAACAGTAAGCATTTCTCCTCTATAAATAGTGAGCCATTTCTTCCTTTTGGCTTGCCACTCTCACACATACTTTTCCCAAGTATTGTAACTCTCTAACCACTGATCCTAAGGGATCTTTCTATGTAGTTTGTCTTTTGTTTTTGTGTGATTCTCTAGGTTCCTCTTAAAGGCGAGATCACCACTTCTTGAAGTCGAGCAAGCTCAAGTCCATGAGTTGCCATGCTTCGTCATCATCAAGACAACTGAGGTTCTCTTGTTGATAGTTCTTTCTTCCTCCGTAGATGTGTTGTGTTGAAGGCATTAGTGAAGGATGCCGAAAGAGTCAAGACGAAAGCATTAGTGAAAGGTGCTTAACGTCCGTGTCAAAAGCATTAGTGAAGAATGCTAAAGGTGTCAAGACGAAGGCATTAGTGAAAGGTGCCAAGCGTTGTATCAAAGGCATTAGTGAAGGATGCCTAAGAATCAAATCAAGTGGCATTAGTGAAGAATGCCAAGGTCGTATAATCGATGAGGTGCATCGTTATACATATAGTATTAGTTTGTTTCCAAGGATGGTGATATCCTTGATGATGTTGTAATAAGGAGTGGGTCTCCTTGGGATTAGGTGTTGTGTTGTATTGGGTAGTAGTTCTTCCATTGTAATGGAACTAGGTTCTTAGCCTAGTACCTGATAAAGGGTAGGCGACGTTGTGATAGGTGTGGTTCACCTTGGTGTGAAAGAACCCGGTGGTTAGCCTAGTACCAGAAAAAGAGTAGGCGACGTTGTGAAGGCTTCTCCGCCATAAGGAGATTGGTGTCGTGTAGTGTTTACGAACTCTCGAGTAGGTGACTCGGGAGTGGAGTAGGCAAGGAAGGTGTCCTTGTAGCCGAACCACTATAAATACTCGTGTCGTGGTTATGTGCTTCTTACTCTTTATCTTTCATTACACTTTTATATATCTATCTATCAACGTCCAACATACACATCTAAATAGATTGACATAAGTCGATCTAAATATTTAAAAGGAAGTTTTAAATTGGTAAAACTATTCAACCCCCTTCTAGTTTTCCACACACCATTTATATATCCCATGTCTTATCCTACCCTTTAGTCATGAAGCGTGTCTAGGTAATGCGTTGAGCAATCTTTGGTGTCTTGGCCATGGATTTGGTCATGTATCATTGATTTTGTCCACTTCACGTGACATGTTCGTAATGACGAGTCACCCTTAACCTTTGTCGTGTCTACCCATATTGCCTTCGAAAATTGTTTAGCCCTTAACTCTATTGGTGGAGATTTGTGTAACCGCCAAGCTTATGATAGAATACATGCTATGTATGCGATTGAGTGATTACCCGAAATTGACAATTAGAATAGTTGAGAGATTTGAGTGTTTAGTTCCCATTTCGTGAAGTGTTCGGCTTTGTTTTATTCTAGCATAAGGGATTTGTAAACTTATATTTTCCGTGTTATGGGAGATATCTTTTAGGAATCTATCTAATAAGGTTTACTTGAGGGCAAGTAGAGTTTCAAGTGGGGGATATTTGATAACATCAAATTATCCTCGAATATTAGTGTCAATTTCCGATAATGCTTGTAATTTATATCTTTTATATGGATTTACGCTTGTTTTCCATTGTTTTCCACTTTCATGTAAATTACCGACATTGGAGCTAAAGAGACGCGGAATTGGAGAATTATCAAAGATTTATCGAGTATGCTCACTTTGAAGAAGTTACGGCGTAACTCATCTCTCACATTACGTCAGTAACTAAAGCGTGACTCGTAAAGCCAACTCATCGAAGATTACGCGTAACTCTCCCAAAAGACTACGACGTAACTATATTAGGTCAAATGAGGTTCCGCGGCGATAACTGTTGTAACTCTTGCATAAACTCCGCGTAACCAATAAATATTGAAGATACGGCGTAACTACTTATAAGGTTACGCCGTAGCCGAAGATCTAGTGCAAATTACGAAAATAGAAGATTACGGCGTAACTATTCTATTAGTTACGCCGTAACCTGATCCGCCTATAAATACCCCACGATTTCCAAAGATTTCAAAGCATCCCATTTCACACACCACAACCAAAGAACGTGGGAAGAAACCAAAGGCAGGTCTAGAGGAGCATACGGAGTTGTCTCAAGGAGAAATCACTCCCACAATAAGCATTAGCATTTTATCTTTTCTTTACTTTTGATTCATGTATTTCGTAACATTGAATATTGAATTTATTTGTATGGTTAATATGAGCGCTAAGAACCTCTTGGTGTTGGCCTACTTATGATTCCTTAATTGTTTTGTTTCGTTAACATTACTTCGTATAATTATTTCTAAGTGTATGCATGCATAGTTTATTGGTAGCTACCCTTGTTTCGGTAGTTTTGAATGGCGGTAGAGGCTAGTTGCTTAGAGATATGACCAACCGACCCTAAGTTAGTAGACTAAGACGGAAGGTAAGATATGACCAATGACGACCCTTTCTACTTATGAGATTTTACCAACTGATCACCTACCGTTTGGATGAACTTAAGAATTAGGAGGTGAGTGTTTGTTGCTAACGCCCGGCACTCACTATTATAAGTCTAGCATGTAGCGGTACTTAATGACTCGGCTTAGGGACCAGAACAAGCTGGACTTATGAGGGACACGACTTCTCCAAGTGGAGGCATCTTTGTTGATAGGTTAGGCGAATTGACCAAATGTTGTCCTCTCGACTTTGACCCCACCAAGTAATTGGAAGTAATTGGACGTAGACATTTCTAGCTAGGATGAATAACTAGGTTAGCACCACTCTCCTCTATTGATTACACATTTGTCTTTTATCCGCTTTAATTAGTTAATTCCTTATCGAAATCATATTAAAATCATGACACCTAGACTTAGTATTAATCCAACACACATAGCTCTTGGGACGACCTCGGTTTTACCGAATACTACACTACACACGATCGGGTACACCGCCTGTTAGTGCATTAGGGTAGACCATAGGTATAACGAGACATTATAAATATTAAAACACAGTCAAGAAACCCGCATCGGTGAGTTCATAGAGTTTATAGATAAAACAATTGAGTTCAGAGTTTCAAGTTTGGGTGATAATTGTAATAAACACAAATATCGATAAAATGAATAGTGGTTACGTTGTTATACAACCATAGTCCGCTTGTTTTCCCTAACCGGGTCAAAGGTTGAGTGGATTCATAGTGTTTGTATAATAATCAATTGAACACAAGTTTCAAGGTGGGCCATGTTTTGCACCCATAAATCCAGTAGTTGTAGTATAGTATCATTACAGTACCGTATTATTGCACTAAGTCTCATGAAACTCAAACGTTAACGTGTGTCGTATCATAAAAATGATATAAGTAACAGTGCCCTCGTAGGAATTTGCCAATTTCCTAATAGTTCTCAAACAATGTGCATTTGGCTATCAATCCGCTAGCACAAAGGCTATCTATCCGCCTAACACAAATGGGATGTCAACCTCAATAGATCTATTCACAATATTCGCATTCACTCGCAAGTGACTAATAGCTCGTGATATGAGGGTATTTTAATGGCAATAGTGTGTACTGTGCAATAACAATCAGGATAACATACGTAATACATGTGTTCGTGTTTTAACATGTAATATGTTTCAATAAAAAAATAGAGTTTGTCATCAATCGAGTACGATGTTTAAGGTAAACGAGTAAAATTTGTAATTAAAACGAGCATGTATCTCCCTCAAAGAGTTAAAAATAAGTAAAAGAGGGCTATGACTCACCTTGGTGATACAGTAATCTGGTTGGTAAACTAAACAAGTTTTGAGAATAAACTACTCCGACATGCGACCTAGTTTGATATGTCAAGTCTCAGTATATTTACTTATATAATAATGCGTGATGATATATTGTATGTGTGTTGTTAGTAATTAGGTGTTGAACCTTTGAGTGTAATTAGTATAACGCGAAAGGTTGAGCAAGAAAAGTACAATTGATAAGGTTTATAGTTTTGAAGTTTCTTCGAAAGTTGATCGATTGCTAAATTATGTTAAACGTTGTTTATTTATAAAGTTTGATCGATTCGACATTTAATATGGATATACTTCAGTATGTTGCTTTTATCAAAACCGAGCCAAAACGAGTTAGAAGTATATTTATGAGAAAATATGAAAATGTTACACTTTATACCTCGAACTTTCATAAAATGACAGTTTATACCCCGTAGTTTAAATGACACTTTATACCCTGTGTTACAAGTCAATTACATTTTTAGTCCTTGTTATATAAAGATTAAGAGTTTTGTCAAACCGGACCCTCAAAGCATTTTATCTAATTTATTAATAGTCGGAGTTTTGGCAATTATTACCTCCAAGCATTTTGGCGTTACGTCCGTAGTCCTTGTTTGCAATTCTATGCTTTTAATTTAGAAAAGGAATGATGTGTTATGAATTATTATAACAAGAAGTTTTAATTTGGGAATAAGCTTTTAAGAGCTTATTGGCTTATAATGTGGCTTATGGGCCTTAAAGCCCAATAAGGGTGCGTTTATTTTCATGTCGCGACCAAAAAGAAAAAGAAAATAAAGCGAGGCCTTGGGGTTTTTGGCAACGCTTTAATGATTTTTAAACTTTGTTAGAGCTTATTAAAGTGGCTTAATTTCCCACTTATAGGTTTAAAATTAATTCAAAGGGACGGTTGGTTTGTTCTCAGTAATGAAAGAAAACAAAAGAAAATAAAACCAATACTTGTAGACTTGTTCTCATAACTTGTTAACATATTTTTAGCTTATCTAAAGAACTTATTTTGTAGCTTAAATATTATGGTTTAAAAATATAAATAGGGGTGTTTTAGGTGCTCTCGGTAAAAAAAAAAAAAAAAAAAAAAAAATCCTTTTGTTTTGATTTTTAACTTGAAAAAGGTTTATATCACATATATATGATACTAGAAAAATGTATAAAAATTTGAAAATAGCTTTGAAGACTTACAAAACTTATAGAACTCGATTAGAAAGAAAAATGCCAAAGTGACTTCAAATATGGAACAAAACTTTCCAAGGCTTCAAGACTCTTGTAAAATCCTTCCTTCTCCTTACTTGGACTTAAAATTTAGTAAGTAAGTAAGTAAGTAAGTGTGTGTGTGTGTGTGTGTGTGGGGGTTTGAGTTTGAAAACGAGGGATGGAAAGAAATGGTGAATTCTAGTTCGATTTATATAGGCCAAGGTATTAGGGTTTCATTAATTGTATTTGCAACTTGTAATGGCTTGTAAACATGATAAGGGACATGCTAAGATGATAATCTAAATTTTGTAAGAGTCTATGTGAGCTTGCATGGTGACTCGTTGGAATTCAAAGGAAGAACATGTGATGAGCTTGAAATAGTTGACCATTTTACAATCAATGGGACAAAGGTGTAAGAAGAGATAAGATCATGTGAGATCATGTTTATACTTGTTGGTTAAGATTTAGTTAGTTTAGAACTAAGTTAAGGTTTGTTTTGGATCTTGTTGAGCAAAAGAATTATTGAATTACATAAAAATGTGATTTTTGGTTTCAAGCTTCATTTGGTTGTACATATAGCTAATATAGATAGTACTTATAATTAGTAATTTAGTTTTGGTCCTTGGTTTAGTTTCTTGGTCGAAAAATATAAGTAGAATCAAAATAAATACATTTTTTATTTTTAAGCTTTAGGTACTTGTACCACGAGCTTTAGAAAGTTGTACATTAGGCTTATAATATTATAAGAAAACCAAGTTTAAATTTAGTGCATTAAAGTCTTGTAATGTGAGCTTTAAAGTAGGTACACTAAAGTTTATAATATAAATTAAATTAAAGTTGAAGTTTCTATGCTTTAAAGACATGTACTCATGCTTTAAAGTATTGTACTTTAAGGTTTATGATTTAAATAAATGAAATCATAAATATAATAAATTAGGGCTTCGTGAAAACTTCTAATAAATGGCAAACATTTAGCTTGAACGATTAATAATTGTACGTTAACGAAATAACGTAAAGTGGTAAATAAAAGTTAAAAACTTTTATACTTGAAATATAAGGATGTTTATTGGAATTAAACATTAAGCATGTTAGTGTCGGTCCACGTGTGAGCACGTTTATTAAGGTTGTGAGTTATGTCACATTAGTTGGTTGTTGTGATCAGATACACTGATAACGTTTAAACTTTAAAAAATTTAAACGTAGAAAATTGATAAATATTATTTTATTAATACAAAGTGAAATTTACCATTGTTACATTTATAAGTCCAGAGACTATTTTTGCTACTTTATTATAAGATTGGAAGTTTGGTGATGTTTTAGTATGTTATATTTATGTATGGACTAAATTGGAACTTTGGGCTATAAAAGGAATGTGACCAACTAGGGTTTCATAATATCAATTACTTTTCTCTCGAGATTACTGCGTGTTCTTGATCTGTTCAATTGGTTTACACCTTGTAATTGTTCAATTACGGAAATCAATTTTGTAGGAGTATTTGTATTCTTGAATCGCATCCATGTTGGGGACGATTCTTATTTTCTTTGTATGTTTTGATTGCACTAGTTTGAGAACGATTCTTATTGAGTTTAAATAAATGTAAAGGGTGGTTGGTAATATTAGAATCCTTTTTTGTTAAATTTTACAATATTACAACAAATGCGATGTGTTTTGTCAATCAACAATTATTTCTTGTATATAGAAATTAGTTTTTCACTTTTAACTAGGAATAAATGATGTGAAAGGAGGAATAGATTTCGGGATTATTAATTAACCTGATTTCGATACCTAATTCGTTTAAAATGATTAAGGCGTGTAAGCCAAAATTCCGTAATGTACATTTCACAAATACCATTCATGTGATAAGATAATACGATTTTTAATAACTGAAAATTTTGTATAATTACAAAGGTAACTACTCTTGAAATCCTATTACAACTCGATCAAAACATAAGTTTGTAACTATTTATCTATTTTTATTTATATCTCAATTCTCGCTTGAAATATATTATTAGTTAGGGATAATTATCTGAAAATGTATTTAATTTGTTATTTTTTAGTGTTGTGTAGCTAACTACTTTTTTTTTTTTGCTATTGTGGGGTGTTTGTTTCGCCTTATAGAGTCGGCTTATAGCTTATTTGATTTTGGGCTTATATTTCATATGCTAACTTTTTGTAGCTTATTTTGAAACTTTTTGGCTTATATAAGTTCATAATGACATAAGAAACTTATATGTCTAAAAGTTTCAAAATAAGCCATAAAAGTGAGCTTATGAAACATAAGCCCAAAACCAATTAAGCCATAAGCCGGCTATATTAGCTGAAACAAACACCTTCTATCGTAAGTTTTGAATTTCGACCCAGATGTATTTTGTGACCATTTTAACCCCGCTTTTTAACCGGTCTATTAATATCAAAGGGTAAATTGGTCATTACACATGAACAAAATACATAAAGTTCGAAATTCAAAAGTTTAAGTATATAATTGTAAAAATAAAGCTGACTACACAACACTCAAAAAGTATCAAGTTAAATACATTTGTAGGTTATTATCCTATTAGTTATAACCAACTACAATAAACTTTTATAGGGCTAACGGGATAGAATCTTGAAGCAAGCCTTCAAACCTTTGCTCTTGCTCTGGCGGCGACCATGGCGACTGATCATCTCTGATCGAGCTTCGGTCATTAGAGGATGGACCGCTTCTTACACAACACTAAGGTTCTTTCTCCACACGACCCAACTGCTTCATTTGCTCTCATTGCTGCCAACAAGTTTAGTAATTTGGATACCTTCTTTGGAATATAAAAGCAACAAGACATAAAATTTATATTCTAAAAGACTCAAAATGGGAGAGAATATGATTATAACAATTGTAAAATCATAATATATGATACGGCTATTTATAAAATCTTGTTATGTATTACCATTCTAAACGTGAACATCACATGAATTATCGTTAACAAGTGTACATATGCTAGCTAGGACGATAATTAAGTTGATTAATTATTAGTATACTTAATTAGCATTTCGTTTTAACTAATGGAGCAATAATCTGAAATGTGCAAAAAATTGAGTGCATGGTTGTGACTTCATAAAAATAGATTGTATCTGAAGTGTGTACAAGACTTGAACTTACAAATGATATTTTTGTGTCTTAGGAAGAAAAATGATTGTATATTTTTATCTTAAACTAATGATACATATATGATCCTTAATTACTTTATATATAATCTATGAGTTTGGTTATTTCGAATTTGATATTTCAAAAACCTCATTACTGTTCATTAATATGCTAGTTACCAATGTTTTATACTTTTGTATACATGATCAATAAAGTGACAAAAAAATGCTTAGCTGAAATACTGTTGTATACTTGTGCCTAATCAAGCTACAATATCAAAACCATATATAACATATCGTTAATTCAATTACGGAGTATAATATTGTGTGCGCATACCTTCAGAATCTGAATTTGATGGATAAAGCAAGAATTTAGTATAATCTGAGCCGAGAACAGGAAGTCGTCCACCATGAGCATACATCTTAAGGGACGAATTGATAACTTCCGATACTTTATCATCAATATTCACCACGAAGCGCAAAGGTCCTGAACTTCCAAGCACATTCACAGTTATCAGAAACCGTGTGCTGTGCATATTTCGGCTATCATAAATCTTCTTCTTAATCAACATCTTCTTCTAAGTTTTGCTTCAAATGCGATATGTAGAGAAATGAACTTTGAGTTAATTTTAGAGAAAGAAGAAAAATGAAATGGCTAGTTAGTTAAAGGACCGAGACCGATAGAACGGAAATAGCAAGAATCCATGAAAGAAAAGAAAGAGTTAGGGATACGGAAAAGAAGCATGAAACAGCAACTCATGTACAAAACAAGACTACTACTATAAATGTTTAAATTTAGATTTGATATATGACAACAAGAACAATTAATTAATATATTTAACATAGAAACAAAATTGAGTAAATGGCATCACTCAATATTTTAATTACAATCATGTTCAATATTTTACACGTACAAAACACGTAAAATACACGTATGAAACGATTTAATAAATTCTAATAATCATGTTCAATATTCTACTCATGTCTTTATTGCATGGACCGAACCCGGGTAGGATAATCAAAAGTACCCATATCGAGAACCAGGGACTCCGACGGTAGACATCGGCTTGGTCTGAAACCTGATCATGAACCAAACCAAAATAGTAAGATGAAGGAATATTATATGTCATTGCAAGCAACCAGGTAATTCAAGTAATGAGAAGGCAATAGTGTCACATAGTCCATAAAACATGTTTGAAAATCAAGAATTGCATGTCAAAGGAATTCTTAGTCAATCCAATTAAGTATTGGGTGTTAGAACTTATTAGAAGATACATAGGTCAAAAGACCGTTTGTGAGTAGGCTTTTAGGATTTGATATGTAGTTAGTATTATAAAATGTGGATCAATAACACACGCCTCACGGGTTTTCAATGTTCAATATGGTATCGAAGTGGGCTCGATCTCGATCTAAGTGGCTAAGTTGAGCCGCATCCTTTATGATAACCCACAAACCTTAGCGCCGCTATTTAACCTTTTTCAAAAAAATGTCGCGCTTATTTTGTTTAGTTACTTTTGTTGTTCTTTGGATGATGAAGATTATTTTTCATTGTTGTCGGATATCTTCATCAACAAATATAGTAGTTGCTTTTTTTACATCGCATTTATTTACTTTTACTCTTCCGCTTGTTGCTTGAATTCTTCATCAACAAATTATGTTTTATTGTTTTAATGTTTATTTAGTTGTCTCATCCAATCCAAGCTTTTGTAATTTCGCCGCTCGGATTGCGAGAATTAGAAGATATATAGGCCCAATCCAGTTTGTAAGTTTAGTGTTTTTACAGTTTATATGTAGTCACTATTATAAAATATGGATCAGTAAGACATAACACCTCACGAAGTTCAATGTTCAACGGAACTAACATTTGAATAGAGCTTCAATTAATATAACCAACACAATTTAGTACATTTTCAAATTGGCATTTAACCAACAAACACAACAAAGTCATTCAATCTTAAGCCACGTATGGTGCCCAATTGAAGTTCTGAAAAACTATGTTAAATTTTGGGGTATTAATATGTGGCAAACATGTCATTCTATCAATTGCTAATGGCTTTCAAGTTATGTTCATTGCGTGCTTATTATGTGGGTTAATCATGGACAAAGCATAAAATGGTTTAAAGTTTCAAGAAGCTCAATCAAGCTCATTTCACGATGAGTCATTTATAGCCGTTAGAGGGGTCTTTGTGTATCTTTATCTCCTATTTAATAAGTCCCTTAATCTAGGGTTAAACACAACTGTGTGTGCAGTCATTGTCTCACATTTCTCTTCTTTCTGATCATTACACTGATCTTGTTTCTTTCTTGTATTAGTTTGGTTATTGTCTCATCGACATTAACCTAACCTTGTAACACTTTGGATACTATTGTTGGTTTAATCTAAGCCGACTATTGAGGCTTAGGTTTGAATAAAGTATTGTTGAGAATCTCTTGTTGCTGATACTTTCAGACATGGTATCGAGCCTCGTGCTCATAATCATTGTTGATTCACCATCCAAGAGTTTCGTAGAAACTTGGGACATCTCTTCAAAGAACAAAACTGTTGGTTTGGGGTTATTACTACCGCGTAATCATCGGTCATTTTCTATTCACAATTAGCCCTAGACTAAGTGAATCTAGGTAATTGTGATTTGTTCTTTCCGTTGATATTGCTCGTAAGTCTAAGTCTATCTTTTCTCTTCAAACAAACAAGATTTAAGTCTTTGTGGTGCAAACGGGTAGACTAACATCTTGATCTCGCCACCGAGTGGTATGAATACTGCTCGGTTTACCCCATCCACGTGCTTGGTGCTTGTTGTTTCTTAATTACAAAGTCTTATTTATTTCTTTATTTATCTATCCGCTCTAGTTATTATCTCTCGTCGTATTATTTGTTTGTCTTATTGTTTTCATTATGGTGTTGGTGATGATAATACTCGTGGGGTGGTGGTGGTTCTTCCACCGAGAAAAGCTTATCCTTTGGTGATGCTTTGTATTTACACCCTAATAACACCAATGGTACTCCTATTATTTCTATCAAACTCACTGAACCGAAAATTATAAAATATGGAATATGGCCATGACCTTTGCCTTAAGGAATCATAATAAGTTAGGGTTTATTGATGGTACTTGCATAAGAGATGACTCAAACCCTAGTCTTGCTAATCAATGGATACTTGTAACTCGTTGTGGTTACCGGATCCTTAACTCTCATCCGAATTATTTGTCGGTGCTATCTATGCTAAACCGCTTATGAAATGTGGAATGATCTTAAAGATACTTATGATAAGGTTGATGGTTCAAACTATTTTTAATTTGCATAAAAATATAAACTCTCTTAACCAAAGTGGGTCTTCTTGCCGATTATTACAACAACCTTAACTCCTTATGGAAACAATTTGATTGTATGATTAGCCCGCCTCCTTGCACTTGTGAGGTCGCAAAACATTTTGAAAAACACAATCGCCTAATCAAATTAATGCAATTTCTTATGGGTCTTGATGACACTTATGTTCCTATCGAAGTAACATTCTAACCGAGACCCTCCGCCTAATGTCAAAACTGCTCTCGTTGTCTCGGAGAAGAATTACGTAAATGTGTCATCTGGGAATAGCTCTGCTAAACCCAATGCCACTGCTTTTGCTACAAAAACTTTTGATAATGGAAAATTTTTTGATAACAAAAAAGGATCTAACAATTTCAACAAAAGTACTGGTTTTAATGCTGGTAACAGCTCTAATAACAGAGGACCAAACATGAATCTCAAATGTACTAACTGCAAAAAACCTGGTCACACTGTTGATAGATGTTATGATCTTGTTGGATATCCTGCTGGATATGTTAAAAGAACTTTAATTCTAAACCCTTCAAAGAAGAATAATGTTTCCACCGACACTAATCATTCCATCGATAATAGAGCTAGCAACTCTCTGTCTCTTTGTCTAATGAATGCTCTCCGGACTTATGAGCCTTCTTAATGACAACAATGTGTCTTCGCTAATGCCAACATGGCGGGTAAAATTTTTCAGAACCTTCTTTAATGGCAAGTGTCAAGTTTAACATAAACTTTGACAAATTTTTAACAACAACACAAAACCTTATCCGAAACATAAGTCTTGGTTGGATTGTTGACTTGGTGCAAATCAAGACATGACCTGTTTCTGCAAAATTTTAATTAATGTTGTTGACATTTCAAATCTTGGTCTAACTGTTGGCCATCCCAATGGTACTCGTGCCTTAATTACTAAAATTGGTGATTTAAAGGTTAATAATGACCTAACTCTTTTGATGTTCTCGTTGTTCCCGAGTACAATGTCACCGATGTCTGCTCATAAGATTGCTAGAGACAATAAGATGTTTGTTGGGTTTAATGAATCTAATTGCTATATACAAGATTTACATCAAAAAGGATTGTGGGATTGGTAAACAATGCAATGGGTTATATATGTTTGATATTGATTCCACATGTAAGATTACTTCTAATAAATGCATTTCGCTTGTCATGTTTCTAGAAATCTCGGCATCAAAGACTTGGTCATCCTCCGACCAAGTCCTACATATACTTAAACCCACACTTAAACTTGATGGTACATCCAAATCGACCATCTTGTGATACTTGCAATAAAGCTAAACAAACCGTGGAACCATTCACTTTAAGTGAACATAAATCAACTAAAATTGGTCAACTTGTTCATCTAGATGTATGGGGACCATATAAAGTCACTAGAGATGGTTACAAATATTTTTGACCATTGTTGATGACTATTCTAGGGCGTCGGGTTTATATGCTTAAGGAAAGGATGATGTTTATGTTTCCATTGTTAACTTTACTCATATGCTATCAAATCAATTTGAACACAATGTTAAGATATTCGTATGATAATGGGACGTAATTTGTCAATAACAAACTTCAACACTTCTTTCATGAAAAAGGAATTTTACATCAAACCTCTTGTGTTTATACACCACAACAAAATGGTATTAGAGAAAGGAAACATAGGCATCTCCTTAATGTGGCTAGATCCCTTATGTTTCGTGGGAATTACCTCTATATCTTTGGCCCGAATGTGTTCTAACTCATCGCTTATGTCATAAACAGTTACCCTCTTTAGTGTTGTCCGCAAGTCTCCTTCTCCTCGTGTATGGGCATGACCCTTCACTCTCTCTCCTTAGAGTCTTTGGTCGCTTATGCTATGCCACCATTCTCAACATCTCCGATAAATTTGGTAGTAGGTCCGAGAAAAGTGTCTTTATTGGTTATTCAAATGAAAAAAGGTTATAAACTTTTGAGCTTAGAAACAAAAATATCTTTTATTCCGTAGATGTCAAATTTTATGAAACTGCTTTTCCTTCAAAATGAAAAATACTTTGTCAAAACCTTTGTTGAAACTTATGTGCCTAAAGATTTAAATCACAAAATTTCTTTGACTCACAAATAAGTCCCAATGATGAAGGAGAGTGACATCCTATGATGATGGCACAATGGTGAGTCATCCTACTAGGGATGATGAACTCCTTGCAACATCTATAGATGATAATACACACCCCGAGGGCACCATATCACATGAATCACATCCTCGCCGATGCATCTTCCGATTCTCACGATACATCATCCGATTCAAATCGAACTCGAACAAGAAAGAGGCTTGCCACCACTATCGCTAGAAGGTCAACCGAGTTTCTAAGTTGCCCAAGAATCTTAATGACTTTATTGTAGAAGGAAAAGTCAAATATGGTGTTGAAAAGGTTGTTAATTACTCTAACCTTAACAAAGAAAATTATCGCTTTGCTTCTAGTCTTAATAAAAGTATTGAACCCACCATTATGAAGAAGCTATCCTTGATAGTAATTGGGTTGATGCTATGAACTCAAATTGAGGCCTTAAATGAAAATCATGCTTGGGATATAACCGATCTACCTCCTAATAGAACTCCCATTGGTTACAAATGGATCTTTAAAATCAAATATAAAGCCAATGGTGAAGTTGATAGATACAAGGCTAGATTAGTTGTTAAAGGTTATAACCAAAGGGAAGGAATAGACTATGATGAAACTTTTTCTCCTGCTAGAAAATGTTCATCGTTAGATGTCTTATTGCCTTAGTCGTGAAAACAAATGGCCTCTTTTCCAACTTGATGTTAACAATGCTTTCTTGTATGGAGATCTTGATGAGGATATCTATATGACCATCCCTAAGGGTTCTCAGAATGAGAACAATAAGAATAAAGTTTGTAAACTTGTCAAGTCTCTATATGGCCTAAAACAAGCTCCCGTGAAATGGAATGAAAAACTTGTTAGTGTTTTAAAGGAAAATAACTTTGTTCAATCTGTCAATGATCATTCTTTGTTCACCAAAACAGAGAATAACAAGTTTATTGCTCGCTTGTTTATGTGGATGATATTGTCCTTATCGGAAACCGTATTGATGAGATAAACCTATTCAAAGAGTTTCTAAAATCAAAATTTCATATCAAAGACTTGGGAAACTTAAAATATTTTCTTGGCATTGAGGTTTTAAAACTGGAATGACATATGTCTCACCCAAAGAAAATACTTTTCTAAGTCTTTTTGTCTGAACTCCTCAAAGAATTTGGTCTTCAATTAATTGGGTGCAAACCTCGTGTCCACCCTATGGAACCCAACTATGTCCTTCCATACATTCCCACCGCCGATGATCCCTTACTTGTCAACATCATCGGTTATCGGGTTACTTGGGAAACTTATCTATCTCACCCATACAAGACCGACATCTCATACTCGGCTCATTGTCCGCACAATATATGCATTCTCCCTTGAAATCTCATCTAGAATGTGCCCTCAATGTTCGAGATATCTAAAAGGAGCTCCGTGAAAAGGTCTAAGGTACAATTTCAAACAACTCGAAAATCATCTTGAAGGATATAGTGATGCGATCGGGCTAAATGCAAGAAAACCAGAAATCACATGTGTTATTGTGTTTTCTTTAATGATTGTTTGATCTCATGGAAAAGTAAAAACAAAACACTCTTTCAAAATCTTCCATGTAAGCAGTATAGATCTATGTCATCGCGCTCGTGAAATTATTTGGATTCAAAAATCTTAAAAGATCTAAAAGTTGATATCAATCTTCCGTTAATCTTTTTGTGATAACAACCGCTTCTACAACTTGTTGTCAATCCTGCTTTTCCATGAAAGATCAAAACACTTTGAAATTGATGTTCACTTCATCGGAAAAAATTGCAAGAGGTGTTATAAGTGCCAAAAGATTTGCTCTTCAAACCAAAATGCATACATACTTACTAAAAATCTCCTGCTTATCAAAGATAAATTCTTGTGTGAAAAATTGATATTGTTTGATATGTTTGCCAATCGATTAAGGGGAATGTTAAATTTTGGGGTATTAACTGTGGCAAACATGTCATTCTATCAATTGCTAATGGCTTTCAAGTTATGTTCATTGCATGCTTATTATGTGGGTTAATCATGGACAAAGCATAAAATGGTTTAAAGTTCCAAGAAGCTCATCATCAAGCTCTTCTCATTTCTCACGATGAGTCATTTATAGCCGTTAGAGGGTCTTTGTGTATCTTTATCTCCTATTTAATAAGTCCCTTAATCTAGGTTAGACACAACTGTGTGCAAGTCATTGTCTCACATTTTTCTCTTTCTCGATCATTACACCGATCTTGTTTCTTTCTTGTATTAGTTTGGTTATTGTCCCATTGACATTAACCTAACCTTGTAACACTTTGGATACTATTGTTGGTTTAATCTAAGCCGACTATTGAGGCTTAGGTTTGAATAAAGTATTGTTGAGAAGCTTAACTCAACGTCACGTCGTCATCACATCGCTTTTAACCTTTTCACCTTAACTAAACAAAAACATCCATTATCATAACTCAACCTTAACTCACTTTAACTTAAATATTTTCAAATTCACCAAAGATCTTGAGTGACCTATCCAAGTAACAACTCAAAAGATAAAAAGTATCGTTAATTTCTTCATGCTCGCTCCAAGTTCAAGTACCAATTGTACAAATAATAATCCACTTCTTTACAAACCCCTAAACTAAAACTAATACTTCATTTAATAAAAAACATAACATTTAAAACACGAATTACATTAAACATGAAAGTGAAACACCAAATACATAGTACGATTAATACAAACTGTCACGAAAGTAATGAAAATAAAACAACAAATTAAGCAAAGGAATCATCTGACTTATAACCCTCCTAACTCGAAGAGGACCTAAACTCGCCATCATAATACTTTTGCTTCCATAATGTCAAACTAGTTCGCTTAAGATGTTTTGCATCCTGCTTCCTACTCCATACGAGCGAACTTCCTCTCGTGCCTCGCTTTTCTCGATATCCTCGGTATTGCCTCATCCCGCCAAGTTCTTGAAGATAATCCTCGCAGTTAAACGTATTGTTTTGGTGGTCCACGGTGGAGTGTTTACGGTTCATTTTCCGGTTGGAATACTTGAAAGACATGTTACGGTGAGTGTGATAAACTTCATCTTTCGGTGGAAATATATCTTCGACACTTGTTGTGGACTTGGGAATTTTGGAAGAAATATTTGCTAAACATTGTTATGAAAATGTGTGTGAGTTGTGTGATAAACAACTCGGTGGAGTTATATATAAGCGACTTTGAATTAGAATTTGAATAAATCCCGCCCAATTTGAAATTAAATGATCTTGCTCACATTTGAATTTTGAATTTTAAATTTGAATTTGATTATCACGCTTTCGAAATGTACCGCTTAAATTTAAATTTGAATCTTGAATTTTATATTTGAATTTTAAATTTAAATTTGAATTTTAAGTGTAAAATTTGAATTTTAAATTTGGTTATCCCGCTCAAAAGTGTAAAACTAATAATTCAGTTAAATTTAAATTTGAATTCAAAAGTGTAAAACTAATACTTCATTTAATAAACCACATAACATTAAATCTTAAACATTACAATATGAAATATAAAATAACTAAAAAAATACAACGAAAAAAAAAATCGAAACATAGGAAATTTAAAAACATACGAATTACAAATATTTATTCATCGTCTTCGGAATCTTGTTGTTGTTGTTGTCGTTGAAGATGTTTCTACCAAATTGTGTGTTTATTAGGTATTTATAGTGGTGGGAAAATGGTTTTGGATTTTTTTTAGGCAAACTAACCATTTGTTAACGTTGAGGAGGTGTAAATGATTTTTTTTTAATATAATGGTAACATTGGTCGGCGTAATTGAAATGATTTTTTTTATTATTATTTGGTTTAGCAGCTTAACACTGCGTTACACTCCTAACGCACTCTCGTTAACGCGGGCTTAACTCAATGAGACGGTGTGGTTAACGCACCTTAACGCGAGCGAGTTAAAATTTAATTAGGGTGATGCGTTACCACACCGAGTGCTCTTATAGAGAACCATTTATACACCGAGTGCTCTTATAGAGAACCATTTATGTTAGTTTATTGATAGTTATAATTAAGCAAAACTCATTTACATTCACGTGTTTAGAAAAATGTGTAGAAATCAAGGGAATACCGAAAACTATATTAATCGATTCAACTATAACTAAAATACTACAATACATTAAATAGAAAAATACACAAACAAAACCCTAACTATTAAACGGGCCTAAACAAGTGGGCCGGGCCAATGGGCCTTATTAACTAACATCCCCTCTCAAACTCGAGTTTGACAAGAAACCTTCAAATCGATTTGACGACAGACGTAAGATCCAGCAGAGCAGCAGACAAATACAGATTCAGCGGCAGAGAAATCCGAACAGAGGTAGACGAAGAGCAGAAGCAACAGACAAATACAAATTCAGCGGCAGAGAGATTCGAACAGAGGTAGACGAAGAGCAGATTCAGGCAGCAGATAAATTCAGACAACAAAGAAATTCGACATGATATATCCGATTCGATGATTCTGATAAAACCAAAGTGAACGATGCGAAACCACGTGTGTAATCAGGCAGATTCAGACAAAACCAGGTGGAACCAGATGCAGAACCACGTGTTGATTTAGATGCATGATGTTGATGTCGAGATGCAACACATAATTACTCAAGACCTAGTCGGATTAATTAAGGCTATTGCATCACCATCACCATTATCATCACCAATACAAAACCCATTACCAATTCAGAATTCGAACCAAACAATAACCCGATACAAATACCAATACCAATAATCAATACTAATACTAAATCAAATACCAACACTAATACGAAACCGAATAAATGCTATTCCAAACTGATCACTAGGCATAACCAAAACAAATTCGAAACACTCAAACCTTATTAAACAAATACCAACATCCTTACAGTAGTACTATGAACCTGATCGCAACGTAAAACACCCCAAACAAATCAAACAGCAATTGACTACCAGATCAAGATTCGCCTTTCCATTGTGACGTCATCAAATAAATAAATACCATAACTTACTGACCCACTAGCACTTTACCATATTAAAGATCCAATCAAAGTTTAACAGCCAAACTTTAGTCAACCCATATATAACTAATAGCCGAACATATCAAACCTTATACGAACAGATCTTGTTTTCTTTTTTTTTAGTCGGCGGCAACGACCGAACCAAGAGACAAATTTTTTTTTCCTTTTCTTCCTCATCTTCGACCTAGCTCTTGATACCATATAGAAATCAAGGGAATACTGAAAACTATATTAATCAGATTCAACTATAACTAAAATATTACAATACATTAAATAGAAAAAAGACACAAACAAAACCCTAACTATTAAACGGGCCTAAACAAGTGGGCCGGGCCAATGGGCCTTATTAACTAACAAAATGTATACTCATAGGCCAGCTATACCTCTTACCGTCTGGCCAATGATGCCTTTTGGAGCATCAACTATCATCAATGGACCAAAGAGAATAATAATATTGTTATCGATGATTTTAATAACACCAGTTGTATAAATATGTAAAAAATACAAACAGTTTTTAATATAGGTCTTTAATATATTACTGTCTATATTTAATCTGCTCAATACTTCATTTTCATAAAATTGGGTTTTGTTATAGGTCAATAGGTGTTGATTTGGATTTATGCATTTCACTTTGTTTACAAACGTATAATAGCAACAAAGTTTTATCTTAAATCTCATACCGAGCAAACTACGTTTTATGCATACTAAAACTAACCATAATTATTGCCATCTAAAGGACAGAATTTTAATTTGGTCCAGTTTGTCTTTAGCTTTTGATTTTGTTTGTAAAATTTTTTATCAATAAAATGGAGTCACAGCTGTTCTATTCATCAAATGGATTTACTTATATGTTGTTTGAATCAACTAATTAAAAACAAAGTATAACTATATAAATCTTCTCGCATAACTACTAGGCCTAACAGGGTAATGTGCTTATAGTAAGTAGGTTACTACTATTATATTTGTGGTCAAAGGAGGACACTTTTGGAGACGAGATTAGAACTCGATCACACTCTTGGATTTTAAGTACGTAGAAGTAAAAAAGTTGTATCCAAAACGCCTTGACTGGATTGCTAATCCCAAAAATGTTTGTGATTGATTGTAATCTTTTCTAGCATCTTGTTATGTTTTAATAAAATGGACCGTTCATAGAAGAAGAAAACATCCACCCAACTTTCGTGTAAAATGTTATCCAAAAACAGTTCATGTCAAAGTATAAACATCCCGACATACAGTATCTTGAACTACGTTCAGAAATCAGAAGAACAACTATTAATCAGTATTCACGTATTATATCAAATATATGATCATATTCTCTAATAAACGTATGATGCAAGAAGAACACATGATCATATTATAAATAATGCGTAGAACACTCAAACACATACCACAGCATATGATTCTACGTTTATTTCAGCTTCATTGGGATTAAATAGCATGTCTCTTAATGAGACTCCTAGGTGTCTGACGACGAAACACAGGATGATCTTGTAATCTTGAAGCACAAATTAATATAGTGCCATATCAAGATGTCGCGATTATTGAGCTAAACACAAGATACATGCCTTCCAACGTCCACTATGTTGGCGTGTGATCATCCTTGACCTCGGTTCGGGTACTTGATTGTTCTTCCTCTTATATAGAGCAAAATTTCTCCCGCCACAAGATCCTATTTCTTCACTTGAGTTCAATGCTACAATGGAAAAAAGAAACTTGTTTAACACATAAGATAATAGAAGCAACAAAAGAACCGTGAATTTTACAATTTTAACATACACACTATATATTCAGAATAAATACACGGAAATTACCCCCACCTGAACCAGCGCCTGATGCATAAAGCATGAAATTTTTATATCAGACCCAAGGATTGGAAGACGCCCACCACGAGCATACAACTTAAGGGACAAATCAATAACATTCGACACCTTATCATCCTCGTTTACTAGAAATCTTAGAGGCCCTGAACTCCCAACTACATTTACAGTGATCAAAAGACGGTTATTCTTCATATTGACATCAGCCTCATGGTTGTTCATCTTCTTCGTGATAGAACCAATCTCATAGAGTTGTTTCTTTTCATGTTATTTTCGGTTTTCATTTAAAGGAATAAGGCTGGATTTTGATCCTAAGACAATAGTGAGTTTGAAATATGATATTCGAGTGATTCAAGTGTCCAAAACAAGATTCAAATTAAGGTTGGAAGTTGTGTTTGTTTGGAGTGACTAAGATAAAGGTTTTGTTTGGAACTTGGTTGGTGTCAAGAATTCCAAGGTTTATATATGTGAAGAACGAGGTAGTGGGGTGATATATGTATGAAACGAATTGAAGAAACCAGTAAAGTTATAGCTAGATCCACCTCACGATCACCCGCTAGTAGAATATATACTACGTATAAAGTTGGCACTTTATATTTGTCACTTTTGATCAACTTAACTGTCGATCAAGTCTGTTCACATCATATTATGGGATCCGTTGGCCCGAACGAAATCGAACCTTCTTTTCATATAGATTTACAACTAAGTAATTCTTTTGTATATCTTTTTCTGTCTTCCAGCTGAGTAAGCATAAACAAAAACGAACAACCTTTGTTCTGAACGTTACCCGGCAAGTCGTGTTCGTGTTGATTTACTCGGTGACTTAAAGTTGAACAAAATTATGTTACTTTAATGGATTCTTAAAACAAATACATCTAAAAATATGGATTTCTTTGATACAGTTCTATCGTATTTTTGCAATATTCTGATATTTACCATTATCAAAACTATATATGAGATTGAATATAGTTCAAAGAGAAACTATCAAATCACGAATATACACAAGTAAAATATTATTGTAAAATAGTATTATAGTATTTTTTGATGCAGCCATGAAAACGATATTTTTTCTAATAATACATGACAAAAACATGCAAAAGTTAATTCTTCTTGTGAAATTGAGGGGACTCTTATGTCACGAGTCATGACTCTCGACTTCTAAAATGTTTTTATCTAGCATGGTGCATGGTGGGAGGGGAACACAATTAGGGGTAATCACGACGACAAATAAAATATGCTTGGCGGCTTAATTGTTATAATGTTTATGTCATTATGTGTTAATTAGTAATATCGTTATGTACAAATCATATATCTTGCAAACAACTCTCAGTATCCAATGAAATTCAAAGTTCGGAAAATTTATGCTTGATTATTGGATAGCTAGGTTGAAATGACGTTAAGCATATGAATTGAGTATATGTTGAAGTCTTCTCGTATATAGATTAAGAGGTATAGGGTATAATTTCACCGTAATCATTTATACTGATATGGAATACCTACTTACATCACAATCCTAGTCATGAGCATATGAGGTAGGTATACTTTATTTGATTTCATAAGAGTGAAATGAGGCACACATACACTGTTGTAATATGAACCATTAGCGGGCATTCATGCGCTTTGTAAGCTACTTGTTCGAGGAAGGTAAGGCATGTGAGAGATGCCTGTTTTGGCTGTTACATGACTTGCAAACTTGACCTGATCCTACGCATGCTCAAGCCCTTTTACACGGGTGCACGAGGTCTGGGTTTTGCTGCCGATTTAAATATTTTGGAAAGATATAACCTAACCAAGATCTTTCGTATGAAAATTATAATAATCCTAGGTGACTTTTGTCTAACCTATATCCAAAGTCTAAACTCAGTGCGTGGTGGTTTTCTTGACATGAATCATGGAACGTTACAAGTACTCGTTGTTTTGCCCATATATATAATCTTATCTCCGCTTTCACTCTCTTAGGATCTCAAATCAATGAATAAAGAAAAACCAAACCAACAACATTAGCAATTTAAATAGATTGGTAAGATCAGAGTTGCTAAAACCTTAAACCAAATCATATATAAAACTTCTAGAACTGAAAATCTGATTTTATAAGACTAAAAGGCACCATGGTCGTATATTTTATTAGGTTAAAACACATAAAAGAATACCCCAAATCCCTGGTAAATAGCAATCAACATGAAAAGATGCCTCCAGTTCCACTTCCAACTTATGAAAAAGTACAACATCATACCAACTTACCAAACACTAAATAAGTGCCCTTTATCCCAGTGCACAAACCAATATTATGACTTTTGGCACAAAACAATTAAGCAAATAAAACTTTGACACATGATAGTGCGCAATCTCTAAGCAAAGAGGATATCCTACTTTAACATTTAAAACAAAATCATTATAATCTAACCAATAAAATCACTATAATCAGACCTGCACAGGGTACACTCTTCCCACAAAGATACCTGATATACTATAATCATGCCAGCAACTTTTCGCTTTAAATTTATTGGTAGACTTTCCTGTGCTTAATTAACAAATTGTACAAAAGTGAATGCAGTGAATCAAGTGACATGAAAGAGGCGAAAGGTCCTTACAATGTATTGAGCAACGTTAAACACTCCATAAAACAGGGTTGAATAAACTAACATTTATAGAATTTCTGTAACAATTAACATCTCTTTTTTTGAATGTCATTAATAAAATTTATCATTCAAAATGTAAAAGCCATCACTCTTTTACAAGAGTTACAGAGACATTACCAATAACCATAGAAAGGTATTATTAGAGGGGTGCGACTCATTATTCCAAAAAGTACAACATTTGCCTTGGCGCATAACTAATAAAATATCTAATACGGCTCTTAATAAAACGGACGAGGTTTACCCTGTTCAGGTTTCCCAGGGAGGCGGGCCTTTTTTACTCAAATGTATGCAGTCTCACCGAGTTAATCCCGGACCGTTTCCGAACCTTCCCTGGCCACCCCCATAAAAATAAAAATACCTTGTGGACCAAACTCAATATCTTATAAGGCTGTTCAACGAGTTTGAATTAAATCGACTATATGCCTAACACAATGTTTTTGAAAGATAAACAGTCCCCTATATGCTTAAGACAAGGTACTTATACAAGGATCATAAAATGCGGCAAAAGCAGAATCAGAACAAGAAAGTGGAAGATATACAAACTCTTCGGTAGAATTCTTAACTTTGATTTATATACAAAATGTTAGTAAGATAGTACACAATGGCTAAAAATTGAAGCATGCATACCCATTAAGCAAGTCCAATCGCTTGGCAAGTCATAAGTAATTAGCTTGACACGCCAGAGTACTATTCAACGATCAACAAGTTGTTCTCCATTAATCCCTCGCCAACAGTTGGGTAGTCCGGTGACAGAAGCCACTCTCCATCCACCAAGAATTTGATTTCATACCTTCATTGTGTAGATTAATGTGTCAACTAGAGATAATTCAAAATAGAAAAGATGCAAACACATTCACGGTCCACAAGATCTCTTTAGTTTGTCGCTATTGTCATGCATTTTAGATATATTTGACTAACTAAAACACAGTTGCATTAAACTATATCTGCACTTTTTTCTAGACGGGGTATTATTTGTGTTAGAGGAAGCGTACCTTCCAGGTCTAAGCATTATTGATGTGGAGAACCTTGTGTAAGAACCGGTATACTCTGCTGATAAGTATTCTCCATGACTCCAGCCATCAAATGAGCCCATTACTTGAACACTCTGGAACCAAAAAAGCGGATACCGGTCACTAAGTTGAAAATCTAAGCCATATGCCATGAGAATATAGCACGGAGTAAATTTAATCAAGAGATGTCAGTATTAAACAAGGGAGAAGGTTCTCATCATTAGGAAACCAAACTCAATGTTGATGTCGTCTTTCACTTTTTATGATATATAATGTATGTGAACATCTTCGAATGCCACCTAAATTACCAAAAAAGAAGTTGGCTATTTCTGTCCAAATAAAAATAAAATAATCCAATCTACAGAGGTTCAAATCCAGGGGCTGCTTAACTTCACAGAAAAGTTTATATTTTTCTTACGCCTTGTTTGGCAAAGATTTTGCTTTTTGTTTAGGTGTTTACATTTTTACAGATTAAAAAACTTTAAAGCAAATGGTGTTCGGCAAATATTTATCTATTCCGAGACCAAAATCTGTTTGCAAAATGCAAATGGCAGTTCAAAACTTAGATCTTGAATCTAATGCTTCACAATTTACAAAGCTGGCTTACAACTTGTTGCCAATTTGACTTTAATAAGGTTACACTTATAAAGTCCACAAAACAGAATCTCAATAACATGATTCTGATAACCTTTTTTTTTTTGTCCCAATTTCATATTATAAGTCCACATCATTTTCAGGCCGATTACATATTATAAGCGCTTTCACTATATAAGCATTATTTAACCTCGCTTTTCTAAATTCCAGTAAGTTTATTTTAAACCACTTTATCTTATACTTTCTGCATGACTAAGAGGATGTCACCCTCATGGAGTGACAGCTATATATCACATAGAACATCATGGCATAACAGTAAAAGTGTAAAATATTCAAAACAAGGAAAAAAAAAAAAAAAAAAAAAAAAAAAAAAGATTGTCAATGGTTGCAGAAGATGATTTGTTGTAACGCACCTCTGCCATGCCGGACCAGAATAAAGACACCTCTTTGGACTGCAAGTTCCACGTCCTTTATTTGTTTCTTTAGTTTCTCTTGCACCCTAAAGACAGAAGAAACATGCTTTTGTTAGAAAGGTGAATAGTTGCACTTTCATGATTCATGCTCAGGGAAAAACTTGTAACATCATCAACTCATCATCATACCTTGCAACTGTAAAAGAAGAAGAGACTGAATATATTTCCCATTTACTTTTCTTGAACCTGCTGGAATGCCATAACTAGCAATTTCCTTTGCCATATTTAGCAATGCCTGCAAGGAAGGTAATACATCAAATAAAGATATAACCAAGGTTCCGGAGAAGCTTATCTGATACAGAGGCGGAGATAGGAGGGGACAGGGTGGGCACCGCCCCCCTAGAAAGAAAAAAATTGTACTAAAATTTTCCTAAATACGTAGCTATTTTGTGATTTCCGCCCTAAACAATAAGATTTGTAGTATAGTTTTTATAAATTATCAAAGTCTACCGCCCTCGATTTATAAATTTCTGGCTCAGCCCTGCCAGTATCATGGCCAAAAGATGGGATTCCAGAACTTCTATTATTAATATCCAAGTACTTCAAAAATCTTGTAGTTATTTTTAAGCTATACACATGAGAACAGTGATGAAGACACAAAACTGCACAAAATGTTGGACCAAATTATCTATTAAAATAAACATTCAATCAAAAAAATATTTACTACACTCGAGAACATAAAGGAGTTGATGGAAATAACCTGGATCTCAAGTTCAGTGACAGCAAGTTCACTTTTAAACTGAGAAATAGCATCCTCCCTTACAAGCAACTGCAGATAAATTTAAATTGTCTTATCAATCAAAAGAGTTCGTTTGCAACAAGATATAGTAGTGCATATTGTCTATCTTATTTCCAACAACTTTTATTACTAAATATTGCCGTAAAAGAAGGAAACTTTAGCTTGAGCAAACTTAAAGAGACTGGGAGATGCAGCCGAGATTGCTATATGATAACAAGAGATAGAAAGTGTCTGCAGTCTCTTTGTTAAAAATGTCTCCTACATAGCAGTTACGGACCTGACGCTTGAGATACCGGTTGTGCTGATTGGCCTCACTTAGCTTCTTTAAGAGCTTTGCCCTCTCAGCATCAGCAAGAAGTGACTTCAGCTATTCATAAAAAATGTTTGTAGCATCAAGAAAAATTACCAGATTGAAAACAAAAAGGAATAATACTGAACACCTGCAAGATTATGCCAAAAAAGCATAATCCAATTACGTATATAACAGTATACCTGATCGTTATCAACCAATTCAGGAACGTCTTCTGCGGATGCGTCCAAAGCGTACTCATCACCTTTTGAGTAATTATTTGACTGCATTGATGAAAATTTGTCCTCAAGAGTGGTGGGCAAACAAAGTACTCTCCAATGGACAGAGCGCATATCATGTTTTAGACAATAATCTTGATCTATATAAGAGAACTTCCGAAAACCCTTCCTCAAACACCAAGGAACCAATTTATACTGAAATCCATGTATATTTGACAGACTTGAAATTCTATTTGGCCATAAAAACCATGATATGTGTTTGTTACCATGCTGACTGTCAAGCAATAGCAGAAGAAAATTTATCAGTAAGCGTTTAACAACATTTTTGTTTTGGAAGTAAAGCAAGGTCAAATAATAGGAATAAGATGCCTAAGAAATTCCCACCATTTAAATTATAAGACATATTGCTACCAAATGTATTCAGGTAAAAACAGAAAGTTGGAAATCAAATACTTAAATAATTTTTCTTGGACATCCAGAAAATAAGAAGGCTGTTACTGTTGCCACGTTGAACCAACATAAAGACTTTACCTAGATAACAATCCTTGTGTTGAAGTGCTCATTGTATGGCACTCCATGGCGTTGGTATCCTAATAAATAAAAACATCCAAAAAATATACAGATTAGAAACACAAAATACTTCTCTAAGAATGCAAACAATCATGTATACTTAAAAAAGCTACTAGAAAAGAAGGCCACTCATAACGCAGCAGCAGTAAACTGATGTGATGCCCAACTGACAAATAAAATGAACAATATAATGTAAATTTTATAGCAAACCATTGTGAAGTATGATTGGTACAGCTTCTTGGAAGGCGAGATGTTAGAAACATCAAGTAATAGCTATGCAAGGTTCCCAATCGCCCATATATCTCTTACAAGGATTGAACACCCAAACCTCAAGGCTACTTGAAATGTATTCGTATGACGTGGACAAAGACCTTTTCCTACATGTCTTTACGTTTTCTTTGTTGTTTAAAAATACAAATGTCAAATCACATGAAGAAGCTTGTTTAATAACTAGATAAAAATTTGAAGTGGTTTATCCAAGAACAGGTAGAACTCTCAGTTCTTAATCAACCCAAAATCGATGGAATCCTATTGTTTTGTAGGGGAATACCAAATAGAATGAGTAAATAATAGTAAAATATTTAGTTAAAAGATCAATTTTGCCTCATTTCCTTAGACTTGAGCTAATTACATACAAACCACCCAATCTATCATGCGAGCTCCGTGACTCGGGTTAGAATAAGGGGTTGACGAACTACAAGCTTCTAGCTGACTTGGTATAGCTAAGAATTTAGCATTGGACTATAAATACTAATCAAATCCACAAACCTGACACCGGGGAATAAAAGATTCAAGGAAGGTGAAAGCATGTTTTGGAGTATGTAGTTATAATCTATACAAGAAGGAATTAACATGTTGTAAAAAACTTCCAAATGTGCTTGACATTCTTCTTTTAATTTCCACTAATTAGGCTGAAAACACAAGACAGGATGATGGTGTGGACTGTGGAGTAGTAACACTAATTTGCTACTGTGAGTTTAAGTGGATATTGGCAGCTTTGAAAGCGAAGATTCATGCAAGTGTTACTCAAAAGTCAAAACTATCTTTTACTCAAGTCTTAAGAGTAGCTAAAGAATGGGAGATTGATATGAAATTCTACAACAGTCAGCAGAAGTAATCTGGTTTTGCATTGGATTGCTGATGATGAGATGAGCTAATGGGTAGAATTAGTTTTAGCTATGTTTGAATGCTGTTGTTGTATGGTAAAGGTTCGACATCCATGGGTGTACGGAGTTGTCGATTTAAACCTTTTGGAGAAAATAGGTGATAGGATTGTGTCTAAAAGGGCTTTATATGAAGCTAGACTTGATGATGATGGTAAAGTGGTAGATATGATAAGCAATGGTGTTTGGAAATGGGCAAGAAGTTAATCAATTTCCTGTCCCTTTTCTTAATGAGTAGAAGAAGGACAGTGCAATATTCTACTAAGGCAGTCTGGGTAAATTGATGACTCAAGACAGGATCAAGATGTGGCAAATGCTGTGAAGATAGCCGTGATCATTTATTTTTTTAATTCCCTTATGCCTCAAAGATTTGGAGTAGAGTAAAGAGAAAAAGTAAATTGCAGCGAGTGTGCAAGTGTGGTGAACTCTGTAGCATCTCAGCCTTTCAAAAACAGCATAAGGAGTATTGTAAATAGGCTTGTCTTATCAGCTAATGGCAAGAAAGAAATAAAAGGCGTTTTCAAATGAAGTGAGGAAGAATTGGTGAAAATCATGTTTGATAAGTGACAGTTCTGAGCTTAAAGGAGGACAGTTTTATTGTTTAACAGATTGAATCTAATAGTGATAAATAGGGTGAGTCATGAAAGATGGGACTATGGTGATTTGTCAAATGATTTTGAATCCATGACAATTAGTTTTGAATTGGACAATAGGTGAGTAGGGCTTTCAGCTTATCATTCCAGGCAGCACTCTTTATGCTATGCTATGCTATTCTCATTTTAATCATTACCAATTCGCATCTAATGTAATTCTACTTTCAGACAAATAATCGCTAAATAAATAAATAAACTAAAATTAAGAAAAAAAACAAGTCAACAGGAAGCAAGTTGAATTCACACATTGCCACACTCAATAAGCTAACTCAAAAACACAGTTAACATCATCAAATAGAAATAAAGAACAAACTGACCTTATTGTAAACTGCTTACTTTGACAACACTCGTATACTGTGTGTAGATTAAGGGTATAAATCATAAAGATTATCTGTGGAGGGAAGCAGCGGTATGCCACGTGTTACGCTGTTTATGGACCATCTGATTATTCATATCCCTTTTTTAGTTTTTTGTTTTCTTGTTTCTTCACACTAAGCTACAAACAATATTTGGTATTACCAAAAACGTGTCTAATACTATTACTACATATCTTTAGTCTAAGCTCGAAATAATAATAATGGTTATTTATAGTGTACCTGTAATAACAAGGAAATAGGTTTTTATAAATTATAAATATAAAAAAAATATACATATAAAAAAATGAGGTTTAAAAAGCAACGTTTACAAAATTAATTACTGTACTTAAAATTGAAAATGGAGCTTTGGGCCAACATGGGTTGTTGAATCTGCTAGTGTAATTATAAAAGGAAAAAAAACTACAACACCTCAATTCAGAATTGAACATGTGACCATGTTAAACCTTCAGTGTAATAATAAGCATAAATAGACGGACAGATAGTCATAGAAGGTTTTTATGTCACTGCTAATTGATACAATAGATATTATTATAGTCTAATGGTAATTTCGAAAACAAGAAACATCGTTAAATGGTCTAGTGGTAAGTTTTTTGGCTTTAAAACAAGAGGTAAGTGTTCAAATCTTGTTACTCGTGTATATTTGGAAACAGATGGCTAGGAAAAGGCCGGAAACGATTCTTGATTAAGTTCCACGAGATCGCGACATCCGAAATAAATTGCTCACCCTCTGCCGATGTAACCCGACGAACCTGAACTGCTTTGTTTGTAATTGTATAAACAAGAAAAAAAATGTTAAAATTCAAACTAAATAATATCCAAATTAAAAACAAACGTTTCACCAAAATATCCATTAAAATAGTGCGCCTTACGATTTTCTCAAAACTGTATCATTTTTAAAATTGCAGTGTTTTTAAAAGTATCACAAGGTGGTTGCGATTTTATGTTTCTACGTGTTTAAGACGCCTTTTGGAGTTTTTGAAGAACGAGCGTTGATCAACGAGCTTTTGATTTTTATTGTTCGTTTGGGAAAGCGGTGTTTTCATTATTTTTTAAATACTCGTTTTTCAACGCTCTTTAAAAATTTGTGAAATGCATGAACATGTGATATGTTCACACGTTATCGCTTATTATTTCATACCACTACTCACAACTCACTGCTACTGACCAATGCTATTTTTACAAAACACACCCTAAATGTCATTTATGCTCAAATTTCTATATTAGTAATTATTAATTAACGTAGTAATTTTCCTTTTCAGAACTTGTTATACTTTACCTTGGTAGTGTTTTATGAAAATTTAGAAATCCTCCCCAAACGCATAGTCTGCCAATGTTCTTTACAAGCCCAACCCAGACCAGCCCAGCTAGTTTAAAATTATTAGAATAAAAAGTTGTCAATTAAAATGGTTATCTATTTACTCAAGTTTTTGGCGTGTATACTACCAACACCAAGACTACCTTTATCAAAGCTAGCAAGGATTGATTTCCTCTTCACCCAAACGATACCCTTTTCACCCTTTTTGAAGCCCCAAAAAATGCGAGTCGATTACTTTTTATTTATTGCCCAAATAAAGATAGGTAGTAAGTAGGAGATCGCCTTTAACCACCTGAAATGGTTAAATACCACCAAAAGACAAATTCTTTGTTTTTCATGAAGAAAGACGTTTATTAAATTTATCTATCATATCCACCAACTATTTACCTTCGACATATCACGTCCAACTAAGAAACCAAGATAAACGAAAGAAGCGAACCGGACTTACAATCAGAATCGGAAGCAACATTTTAACCTCTTCCATGTTAACACCAACTCCAAAAGTGCTACTTTTAGAATGTGCGGTTTCAAAGTAGTAGACAGTAAATAGATTAACTATAACTTTTTTCTGTTAGAAAGTTTAAACGTCATATTGTAACAAAACTTGAAAATTCGTAACAATTCCTTTAGACACTCAAGTGAGACATAAAGGAAACTAGGTAAGTATATCCTTATCAATTCCTTTTAAAACTTTTTGAGATAGTCAAACTTAGTAGCTGAGAATATAAATGAAATTTGGGTTATTGGGATGATGCACTCAGTTTTTAGATTGGCCTCTTCAGTTTTTTTTTTTTTTTTTGTTTTTTTTTTTTTTTTATTTTTATAATTTTGTTTATATCAAAAAGTTTATAAACCTCGAAACGCGAATCAAATATAAAGTTTAATAATTTAAACACTTAAAATCGCATAAATACTAACGAACCGACAAAAAATGGCCAGACCGAAAATGGAGACAAAGGAATATTCCTATGATGTGACTTACAAGGAGGGTTTATATAGTACAACCCTATAAATGTGTTTCAAACTTTCAATATAAATGCATGGGATATAATCGTATAAATCAAGTCAAAGGTTATAGTTTAAAATGGAGACCTTGACAATGCCTTCAAGTCCATAGTCCAACATGGCCTCCACTACTTGTGCCTTCAGTTATTTAAAGGATTTTTTTTTTTTTTTTTCTGTGGGTAATTAATTAAAACGTCAACGTTTCTTAATTTTCAAATAATGTGTGACGTGTGAAAACTCTCAATATTAAGGGTCCGTTTGATTTAGGTGTATGTTTATGAGTTTATGACTTTGAAAGTTTTTAATGTTGTTTGATTGATTATTAGGTCCACCACAATAGATTAAAGATATTCAAATATGAAGTTTCCTCATAACTTATGTGTGTGGATGGTTTATTATACCTTCCATTACCATTCCACCCAATACCAACACCCATATCAATTATGTTTCATAGCAACAAGTCAAACGCACCCTAGAAGTATAAGTACTACCGTTATTTAATAGTTTAAAAAAATACATACTTAGCCTAAAGGTAATTTACTTTTGGAATTAAGGTTGCAAAATGTACATAAATTTTTAAAGATGAGTCATAATTAATCTTTATACATCACAAAAAATATATTCCATGTATCCTCACGTAGGTGAGTAATTTCCCATATGAAGGTTCAACTAATTTGTCTAACGCCCGCCTCAAGTTGAAAGGAAGAGGAAAGAAAAGGAAGCGGAAAGTTTTTGTGTTCTCAGTCTTTTTAAAGAGGAAAGTGAAGCGGAAAGGAAATAGAGTGAAAATTTGATAAGAAATCTTCCCGTGAAAGGAAAGGAAGCGAACTATATATCACAGTACACTAATATACCATTTTTAAAACATTTGACATTAATAATTAAAGCCAAGATATATGTAATTCGACCAACTTATTTTCCTTTTCTCTCACTCAAGAAACGTGATTACATTTTTCTTTTCCTTCCTTCATCTCAAGAACATAACAACTAACCCTTACTTTCCTTTTTCATTTCTTTTCCCTTTTCTATTCTTTTCCATTTCTCTTTCCTAAAAACTCGAGAACTTAGCGTAAAAGTTGTGAGTACAACTTAACACTTTATTTATGAGTCAATAACGACGTTACAAGCTGATACATATATCAGAATAGTCCTATGTGAGTCAATAACGACGCCACCCTTTAGCTAGGTAGAATACAAATATAGTACTATAGGCAAAATTAAATATATACATTTTTTTAGCAAGAATTAAATATATACTTGCTGAGTAGATTGTCAAATTGTTTAGATAGGCTATTTAACATATAGTCTTTGATAATGACTCAAAAAGATCAGGTTGATCCACCATCATTGACTCATATATAGTTAAAGTAGTGATTGATGTTCTTTTGTAACTAAAATGGTAGGTGGTTTAATATACTAGTTAAAAAGATGTGTGAGAGAGAAAAAAATGAGAGAGAGAAACATGATGGATGGGAAAAGGTAGACAATAGAAGAAGAAACAAGGCATGTAATGTAAGAAATAGTGAGGTACGGGATAGGAATAAGGATATTGTAAAGTTCTTTGTGTCTAAAATCCCTGATGGGTGTCGACCTTGGGATTTGGCATCTCTTTTCGAGCAGTTTGGAGCTATTGATGGGGTTTACATTGCGCGCAAAAGAAACTCTAAAGGTGATAGGTTTGGATTTGTTTCTTTCAAAGGGGTCTTAGATATAGGGGAGTTGGAGAAGAAGGTGGCTGGAATCAAGTTGGGTAGATTTTCCCTTGAGGTTAACGTTGCTAGATATGCAGTAGAGAATGAGAAGATGGGCTCTGGAGGGGGGTCACTGGCTACTAGTTCCATCCCTACGGGGGCAAAAAGAGGCTTGTTTCCTACTGGTCCTCATTCAGCGCATGTTTTCAGAGACCTCCACCCTGGGAGATCATTCTCCAGTGTGGTTAGAGATCCTGGTGGGTCGGAGAAGAAAGAGTTCGTTATTAATATTGACCCCTGTATCAATGAGATGGCGAGTTTTCATGAGAGTTCACTTGTGGCTCGTTGTGAAAATTTCAAAATCTTATCCAATCTTTGCTCCTTTTTAGCTAACCTTAAAGGGATTGTCTTTAATTTTCATTACTTGGGAGGCCTTTCGGTGCTCTTGATTTGTGAAGTTAAGGCCAATGTGGATGAGTTTTTTAAGAAGAAGGAGATTTGGAGTGGGTGGTTTAACAAAGTTGAGGTGTGGAGAGGACAATCTCTTCCTTTTGAACGTCTTGCATGGGTTAAGATTGTCGGGGTGCCAATTCATTTAGCCTCAGCGTCTATCTTCAACAAAATTGGTGATAAACTTGGGAAAGTTGTTTATCATTCCTCATTCAAACCGGACTCTCCCAATCGTTCAATGGATGAGATTGGTATTCTAGAAGGTGATGGTAAAAGTATTAATGAAGTTGTGTCACTGAAATGGAGGGACAAAAAATTCCAGGTGTGGGTCTCCGAAAAACCGTTTGACTGGTTTCCTAATGGTACCATTAACGACAAAGGAAGGTTGGCCTATCTTGGGGTTGATTTTCAGATCCCAGTTCCGTCGACGGCGGAATCAAACAAATTAGAAGATGGAGAGGTGAGAGAAGATTACTATGAGCATGGGAATCAAGGAGAGAATGAAGGGTCGCTGCATGGGGAAGAGGAAAGGAATGATGGAGTGGTGCATGGTAATGTGAAGGGAGGTTTTAAGGTGGCTGATAAATGTATGGATGTGTGGACCAGGAATACCTTTTCCTTTTCAGTCGAGGCTCGTGATAATAGGAATTTAGGAGTTAATGCTAATATGGAAATGGACTGGAACAATATTAATCTTAGGCTTTCTCCTAGGCCCAGGAAAAGACCTAGAGAATCGGACCCCTTTTCCCTTGATGGCCTTTTGGGCCTTAAAGGCAATAATTCGGTTTGTCAAGATGGGGTAACGTCTGTGGGGAATGAGGAGATTAGACCGAACCTGTCCACAGAGTGCAACCATAACCTTGATCTCAACTCAGCTCCTAACATTCAAGAGGGGATTACCCCCCCCCCCCTTATTCCCAGTCCAGTGGTAGATAGCGAACAACATCAACATGACTTGGAGATCCTTCGTGAGTTACAAGAAACGATTGAGATGGGTAAGAAGGTGGGAGTGGACCTTGATTCAGCCCAAGAAAAGGTCAAAGGTGTTATTGTGGGTGAAGGTATGAATCCCGTTTTCCAATGAATTTTTTGTCTATCAATATTAGAGGGTTTGGAGGGGATAGGAAGTCGAAGTGGATAAACAATATTTTGAGCAAAGAAAAAGTTTCTTTCCTGGCTATTCAGGAAACGCAAAGTGGTGGTTTAGGAGATAGAGATGTAAGTAGGTATTGGGGTAAATCTAGTTTTGATTTTGAAGTGGTGAATTCTAGTGGTCGATCAGGGGGTTTGTTAAGTGTTTGGGATCCGTCGAAGTTGAAGAAACTTGGGAGCCAAAAGCATGAAAATTTCCTTGTGGTTAAGGGGTTGATTAAAGGTAGCGGTGATTTGGTCTCTATAGTTAACGTTTATGCGCCTCAAAGTAGGCGTGATAAGCAAAGGATTTGGGAAGATTTGAAGGCGTTAATTGTGGGGAACCCTGGGAAGTGGATCATGTTAGGTGATTTAAACACGGTGAGGTCTAACGAGGAAAGGAAAGGCTCTAAATTTAAGCGGAATTGTGCAAATGACTTTAACGATTTCATTAATGCTTTGGACCTTCACGAATACGATATGAAAGGAAGTAAATTTACCTATCTTAAGGAGGATGAGAGAGGTAAAAAGCTTGGTAAGATTGATCGGTGTCTAGTTAGTAGGGAGTTGGTGGATTTATAGCCTGAGGCGTGCCTTAGGGCGCTTCCCAAGTGGTTATCGGATCACAATCTCATCCTCTTGTCGGTCATTGATATTAATTTCGGGCCCAAACCCTTTCGGGTGTTTAACTCTTGGTTAGAGCTCCCGGAGTGTGTGGAGGTGGTTTCCAAAGCTTTGCTTGAATTTGAATTTTCTGGGGCCCCGGATTCGAAATTGATTAAGAAGTTTAGTTAGCTTCGGCAAAAGTTGAAAGAATGGCGGAATGATTTGAGTCTTAAGGAAAATGAGGAAATGGAAGTTTGCAAAAAAGAATTGGAAGAGCTTGATCTAGTGATGGAGTTTGAAAACCTTTCGGAGGAAGAGGAGTGGACTAGGAATGAATGTAAAAGGAAGATGGATGAGATTGAGGCTCGGAATTTGCTAGACTTAAAACAACGATCTAGAAATAAATGGGTTGCTGAAGGCGATGGTAACAATCAATTTTTTCATGGTTTGATTAACAACAGGAGGATGAGTAATTCGATCCAAGGTCTCAAGGTGGGAGAGGATTAGATTTCTAAGACGAAATATATCAAAAAACATGTTTTTAACTTCTTCAAAGAGAAGTTTAGTGAGGATTGGAAGGATAGACCCCCTTCAACATGTGAGTTTGACAATAAGTTATCGGATGAAGCGGAAATTTTTTTGACCAATCGTTTTTCCAAGGAAGAGATCAAGAAAGCTGTGTTTGACTGTGGGGAGGATAGGGCGCCTGGTCCCGATGGTATCTCGTTTAAATATATCAAGCGCTTTTGGGATTTTTTTGAATCTGACTTTGGCGACCTTTTTGAACATTTTCATGAGGGAAGGGGGCTGAATCGAGGGTGTAATGCCTCCTTCATTACTTTAATTCCCAAAGTAAAGGATCCGGTGAACCTCAACGAATATAGGCCGATTACATTGGTGGAGGCTCTATGTAAAATTTTATCCCGTGTCTTAGCGAATAGGCTAAAAAAGGTGTTGAGCCCTCTGATATCGATTAATCAGTCTGCTTTCTTAAGTGACCGTCTCATTCTTGATGGTCCTTTGATTTTGAATGAGGTTATATCCTGGGCTAAGAAGAATAATCGAAAAATTCTCATGTTCGAAGTGGACTTTAATAAAGCTTATGATAATGTTAACTGGGGCTTTCTCTTGTCGGTCATGTCTCAGATGGGTTTCCCGAATTTATGGTGTACTTGGATTTATAACATTCTGTCTTCGGCTAGATCTGCTGTGTTGGTCAACGGTTCTCCCACATTTGAATTTAATTGTTGTAAAGGTATGCGCCAGGGAGATCCTATCTCCCCGTTTATTTTTCTCATTGTCATGGAAGCGCTTTCGAATATGATGAAGATGGCTAATAGGAAGGGGTCTTATGATGGTATTTCGCTCCCAAATCGAGGCCCGTCGATTTCTCATCTTTTATATGCTGATGATTGCATGTTTTTGGGTGATTGGTCTATTCAGAATATTAAAAAGGTTAGTCAGATTCTTAGGTGTTTTTATATTTGCTCCGGCCTTAAAATCAACATGAGCAAGTCCCAGATTTTCGGAGTTGGGGTTGAGGAGGCTGAGGTGAGTAGAGTTGCGAATTCAGTTGCGTGTATGTCGGGCTCCGCTCCTTTTAATTACTTGGGTATCCGTGTTGGTGGTAACATGAATAGAATTGCGAGTTGGGATTTCATTTTTGATATTTTTAATGCTAGACTTTCCAGGTGGAAGGCTTCGTGCCTCTCTATTGGGGGTAGGGTGACTTTGATTAAAGCAGTTTTAGAAAGCCTCCCTACCTATTATTTGTCGTTGTTTAAAGCGCCAGCTAAAGTTTTGAACGATTTAGAAGGTATTATAAAGAAGTTTTTGTGGGGTGGGGCGTCGGATGTTAAAAAAATTCATTGGGTTGCTTGGGAGAGAGTTGTTTCCCCGATGAAAGTTGGTGGCCTTGGTTTGAGCAAATTAAAGGAAGCCAATATTGCCTTCCTCTCGAAGTGGGTGTGGCGGTATCGTAACGAGCCTGGGAGTTTGTGGAGGCAAGTTGTGGATTCTATCCATGGATCTCCTAGATGCTGGTCTCCTCTCCCAGTTTGTAAGTCTATGCTCGGGGTTTGGTCCTCAATTGTAAAGTGTATCTCTAAAGTGAAAGTTGCGGAAGTAAGTCTGGTTCAGTTGTTCAAAGGTTGTGTGGGTAATGAAAACAATATCCGTTTTTGGCTTGATCCTTGGTTGAGTACCAGTCCTTTGAAGGATGCTTTCTCTTTGTTGTTCAAAAAAGAAAAGTCGAAGAAATGTCTGGTTAGTGATAAATATGATCATGGGTTGGATAAGTTTGATGGGATTTGGAATCGTAGAGGAAGTTCTTTTAAAATGGGCGAGAGAGGCAAGAATGGGCGCTACGGAAGGCAAGTTCTTTACTAATGTGAGAGACAAATGGAAATGGCTAGCTAGAGGTGCGAATGGCTTTAGTGTGAAATCAGTAAAGGACTATCTTAGAGGCGATCAGGATTATAGTAATCGGTTCGTGTTTAAATGGTCTAAATGGGTCACTAAAAAGTGTAATATCCTTATGTGGAGAATTGGCATGAATCGGGTTCCTACCTCGGATTTACTTATGGCTTGTAACTGTGTGGTGGACTCTACGGTGTGCAGTTTATGTAACGTGGATAGTGAGTCTGTGGATCATCTTTTCTGCTCGTGTGTTGTGGCCTTGGACGTTTGGAATAAGGTGGGTAACTGGTGTAAGTTGCCCCCCATATTTTTGTTCTCTAGCCGTGATATTTTTGATGTTCTAAAAGGGATGAGGATGGAGAAGAAGAGAAGAGAGGTGGTTACGGGCATCCTTTTTGCGACCTGTTGGTGTATTTGGATAGCGAGGAATAAGAGTAGATTTGATAATGTCAAGATTGATGGTCGGAAAATCCTTCATGATATCAAATCTATTAGTTATTTATGGTATTGTAATAGGTCGAGTAATAGCTCGGTAGTGTGGAAAGATTGGTTCTCTTTTAACATTTTGTAATCGGGTAGTTTGGTTGGGCCTCCCTGTTTTGGGGAGTGTCTCTTTTCTGTGAATAATAGTCAATTTTCAAAAAAAAAAACTAAAATGGTAAAAAAAAAATTGTAATCACTTTTTTTTCCTTTAACAATGATTTATGACATTTTGACCAATTAATTCACGGACTTTGAGTCTAACATCATGCATGCCCAAACTATATAAAGCTCTTACGTTTTCAGAAGGTTCGTGCGACCATATTCACGCTTGCTTTAACTAATAATACACTTTTAAGTGATTTTGTTACTCATTTGACTTATGGACATATTTTCTTTTCTGTAATTTAACTACAAGTTAAGACAATTTATGTAGACTAGGCAAAGTTATCATCTTTTTCAAATTGTATATACTAGTATCATACACCATTGTCCATTGTTGCCAAAATGAAATATAATGATAAGTTAAGAAGAGTAAACATTACTCTCCACAAACTAAGAAATCAGCTCACAAACATGAAAATGTATCAGGATCCAAGAAAAGTTGTCGTACATGAACTCCGTTGAGCTAAAGTACCGTCCCATGTTAGTAGTATTTATTGGTGAAATTGTTGGATCTAACTTGTTTTGTATAAAAAGGACTAAATCATGTTTGTGTTTGATGTTTGACTTTTTATTTAGATTATTTAAGGGATTCTTTAATCACTTTCATATTATTTCAATATAGTCTAGGCATCTCATTTGATGATCGTGACCCTTACACAGTTAAACGATCAAATGAATGTAAGATGATAATTATTTTCAATTTAAGTTAACTGTGTGCATATTACTAAAATTAATTTTTTTTATACATGCCAAAATTACTCTTAATATTATGACTTTAATATACTTCGTATTTAATAGATGATAAATGTCTAACAACGTAGACAACATGGATTCGACAACTATAATGTATGTTACAAAGCACATCATGTGCTTATTTTATATTTACCACATACTTTGATTACCCTAACCAACATTCAACGAGAGAGAGGCAGTTTTCGAAGCAAGGTCGAGAACTTTACATGGTGTATTTTGGAGCACGTAAACATGTTGAAATACAATAAATGTAGCATTTACACTACACCATATTCTTGATCAACTTTAAAAATTTTTTTAAATTTAAAATTTAATTTTTTATTTTAATTTTTTAAAAGGAAAAATTTCCGGAAACAAAGGTTTTAAAAAATTTGTTTTTTTTCCCCCTTATTTTTTTCCAAAAATTTTCCCAAAAATTTTAAAGGGGCCAAAAAGGGGTTTTTAAGGTTAAATTTTAAAAAAAATTTAAATTTAAAAAAAATTTTTAACCAAAAAAATTCTTAATTTTTTTTGGTTTTTTTTGGGTTTTTTTTAACCTTTTTGGCCCTTTTTTTTATTTTTCTTTTATTTTGAAACCTTTTTTTTAAATTTAAAATTTTAAATTTAATAAAAAATAAAAAAAATTTAAAATTAAAATTTTTAAAACCTTGGAAAACCTTTTTTTTTGGAAAAATTTTTTAAAAAAATTCAAAAATTTTAAAAAAAAATTTTAAATTTTTTTTTAAAAATTTTTTAAAAAAAAAAAAAAAATTTAAAAAAAGGGGGTTTATTTTGGGTTTTAATTTTCAATTTTTTCCCAAACCTTTTTAAAACCCCAAAAAGGAGGTTTTGGGGAAAAAAAAAAGGGGGTTTTAAAAAAACCCAAATTTTTTTGGGTCTTTTTTTTTTTTTTAAATTTTTTTTGGTTTTTTAAAATTCCCGGGAAAAAAAATTAAACCCTTTTTAATTTTTTTTATTGGCCCTTTAAAAGGCCGGGGGAAATTTTTTTTAAAAACCTATTTTTTTCCAACCCCTTTTTTGGTTTTTTTTTTTTTTTCCCCCTTTTTTTTTCCCTTTTCCAAATTTTTTTTTAACCATTTTTTCCGGTTTTTTTTGGGGGTAAGATTTAAAAACCCTTTTTTTGGGTTTTTTTTCCCCCCCGTTTGGGGGGTTTTTTTCCCCCAAATTCGTTTTTTTTCCCCAAAGGAAAAACCCCCTTTAATTTTTTTTCCCTTTTCGGTTTTTTTTTTTTTTTTTTTTAAATTTTTTTTTTTTTTTGGGTTTGGGGTTTTTAAAAAAGGTGCAAAAAAAGGGAAAAAAACAAAAACCCCAAAAAAAAAAGCAAAAAGGGGGCAAAAGGGGGTTGGGGTTTTCCGGGGAAAAAAAAAAAATAAAAAAATTTTAAAAATTAAAAAGCCTTAAAAAAGGCGGGAAAATTGTAAAAACCCCAAAAAAAATTTTAAAGGGGAAAAAGGGGGCCAAAAAAAAAATTGGAAAAAGGGAAAAAAAAAAAAAAAAAAAAAAAGGGTTTGGGAAAATTAAAAGGGAAAAAAAAAGGGAAAAACGCCCGGGGAAAAAGGGCGGAAAGGGATGGAAAGGCCCAAAAAAAAAAACCAACCCGGGCAAAAAAAAAAGGGAAAAAAAAAGGGGGTTTTAAAAAAGGGGGGGAAAAAAAAAAGGTTTTGTTAAAAAAAAAAAGGGGGGGGGGGTTATTGGGGAAAAAAAAAAATTAAAAACCCCTTTTAAATTAAATTTTTTTATTTTTTTAAAAAAAAATTTTTTTTAAAACCCAATTTAAAAATTTCAAAAGCAAAACGAATTTTCAATTGGGTTAAAAAATTTTTTTGTTTTTTTTAAATTTTTGGGAAAAAAATTTTTTTTTTTTTAAAAAAAAAAAAAATTTTTTTAAAAATTTTAAAAAAAATGTTGGTTTATGTTTATTGGTTTATTTTAAAATCTTCCTGAATATAGTTAATCATAATCTACAAACTTTAGTAAAGTAGACATGTTAAAAAAAAAAAAAAGGAAAATTTTTTTTTTTTTTTTTTTTTTTTTTTGTTTAACTCTTAATTAACAAATAAAAAAAAAATTTTTTTCTTAACCAACGATATGAATACACTTTTTTGTCTAATTAAATGTTCGTGTTCATTCATATATTTTGTTAAACTTAAACGAACGAAGACAAACAAGCCACCATTCGGTGTTTGTCCTTAATTACACCTTATATCTATTCTATATCTTCTTACTAATAAAAAAAACGGTTGAATCTTGAAAAGTGAAAAGGGGAAAGTCGAAAATTGAGAGAAAGATTGTGAATTAATATTTTATTAAAACAAAATTCTTAAAAGCAATAATTTATTCACATTTACAACTAATTAAAAATATCTCCTTAAAACACCAATTAAAACACCAAGTTCAATAAAATTTTCAAAGACAATTTAAAAAAGTTACAACATAATCCTAAATATAAAATAATTAAAAAACTAATTAATGTTTTTTTAAAAACACTCCAAAATGAAAAGTAATTTTATTATATACATTATACAAATTAATAAAACACAAAACTTCATTTTAAAACAAGTTGATGATCATATAGTTTTCCAAATCGAACGGAAAGCGGGTTAAACGGGAACCGTTAAGCCCGGTTCGGAAAATAACTTATCCAAAAGTGGGGAAATTTAAACCAAATAATCTTTGAATCGGGCCCCAAGATCTATTTTCCTTAATCGTTAAATTAACCGGCCATTAAACTTTTATACTATATATAAAAAAAAACTAAAAAATAAAAGTTGAAACTATTAATTAACCGGGAAACCCCGCAAACAAAGGTGGTTAACCACCTTAATTTGACCGTTTTGACCCAAACCCGTCGGGTTTGACTAGGTTTAAATCGACCCATTTTTCAAGGAACGATTCAATATTGGAACCAGGGTCGGCCGGTTTAAAACTTATGTTTATCCCAAATTTAAACTTTTATTATTTTTCGTTAGAACCCATAAACCTTTTTAAACACTAAAATCCGTCATTATATAAATATTATATATATATATATATATATATATATATATATATATATATATATATATATATATATATATATATATATATATATATATATATATATATATATATATATATATATATATATATATATAATTTAAAAAAATTTATAATATTAAAAGGAAAGAAAGGGAAAGATAGGTACATGAACATACCGCCTCAAATTGGGCCAAACCGTTGGCCATTCCCCCCTTTGGCCTACCCACCCCGCCTCCCCTAAAAAAATTCCCAAAAAAAAAATTTTTGGGCAAAAAAAAATCCAGCCAAAATATATTCTTTGCATCACGGGTTATAAAAATCTTTATCGCGATTATAATTGTGATGGGTGTTCTAACATAATGCATTAAATCATGATTATGATGCGGTGAAATTTATAGCGAGTGATCACGATGGCTTATAGCATGTCTGTTTAATAAGTTTTGAATGCATCTTTATTATCAGTTAATAGTTGGTCGCATCAACTATGATGCCTATAAAATCGATGTTATAACCGTCTTGTAAAATATCATGATTGTGATGCAATAACTTTATAAGCGTGATGCGGTAATTTATAACCGTAATGCCTAAAATCATAATGTGTACTTGATAACTTATAACATTAATGCATAATAATAGTCTTGGTGCATCTTTATTATAAGTTCTTTGCGTCGTAGTTAATAGTTAAGTGCGTCATTTATGATACCTAAAATCAATGTTATATATTTAATCTAATGCTAAAATCATGATTGTGATGCGATAACTTTCTAAACTGTGTCGCGATAACTTTATAAGCGTAATCTACGATGATTTATAACTTAATGCACTAAAATTATGATTTGTGATCAATAAGCTTTATAAGCTGTGATGCGATAAAATTTGGGAAATTTTTGGCGGGAAAAAATTTTTGCCAAAATTTTTTTTTTTCGGAATTTTTTTTCGGAGGGTGGGGGAAGTGCAGATGTGAGGTGAAGCAGCGAAGGTGCATGTCTCATTCTTTTCATTCTAAGAATTTTCATGTCTTAACCTATATATATATATAGGGAAGGATCGGGGTGCTGGATTACATTTAAGTAGGGATGGTGCGGATAATATCACAGTAACATTCAAAAAAAAATTCAAAAAAATGCGAAAAAAATTAAAAAGAAAGAGGACAACAATTTATTAAGAATCGTTGAAAAAATTAGGAAAAAAATCGTTTTCATGGTTAAAAGGTCTTATGAATTTTGTTAATATCACGTAATTATCAAGCCTTCTTAATATCAGCTCACTAATTAAAAATTGGCATTGGTTTCATAAGGCTAGCGATGGTTTCACTAAGGCTAGCGATGGTTTCAAACTAGAGTGATATTAAGTTTTTTTAAATATCAAAGTAACTTTTTAAGTAAAATTGTTAATATCACATTTACTTTTTACATGTTTTCTTAATATCAAAGTTAATTTTTTTAATATCACCGTAAGTTTCTTAAATATCGTAATAAAAAGCGATGATATTAAGTAAAATTGTTAATATCACGAGGACTCATAATATCGTTAATATCGCGGTGGAACTGCATAATCAAAAAACAAAAATTGCTCGAAAAATTTGAAAAAATTAAAAATGAAAGAAGATAACAATAGTAAGGATCGTTTGAAAGGAAAAAACTAAAAAATCGTTTACATGGTTAATTGCTACCGTGAAGATAAGCGCGAGATCTTGACTTTTTACTGAAAAGTCAATATCGATCTGAAATGGGCGGTCAGGATCAATCCGCACATCCCGACGCAATTAAAAAATGCGCTGATCGATCACCTGCTATATATATATATAAATATATATATAGGGAAGGATCGGGGTCACGGATTACTATTTATGAAAATGGGATAGTGCGGATAATATCATGATAACATTAAAAAAAATTAATTCAAAAAAATCGAAAAATTAAAAAAGAAAAGAGGACAACAATTTATTAGAGAATCTTGAAAAAATTCGGAAAAAAATCATTTTCATGGTTAAAAGGTACAATGATATTATGAATTTTGTTAATATCACCGTAGTAATTATCGAGCTCTTATATCGCTCTTAACTAAACTAGCAAGAGTTTCACTAATGCATTTGTGATGGTTTAATGAAATTTGGGAGTAGTTTCACTAAGTCTAAGTTAGTTTCTAAACTAGCAGTGATATTAAGTTTTTCTAATATCAAAGTAACTTTTTAAGTAAAATTGTTAATATCTCGGTTACTTTTACATGTTTTCTTAATATCAAAGTTAATTTTTTAATATCACCGTAAGTTTTCTTAATATCGTTATATATATATATATATATATATATATATATATATATATATATATACTAGTGGCAAAACCCGTCCGATGGTCGGGTATGACTTGTGGTTTTTATTTTAGGATTTAGTAGAACAAATATATACTAAAAGTAATTAAAAGTTAAATGAAACTGTTAAGATCTATAATTGATGTTACCATACTCCATAAAACGGCTAAAAGCATGCAAGTACTTTAATTTGTGGTTTTTGTTTTTAGGATTTAGTTGAACATATATATATATACTAAATAGTTATTAAAAGTTAAATTAAACGGTTAAAAACTATAATTGATGTTACCATAATCCATAAAAAGGCTAAAAATAGGTAACTATTTTTTAACATTTTGTTCTAAACAACATTAATCATGAACATCTTTTACGTTTGATAATATTATTAACATTTATTATTAGTATTTTGTTTTTGTTAATTATGTTTATTTACTTATTGTATATAGGTGCTTCCAGATGTTTTTTTTTTACCAAATTTAGATGATGTTGACGAATTTGAATTATCTATGAATGGATTTATGGTTTTGTTTGATGTTTGTTGTGATGAGAATATGTATGTATTATCGGGTTACAAGTTGAGTTTTGTTGTTGATACCCTTTGTTTGTTAAGTGGTGATTTTTCATTATGGTAACATCAATTATAAATATGTCAAAGCCCGCGCAGTGGGCGGGCATGACTTTATAGATATCATTGGCATATTTTTCTATAGTGAAATAAGAGTGCTAAAAAATGGTTGGAAAGTGTACACCATTTATCCACAATAGCGGTGATACATGATGAGGCCCATTGAGTATACTTCATACTTTTCCCTTCGTATGAGAGTTTGGCGCCAAATGATATTTAGTAATTTTAGTGCATCAATATCCTCTTCATAAGCATATCTCATGTCGATAATTGATTTCAAAAGCCACATAATCGCTAATGAATTGTACACGTCCCAAATGATTTCAAAATAATTACAGTAATTGTTTATTACTCTTACTTGAATGGATGATTCTTTTGTTCAAATTCTTTTATGCTCTTACTTGAATGGATGATTCTTATGATCAAATTCTTTTATGCTTTTTCGAATGCATAAGGCTTTTGAGCCATAACTCCTATCGATATATCCATTTAGAGTTCTGGATGGTCATTTAAAATTTTGAGTGTAACATCTATGAAAGATACGTAAAATTTCGTAAGCAAACAAATCATGAGAGTAACAAAAAATGAGGAAGAAAAGTGTAACACTCGACTTACCAAAGAAATCACATTTGACGCATCCTAAGAGCATCCAACCCCATTTTTCATATGTCCAAAATCTACTACCCATCGTAAGGTAGATATTTGAACCAATAGTTAAAAAGGAGTCGCATAGATTGGTACCTTTTATGTGTTCAATAATTAGAAACGGTTAATTAATTTCCATTGTTAATGCATAAAAGAAAAAAACCACTCTTTAATATCTTATTATTCGTTAACTAATACCTTCAAATGATATTTATAAGTCATACCCGCCCATCGGGCGGGCTTTGAAAGCTAAACTTTTAATAGAATTACACTCTTTTTGTCTTTGATGGTCTCAGGTGGTATTAGAATTAGCTTATTTCAAACATATTAAGCTGTTACAAATATGATTTTTTCGTAAGTCAGCCTGTACATGTTTCAGTTAGCTTATTTTTTGGCTTTTATTGTGTTTGGAAAAATTAAATGGTTTATAAGCTTTCTAACTAAGTTAATCCAAACACCCTTTTTGTTTAATTAATTTGCTAAGTTGATAACTTAGTCCTGGATGTTCAATGATTAGTTTATGGCTTTCATGTGTAAGTCTGCTAGTAGCGTGCACTGCATTTTTTTATACAGTAAATAAGTATGTTAAGATTGACTTACACTTATGATGCTGGTGGTGTTATTAAATTCAAACAGGTTGTAGAAGTTTCCACCTCCAAGACTGGCAAGCACGGTCATGCTAAGTGTCACTTTGTTGCAATTGACATCTTCAATGGGAAAAAGCTTGAAGATATCGTGCCCTCGTCCCACACTTGTGTTGTAAGAAAATTTTGTTCTTTGTTTGTATTCGTCCATATTTCTTCATGAAGAATCCATATAGAGCTAAACTTTTTTTTTTCAGGTTCCTCGTGTCAACCGTACTGATTACCAGCTGATTGATATTTCTGAGGATGGATTTGTACGATTCATTCTATCCATATTTTTGTAGCGTATTATTTTAAGTTTTTTTTTACTCTGATCAGAAACAAATTATCTTAGGTGAGTTTGTTAACTGAAAATGCCAATACTAAGGATGACTTGAAGCTCCCAACTGATGATGCTCTCCTTACACAGGAATGTCATGACATAAAACTTCATTCTGGGCCATTATCTGCTCGTTATTTTCTGAACTACACAATCTTCATATCGAATTTAATAATATTTTTGTAGTTTAATCATCTTTGGTTTTCTGATAATTATGAGGAAACTACTTCTAAATCAAGTTTTTCGTGCCTAGAGTTAGAAATACCATCATCCAGTCTTTAAAGAAAGCGATTATGAAGCAGAAGTAAAACTTTCAAAGTTTGGTTATTCTTTATTATATGGTTATAAAGTACTTTCTCGGTGTATTGCATTGTTTTAACTGGACCTCTAATCTACGCAAAATGAAAAGAAAAATGTCAATCTGAACACTGTTATGTAAACACAAAGAGAAGTACTATTTTGTTTTTATAAATCAATTGCAATGATTTTTTTGGGCAAATAGATGATTGGACATTATCTTTTCAAAACGAAATGCTGCAAGTTTTAAAACGAAGCGCTGCGAAACGATCTGAACACTACAAGTTAACGTACAAACATTTTTGTTGTCTTCTATTGGCCAGAAATAACAAGTTATGTTATTTCAATTTACTGCATATAGTACCATAGGCGGCATGAGAAAATCATTGTATAAGCTTGAAAATGTTTTGATAGCTGTGCTGTGTCGTTTTTAAAAGACAACATGCCAGCTAGCATAGAAAATTGGCAGCACTTCTTAAGATTGCTCAAGTTATCTTGGTATGGGCCAAAACAACCCGATATATTTATGGTCTAGTTTTTTTTACAAATTTTGTGTTCTACGATTACATCGAGTTATTATGTTCATAATGATCAGTATTCTATATTTACTGCTAATGACTTGGTTGTCTAACTGTGTGAATGCAGATCAAGGATGGATTTGCAGAGGGAAAGGATCTTGTTGTGAGTGTGATGTCTGCAATGGGGGAGGAGCAGATCTGTGCTCTTAAGGACATTGGCCCGAAATAGTATCATTCTCCTATATCATTTATAAACTCGTGCAAAATCAGCAGAAGTTTTTCTGTTGGAATATCATATCTATCATCTGCATTTCTTACTATTGTCGATTATTCTATGTTTGGACACATGAACATAAAGTATTATTACGTACTTGCTTTCCATGTATGCTAAATTTGAATTTCTTTTGACGTGGTTTGTTTGGGGAATTAATGAATAGCAGCTATGATTTGGTTAATGGCTTGAAGTTTATTATGGTGTCTTTGTGGGACTTGTGGTTGTGCTTTTTGTTTAATTTAAACCTGTAAGAGTTGGTTGAGTTAGAGCCCAAACCGTTGAGCACACAACTTGAGTTTGTAAAAATTACTCCAACAGTATAACCAATTCAGTAAAAGGTGATCTGCATAAAATAAGTACAGTACTATTGTAGTCATGTAAGTTGCTTGACCATTCAAAGGTGTATTTCTAAGCTTGTTCAACAAAGTCCTGTACTTCAATGTGACTACGTATTTTTACGCTTATTCAACATGGCTAAGTAATACATATTGCAGTTAGCTTATAAATTCTTGAGCTGCTTGCATCAAGAAACTTGTCGAACGTACAGGAGCCTGATTAGCCTTCATAAATCACTTTACGCGATAAAGGTTGCTCACTTTAGGCATGTGTTTTGGCAATTGTGTTCACTACTTAAATTATATCTGAAACGCATAGAACGTACCTTATATCAAAATTGATGATTTTTCTAATTTCCCTAATGAAGAAAAGTCGCATGCTCTTTTTGCACATGGGCTTTGTAGTCAAAAAAAGAATTTCAAGTCAATATTTGATTTTTTGAACTCAGAATGGGTCAAAACATAAACAAATTTTTTTAATGAAATAATTACCTCAACAAATACTCAATCCATGGTAATGGTTATATATCATTTTGTTGTTACCTATTGATCTTCCTCCATTAAAGTGTTAGAATATGATTTTGTTGTTATTTATCAAGATAAGCAGCAAGTTGTTTCTTCAAAAGCAAAGCTGGGTACTTGACCTCCACATGTTGCACTATACTATCGAGTCTCATGCAGAAGGCTATTGACTCTGTGGTTAGTGAATGAGGCTTTACTCTCTCTGGTGACTGTTTTAGTTTCGTCGTCTTCTGGTTGTTCTGCCATGCGTGAAGCTGGTTTTATCCCGACCCTTTTGCCTCTTCTAAAAAACACGGATCCTCAACATTTGCATCTAGTAAGCACTGTTGTGCATGTTCTAGAAGCTTTTATGGATTATAGTAATCCAGCTGCTACTTTGTTTCGAGATCTTGGAGGATTAGATGACACAATTTCCCGGTTGAAGATAGAAGTTTCTCATGTTGAAAATGGTACTTCTGTTCAGATGGAGAGCTCTGGATCGAGTGATACATCTGAATTGGATAGCATGCAACCTCTTTATTCTGAAGCTTTAGTGTCATACCACAGAAGGTCTCTTATGAAAGCTTTACTTCGGGCTATATCACTGGGAACATATGCTCCTGGAACCACTACTCGTGTTTATGGCTCTGAAGAAAGTCTGTTACCACAGTGTTTGCATGCGATCTTTAAAAAATCAAAAGATTTTGGTGGTGGCATGTTTTCATTGGCTGCAGTTGTTATGAGTGATCTCATCTTCAAAGACCCTACTTGTTAATCAATCTTAGAAGAAGCTGGTCTTCCATCTTCATTTTTAGATGCTATAATTGAAGGCGTGGTTTGCTCTGCTGAAGCCATAACCTGCACACTTCAGTGCTTGGATGCCTTGTGTCTTAACAATAGTGGTCTTCAGGATGTGAAAGATCGTAATGCTTTGAGGTGCTTTGTGAAAATATTTACATCACGAAATTACCTACGTGCCCTTATGGGTGATACTCCAAGTTCACTGTCCAGTGGTCTGGATGAACTGATGAGACACAATTCTTCACTACGTGGGCATGGGGTGGATATACTGATTGAGATTTTAAAAGCCATTGAAAAGCTCGGATCTGGATCTGAAGTTGTTTCCTCAACCGGTGGAGCTTCAAGCTCTTCTGTTGTTCCAATGGAAACCGATGCTGATGATAAGTCAGTGGCTCCTCGTGAGTCAGGGGAATCCAGCAATACTGAAAATCCCGAGAAGCAACCCAAGCCATCTTCTGACACATCTTCCTTGAATATGGAGTCCTTTATCTTTGAATGTGTTAACAATGCTGATCCTGCTCAAACAGTTCTTCCGATTCTGACACATGCCGATATTTGTGGAGAAAAAGGAATTGAAGCTGTTCTGCAGTTATTTACCTTGCCTTTGATGCCTTCCTATGTTTCTGTTGGACAGAGCATTTCAGTTGCATTTAAGAGCTTCTCACCACATCATTATGCATCTCTTGCTCGAGTATTATGTGTTTTCTTGAGAGAGCATTTGAAAGTGACAAACGAGCTACTGATTTCTCTTGGAGGCATGCAGATTAAACAGGTGGAAGAGTCTAAAAGGACAAAGGTATTGAGATGCCTTTCTGGTCTGAAGGTATTTAGTCTCTATCTAATTCTCTGTCAAAAGGAACTACAAATCTCGTGTCTGAACTGGGAACCTCTGATGCTGATGTGTTGAAAGATCTTGAGGATATTTGATCATCAACAAACTTGTGGATTTTGCTTCTTCGAATAAGAAGATTGAGCCATGGGTGTGGCACATCCCATAAACCCTTTTCTTGTAGTTTAATCTCTGCTGTATGAACTCTGTCCAAGAACTCACATATGTAACTTCAGTCATGAAAAGTGTCGATGGTATATAACTCAACTTAGATAACATTCCCTCTATTTCCTGTAACAACATATTTATAAAATACTCTCCATTAATAAAAAAAGCTGGTATTCAAAGGATTGAAAGTCGTATACCATTTGACTACCAAATTTGAAGTACCTTATAAGCTGTATCCATATCCTCTGGATCAAAGTATTTTGCCAACTCAAGGCAAAATAGTGTTTTGCCTTCTAATCGAAATTGATTAGCTTAATCCTCATCTTTCAGGTTGAAGGATGATCTCCAGTTATTAAGGAGATTCGTTCTTTTTTTTATTACAAGTCCTTCTATGTAATCAAATGTGTTCTCTGCAAATATCAATAGTTCTTGGTCTCGTGTAAATGTTGAGAAATCTGAGTACAAAACCCTAATCCATTTTACCTGTGTATATGGAATCGAATATTAGTCCAAATGGTAAACAAGTAGATATTACTAACCATAAAGCTTAACCTTTTTATTCTTATTATGTAGATGTATGTCATATTTTACCATGGGTGCAGCTGGTTCAAGTGAAATTCTGGCTCGAGTAATTATCCCATACTGCCCAAGTCCTCCAAGAACACCACTAAAAAGATCTGCATTCTGTTGCTCTGAACATGTCACCACCTCTCCCTTCCCTGCATCCAGATTGTAAGTTTTTAATATTAAGATGCACCATTTAAATCCATTTATATTCAAAAATATATTATTATTATTAATATACAAACATGTTACAATTTCCAGCTGGTGGACATTGTTGGGCCAATGAGTAAATCAACAGAAGTACTAATGCAAGAGATCTTGTGATCTAAAGGCCTATACAACACAGTATACTCTTGCACCATGAACATGTGTATATAATGAACGCGACCCTACATGTTCAAGTTTTCATACTTGTGATAAGCTTCTTGGGAACCCTGGCATGAATCAAAGAAAAAGATATTGATCAGGCATGTAATATTGGGTTGCAGACATATTTATACACCAGTTGCATCATTCTGGTTCGGATGAACCTGTGTAACTGTAGTATAGAAATCAAACCCGCATACAACACAAACCAACCTTCAAATCACAATTCAATAAATAAAAATCTGTGAATTCAAATTGTAAATTAAGCGCACACGCACAAATAAGTACCCAAGATATTTGGTGAGCTACTTTCTCAACAGTGTTAGATCCTCCAAACATCATAACCTGTTCTTCAAATAACAAATTCCATATGAAAGATGAAGCATTTGTTCGGTTACTCAGAAGGAAACGTCGAATTCTGTATAAACTGAATATTACATATAACAATAATATAAACCTGATTGTCTTGTTATGCACCTCGTTTAGATATACAAATATATGAGGATTATAAAAATCCAAGCCATGGTACCTGTGAACGACCGATGTCCAAGTAAATGTTAGAATTTATTATTGAGGTGGAAGAACAGGTAGACATCTTGAAGCCTTTGATCCAGAAGCTTCCACCAGTAACGCTGAATCAAGTTCATCACATGATATAAATAAAAAAAAAATCCCTGAGGTGCTTGTTATGGAGAATCTTAACAAACTTGCTTCTACCATGCGCTCTTTCTTGCTTGGCAAAATGTTACCCAACGGGCTAAAGAAACACACAACCTAAATTTCAATCATCAAAATTATACAATCATTATAATTATACTATTTATTAAATTATAACCATCAAAACAAAGATAAAATAGATATAGCTTTAAAACTAATCTCGACGTACTTATCAATTTATCATACAAGTACTACACCATTTAAAGATTGATAAAGCTTAAATTCATTAACTTACATCAAAATTATCTTACTTAAAATTTACTCTAACACATAACTTTATCAAATCTTTAAAAATAGGCTTAGATTACCCATCGATCTTTTCCACTTTGCAGCCATTGATGAGATTAGGGTTTAATCATTTAAATTTTATATTTTCTTTACACATAATAAATTAACAATCTAACATAAACACATGATTAACTAACCTTACAAAGATCATTAATCCAACCAAAATAACAGAAAATTCATGTATGATAATGTTTTTAATTATATATTGTGTTAGTTGTTCATGAACATACCTTTTGGTTTGATCGAATTGTGATAGGTTTTAGGGCTGCAGCTAGTTAGTTCCCTGGAAGGGTTAGGTTTTGTCTCTGTGCCAGAATGAAGAGGAATGCATGCCAATCATGAAGAGGAATGTATGCCAATCTGGAAGAAAAAAGGAACAATATTTAGAATTCTGGGTTAATGCATATTGCTGGTGCTAGTTTCACTGACCTGTGAGTATCTTATCTCGAACATCTGCCCTTGAATAAAGCTCTTTATAAGGAATGAAATTAAAATGGTGCTTAGGAAATCCTGTGTCTGGTATTGTTCTTTCAATGTAAAAAAGAAGATTATTTATGGAGCATGTGACAAAAAATAAAGAATCCATTAAGCTGAAAATACAGTTTATGGATGAGAATAACAAAGCTTCATAAAAACAAATACCTTAATTTTGATACGTTATCAAAGCTCCAAGAACAGCACTTAGATGTTATACTTACAACCTACACAAAAACACCTTAAAAATCCTTAAAACCCTAAAATCGTGATGGAGTTTTCTTATCTGCATAAATGTAAAAACAAAAAATTATTAGTTAATCCTGTGAACATCAACCTATTAGGTTTTCAGAAGAAAAAAAAGAGAGAGATATTCGATAATTATGTTTAGGAATAAGATATTAGGGTGTATTTATTAAAAAAAAAAATAGGTTAAAATATATATGATATATTTATCTTTTAAGTAATATATATCATAATTTATTTTAATTGTTATCTTCAAAAATACATACCTAAAATACAAATTCGTAATTTTTTATAATCTCCTTATTTATATTGATTTGAAAGATATAAATCAAAAACAATTTACTTTAGTGGTAAGTTGTTTACAAAACACATGAATGACCCAAGTTCAACTCCAACAAATGTCTTCTTTTAATAAAAAATTTTAAAATTAAAAAATAACAAAAAAAAAACGAATTTTACAATTTATTTAAAAAAATGTACATATATTAATTAAAATGCCACATGTCATTTAAAAAAAATGCCACATAAATATAATGATGACATGGAAATATGACTTGGCATTATGGGATGCCAAGTGGCATTTTATGTGGCATGCTAAAAACCCTCATTTATATATAATGTATAGATATATATATACAGTTAAATTTTAGTTGGATCTCATTTTAAAAACTTTAAGTTTGATCTTATTTGATTTAGATTTAATATATATATATATATATATATATATATATATATATATATATATATATATATATAGGGAATGTATCAGTCGTATTCAATTTTAAGTAGGGATGGTGCGGATAATATCACGTAGCTTTTTAAAAAAATTCAAAAATCGAAAAAAAAAAAAAAAAGTAAAGGATTATAAATTATTAAGAATCACTGAAAAAATTTGGAAAAAAATCGATTTCTTGATTAAAGGTATTGTGATAATAAGGTCGATTTTGACTTTTTATAAAAGTCAAGATCGATCTTGACGAAGTCGAATCGATCTTAATATCACATAAACCTTTTTTATTTTAATACAAATTGTTAAAATCACACTAATTTTTTTAATATCACACTACTTTTTGTTTTTTACTAAATATTATTAATATTACCGTTACTTTTTTAATAAAAATGTTAATATCACGGTTTCTTTTTATTATCACGGTATTTTTTTTTCTTTTAATATAATTATTAATATCACCGTAACTATCATATGTTTTTTAATAAAATTATTAATATCATAGTAAATATCATATGTTCCTTAATATCACGGTTCAATTTTACATGTAAAAGCTTAATATCACATTTGGTTTATAATATCACCATTTTATAATATCACAACTTAATGCTCACAATAGAACTCATAATATAGATTAATATCACGGTAGGACTCATAATCAAAAACTAAAAGTGCTCGGAAAAATGGAAAAATAAAAAATGAAAGAAGATAACACTAGTAAGGTTAGCTCAAAAGGAAAAAAATTAAAAATCGTTTACGTGATCGATTCTTCTGCAGTGAAGTTAGCAGATCTTGACTTTTTTACAAAAGTCAAATCGGATCTAAAAATGGGTGATCAGGATCTATCCGTGCGTCCGCACTAAAATTAAAAATCCATGTGATCACATATATATATATATATATATATATATATATATATATATATATATATATATATATATATATATATATATATATATATATATATATATATATATATATATGTATGTATGTATGTAAGTTTTTCTTCAAATGTTTTACAATTAAAAGAAAATATGTAAGATTAGTGTCATTTAACTTTTCGATAGATTAAATCGCAATTTAAAAAAATGTATTAAATGTAAAATCTTTAAAAAATAGCCAAAATTAGCCTATTTTATTTTTTATTTTAGGCTAATCAGCATTCATGCTAATTTTGGTACTTGCTCTTCTTAACAACGACACCATTAATCTCATCCTTGTTAGTTTTACGACAAGTAGCGTGTGTTGTTAGTTTTTATCTCATAATGCGATGTAATGTTTACTTTCAGTTTCATTAAATGTTTTTATATGTTGTTTGATAGATGTTAAAATTTTGTCAAACTTTAGTTATCGTATAGTACAACCGTTTGCAATTGTATTTTCATCGATTCACGTTCTATTTTAAGCGCCACACAAAACACTCACCACAATATCACAAATCATTAATTATCTTCTGCTAGAAACCATTACATCATTGAGCGCGGTCTTCTCTAGTATGAAACAATGGAATACTGAATATTCCTTTTCAAGTTACCAACACTATCTACAATCAATTTAACTTATTCTATGAAATGAACGAATTATATAGAATCATACTTCTGTTTTAACAATCAATTATCAAAATGACACACTCATCAAAATGATATCATTTCCTTGTTACTATATATATATATTCTTAATTAGTAGTACTAATTAATTAAATTAACATATGTCACATATTTAAAAACACATGGCTAATTTACAAGATCAAAACCTTGTCTACTTAGAGCACTCCAACAATAACACCATAACAAATACTTGGTCGCGTCGGTATACGCATCGCCTTTACCATTTAACATTAACATCGCCAAAAAACACCGCAAATAATAACATCCCAATAACACCATAACACCACTAATATTTCATATTTTCAATTTCAACCCCTAAACTAAATCAAACACTTCATTTTTTAAACTAAAACAAACATTTCATTAAAACTTAAAACATATTACAATACGAAACTAAAAAAAAATACAACGAAAAAAAAAAAAAAATACAACGAAATAAAACGTTTCTACGGACGAGGTTTCAAGTTATATTTTGCGATGATTCGATCTTTTCGTCATTGATCCTTGCACGACCATTGGATCTTGCCCGTCGATGGCGTCATCAAAACTTTATTTCTTCCAAGGGTTATTGTGAGATCTTTTTCCTGTGCCCGTCGCGCTTGAGACTTCTCGTTTCATCTGAAACTCGTTTGCCATAGTTTCGGTGAAACAAGCAAGCTCGTTCCTCGATGCTTGTTCCCCAGTACTTGTTGTAGTCTCGGATCTTGGTTTCTTACTAGCGTTTCTTTCCCATGGGCGAGGTTGTTCATCTTGACCAAACAAATCCTCGTTTGTTTGGCTTGGGACTCCTGGGATTAAATCGACCGATTCCGTGAGTTCCATTTCTTATAATGACGAAAACCTCCCAGCGTCTTGAGGCCAAAAGGCGATCCCTTGGTTTCCTCACGATACCATTGCTTTGTCCGTTGCATCACATCGACTCACTTTCCCGCTTCGTTGATCACGTTTGAGCGGTTGTAATGAGAGTTGAACTTTGTGCATATGCCGTTCAAAGTTTTCCACTTGGCAGACATGTCCTTGTTGCGTAGTTGAAAGTTGTTTTATTGAACTCATTTCGCACCCGATACCAAAGCGTATCCTTGGGTTGGCACTTTCCAACTTCGGATCCTCACGAAGCTGACTATGTAACATCTTGCAAGTAATGCTTCCTCTCTTTGAGTCCAACGTGAGTGAACAACAACCGCCTTCATCGAATCAACCGGTTCGGGCTCGGGGTCTTTGGATTTCTTTGATTTTCGCTTAATCGACCTTTTCCTTTTTGGAGGAGGCGTGGGTGTGTCGGCAACATCATGTGTTTCGGTTGTGATTGTTGTGATTGTTGTGTGAATTGTAGGTTTTGAAAGTTAGAGTTTAAGGTGTTTTGTTGGTTTTGTTGTTGCAATCTGAAATGCTTGATGTTGTTGATACATTTCTTGGCTCGATAAGCCTAGTGGGTTGGGGATTTAAGATGAGCCGTTCGGGTTAGATGATGAACCGGGTTTGAGGATTCCACCCAGCTAAGAAAGATTGTAGAAAGTATCATCGTTGCCTCCGACATTGTTTTTTGCAGTTAATAAAGTTGAAAGATTGAGAGAATGGAGAGGATTTAGTAGTGGAAGTGTGAAAAGAAATGGTGTTTTAATTGGGTATTTATAGTGGTAAAAAGGTTTTGAAATTTTTGAAAATAACGACTAGTAACCGTTTAGGTGGTTTTTGAAATTTTTTTGAAAATAACGGCTAGTAGCGTTTAAGGGTGAAAGTGTAAATTTTTGAATTTTTTTTTTTTTTTTTTTTTTTTGCGCCTCCCTAACGCTTGTTGCTTTGCAGCAGACTCGTTTTTCTCTTTAACGCCGAGGTCCCAGCGGTATGCTTGCCCGTCGCGCGTTTTTTCTCGTTTAACGCCGTTCTGGCGTTCTGATTGGGAGTTAGTTTTATCTCATAACCGATGTAATGTTTACTTTCGGTTCATTAAATGTTTTATATGTTGTTTGATAGATGTTAAGAATTTTATACAGGCTTTAGTTATCGTATAGTACAACCCGTTTGCGATTGTATTTCATCGATTCACGTTCATTTTAAACGCTACACAAACACTCACCACAATATCACAAATCGTTAATTATTTCTATTTAGAAAGCCATTGTCATTGAGCGGGTCTTCTCTAGTATGAAACAATGGAATACTGAATATTCCTTTTCAAGTTACCAACACTATCTACAATCAATTTAACTTATTCTATGAAATGAACGAATTATATAAAATCATACTTCTGTTTTAACAATCAATTATCAAATGACACACTCATCAAAATGATATCATTTCCTTGTTACTATATATATATATATTCTTAATTAGTAATCTTAATTAATAAGCGAATTCAAATATAGATCAAAATTTCTGTGGATCCGATGAACCAATAATAATAATTCGTTTTTATTATGATAAACTTTCACCTTTTTTAAAAATTAAATATCTTATGAAACCGTTAATTGTTCTGCGATAAAAATTATCTGTCACGACGAGAATTAAATTATCTTTACATAGATATCACTCTTATATATTTTAACAACTTTTTTTTTAAAATTTGGTCAACAAAAATCATATATGATTTGTGAAAATCATATATGATTCGATTATCTGAATCACGTATGATTTTTGAGAATCATATATGATTGTAAAATCATATATGATTCGTAAAAATCGAATCATACATGATTTTAAAATCATATATGATTAAGTAAAAAATCATATATGATTTTTGGACGGAATTTTGAAAAATGTTTGTGAAAATATATAAAAGTCATATCATAGAAAAGATAATTTAATCTCATCGCGATAATGTATTTTATATTTGAAGATTCTAGTTTGTAAGATATGTTGTTTTAAAAAGGTGAAAACGATTTTATTAATTTAAATAAAAATGGAGGGTTATGATTGGTTCAATTGTTCTATGACAAATATGAGTTCTATATTGATCTCAACTCCTAATTAATTAAATTAACATATGTCACATATTTAAAAACACATGGCTAATTTACAAGATCAAAACCTTGTCTACTTATAACTAAATAATATTCGACTAGAATAACACATGATTATGATATATAAGTTTCAAAGTTTGAGACTAAATCCTACAGTACTACCCTAGCCACCAAATGCAACTAACACACGGACCGAACCAAGACCTTGTCTTAATTTACATGTTCCAAATACACTAATTTGACTTTTTCTTCCTATGTTTTGCTTCTATATAAATACAACCCTTGCACACATAATCACCCATTCAATTCAACTCATATATTTATCTCTCTAGACTTATACTCATCATCTCTATATTTTCTTTGTGTTTTTGGTGATTCAAATCTTGTTATTCTTGATGGAACACTTGTTGGGTTTGCTTAGAGTTCATATCCACAAAGGCGTCAACCTTGCGGTTCGAGATGTTACTACTAGTGATCCTTATGTTATTATCCGCATGGGAAAACAGGTGAACATTTTTCTTAATAGCAAATACTCATGCATTATTCATTGTAATCATCACGTGGTATCTTGATGTCCTCGTACTAGGTTTCAGATTCAAATTTCACTAAGTAAATATTTTGAGGATTACAAGTAAAGGGTTCGGTATATATACATCTGAATCTAAGACTCGTCTTCTCAGATAACGTGAACTAGAAAAACTCATCAGGTTATTATGCATACATTTGTGACTTGAACTAGCAATTAATAGTTGGTGGGTTATTATTTACTACTGTTAGGCTAAAAACTTGTTGGTAAACTGATAATCTAAAATGACTTGGATGATCATTTCAGATTTAAATAGTTACCTTAACCACCGGTGATGTGGTTAATTCAATCACGGTCACCTAAAATTATCTAGATGGTCCGCACGTCACGGCGCACTTTGATGAATTTAATGAATTATTAAATTGTTGTCCAATAGCAGCCTGTATGGTTTGACTATAAAATACTATACCCCAAGTATATTTGGACTTTTTAACATAAATCCAAAAAAGTTGTGTGTACACACTTGTATTGATGTGGATCAAGATATAAGATGCTCGGTATACATATGTTGAATAAAACTATACATGGTTAACAAGTTAGAGAATTACTAATGGGATATTTAAATGTTTTGTAATCGTATTGGTAAACTATCCGCTTGGGGAAATTTTTTATCTTGATCCGTCATCGCATTTTTTGTGCATATTTGACGATGTTCTAAGTCCTAACTATTAGCAACTAGCATATTCTAAGTTATTTTAGTGGATAAGTGAAATGGTAATTAACTTAATGATTTTTTATGATTGAAGAAATTGAAAACTCGAGTGGTGAAGAACAACATAAACCCTGTGTGGAATGAAGATTTAACTCTATCAATTGCAGAGCCTCTACCAGTCAAACTTGTAAGTTTTTCATTTTGCTTTCTACACTATCTATCGTTTTGTCCACAAACACATCAACCGCACATTTGTCCTTTGATATAAACTCTCGTTTTTATTCTTTGATGTGGAAATCACGTATCTTATCAATTGTATTACATGCTATGCTAGTCGCAAAGCACCGGAAACACCACTCTGTATATGATATTTAGGCCTTGAAAAGAATAAGCATCTAAATCTTCTCTTTTTTTAGTATAAACTACAAAGATCTAATAAAATATTATGCAATGGTGACATTATATTTATTTATTGGTCAGCCATTTTGTCCATTGATAGTGCTCAACATGTATTAAGAATTTTTAAACATAATCTTCAAAACTAAATTCTAAAAAAAACTTAAATAATTTGTCACCGCAAAACTAAAAAGAAAAATATGAAACATGTCAAGTAAATGAGTTGACAAGATGCGATATGATGTGATGTATCATCACTTGAAATTACGCATGCGATCATCCAATAATTTTTGTTTTTTTGCTATGTACTATAATATTCGACGAGTAGCACATGTTACACATTTACCTAGTTGTACCTTGGTTCAAGCTTTTTTTATAAAGTTTTGTGTTCAAAACTAATCAAAGGTCTCACTCTCATGGTTTGAATAATTGCAACAATGCAGGAAGTGTATGACAAGGATACCTTTAGTCTCGATGACAAGATGGGTGATGCGGTGTTCGACATCCAGCCATTCCTGGAAGCCGTGAAGATGCGTTTGGGAAATCTACCAAATGACACAATCATCACAAACGTGAAACCGACTAGGACCAACTGTTTGGCCGAAGAAAGCCATATAACATGGACAAATGGAAAAGTGGTCCAAAACATGGTCCTAAGATTGCAAAACGTCGAGTGTGGGGAGATTGAGATTCAACTATCATGGATCGACGTTCCAGGATCGAGGGGTCTTAAATAATTAGTCTATCATAGTTCGTGTCACATCCTTTCCTTGTAAATTCATGGAACAAACTAGCTTTTATGGTGTGAGTTTCTGTTTTCTCGTTTGAAATTTGCATTTGGATCTCATTGGCGATGTACAATGTCGGAATGCTATTTATGTTTAAGAAAGTTTAAGTATGTACGATACGTTTTTTAGCCTATCAATAATATCTATAGGCAACAAACAAAAAGAGGGTTAAAGAAAGCAACTCATTTTGTTAACAAAGAGAGTAAGTTTTTATAAGAGCGCTCGTGATAGCGGTATACTTGCCATGTTATAGCGTTTTAACGCCATCGTGCGTTATATCCGTTGGAAGCTTGATCTTCAACGGCGTTATTTTGCAACCGTTGGGTTCGCTAGCAGCGTTAAGGCGGGGAAAAAAAAAAAAAAAAATTGAAAAACTTACACAATTAGTCCCTCAACGTCAGAAATTCAAAAATTCTGAAAAACCCCAACGGCTGGTTTTTAAAAAAAAAACAAAACAAAAACAAAAACATTTTTACCACTATAAATCCCATTAAAAGCTCTATTTTTTCACACTTCCATTCAAACTTTATTAGGCAAATAACGCCGTTATTAGGCAAATAACGCAGATTAGCGCGTTATCTGGTTGGAAGTGGGCGTTATACCGTTAACAGCGTTTATCACTTACACCCCTCCACCTATTCAAATTCAAATTTAAATTATCTTGGTCGGTTTTGGTAAGGATAAATTCAAATTCAAATTTGAAATTTAAAATTAAATATGAGTAGGATATATTCGGTTTCAAAATCAATTTCACTTATATAAACAACTACTAGAGTTGTTTAGAACACAACACACACAAGTTACACATGCAACTCACACAAAACATGTCTATAAAGATTTTCTCGGCAATTCCCAAGCCGGAAAAGTTCTTGGAACCCGGCTTTTCAAATCCAAATCACTTGGCGGAAACCACTTTCCTACACTACGAACACAGTGTTTACTCTACACCACCGAAAATGTCTTTCGGTGGGTTTGAAAACATCCCGTACTCCCTAATTGTTCCAAGTTCACTGTGAGCAGGTCCAGTGGATTTTCAAAACCACCCTAACGGGTTAGGTGAGGCTTCCTCAAGAACCTGGAGCGAGATGAAGAAACCGTAAGGAGATTATGGAAGAAGCGAGCACGTGAAGAGGTCGCTCGTCGTGAGCAAGCACGAGAAGACAACTTCCGACATCATGGAAGTCGATACATGAATGGGGAGTTTTATTCTCCATGACCAGTTCGATGGTTGGGACTCGGATGATTCGTTTTTAAGTTTTAGTAGTTTTATTTAATTCGTCTTTAACGTTTAATGTACGTTTTTAAGTTTTAATGTAATCCGTGTTTAACGTTTAATGTACTTGGAGTTTTAATGTTAAATGTGATATGTGTTTTAAAAATGAAGTGTTTGTTTTAGTTTAGGGTTGAAAGTGAAAATATGAAATGTTATTGGTGTTATTGATGTTATTTGGATGTTATTGTTGTGGGTGTTTTTTGGGGATGTTAATGTTAAATGGTAAAGCTGATGTGGCGCTGACGTGGACGGTGTTATTGGTGTTATGGTGTTATTGTTGGGAATGCTCTAAACGTGTGTCATGTTGTCACTTGTTAACAAAGAACTTTATCATTTTTAAACACGAATCGGTTTTTGAATTAAGATTTTACTAAAGGGGCTATGTTTAAAAAACAAACATACGCATAATTAGTTAGAGAAAATTATCAAAAGAGCCAAAAATCCAATCTTAATCCATCTAGTCATTTTTAACATTTTTTTCTCATTTTGACCATGCTCAACTGATCAACTATTTGACTTCACCTCTTTTGTGACATGTGTCTCTTGCAGGTACAAAAGTTAGGTGAGCATATTTTATTGTTTTATTGTGAATTACAAATTTACCCTCATTATCTCTCTTAATTAATTACTCTCACCTACATCACCCACCTACCTCACCACCATACTAGTCCACCCACCACCACCGGCCACTGCTCAACCACCACTGATCAACCACCACTGCTCGACCACCCACCACCACCGGCCACTGCTCGACCACCACTGATCAACCACCATTGCTCGACCACTACTAATCAACTAGTTATTGCTAGACCACCACTAATCAACCGCTAATCCATACCTTATTTTTTTCTCGCTAATCCACAAACATATTATATAAAAAATAAAAAATAAAATTGAAATACAGAAAAATAATCGATAAAATCCATGAAGTACATTTTTTTTTTTGTACATTTAATATTGGTATTTTATTGCACTTTTATTTACATTTGATTAATGTCTCGATTTAATGAATCATTAACCCATCTTTTTAAACTATCTGGTTATTGAATACATTAACGATGCATTATTAATTTAGTTCGATGGAGGGTCAATCCTCTCATTTTCCTCGCCCGTCGCCTTTCTCTTTGACCTCGAGACGATTGGGTGCCCCAATAAAGACAACCTTTAATAAAATTAATTAAAAAATGAGAGTGTTGCTTTTATGTGTGTTGGTTTCGATCATATATACGATCGAGTTGATAAATAAAACAACCGATCGAAACCTCCCACAATAACATGATCGAGTGGGGATCGATCCTCCCAATCGATCGGATTGGCTTACTAGAACCAGCCTTAAATGTCATACCCATTTGAATCAAACGAAGATGATTTTGTGATTTGGTGGACAACTTCTAGTTAATGATGCATTATTAAATGTCACACTAAGGGTGAGCATATGACCCAAACGGACCGGACCGACCGAAGGACCGACACGGACCGACCACATTCGGTCCGGTCCGCGGTCCCGCTTTTAGGCTAATTGGTCTCGGTCCGGTCGGTCAGGACCAAAGCAAGCAATTGGCCTTGTTGGACGGACCGACCGAAGGACCGACCCGGGCCCGGTCGGGACGAGACCGGACCGACCATTCGGTCCGGTCTCGATCTAGGGTTTATGCGAAATCGGTTTCGGTCGGTCGGTCTTGGCGGTCCGGTCCGATTTTGGACCATGCACACCCTTATGTCACACCCATTTAAACAACTTCTAGTTGATAAATCAAACGAAAATACTCAACAACTTCTAGTTACCAAATCAAATCAAACATCACTAAATAAGTTGCTTCAAAAAGGTGATTTGGTGGACTCAGAAGCAATAAATCCGGCGAAGATGATGGATGTTGGTCGGATCATTGCCGGATCTGGTGGACTGAATGGTGCCAGATCTACTGGTCGGATCTGCTCTGGTGGCCAGATATGGTCGGATCTTTAAAGATATTTGACAATGGGTATTGGCCGGATCTTGTGGTGTCTTTTTATGATGATGGTGGAGGCTTGGAAGTGATGGTTCTTGGAGGTGATGGTATTGAGTTACAAGGTGCTCCGGCCATGGGAGCCGATCCAAAGGAAATATAGATAATGAATATGTGGTATAGGAAAAAAGATAAGAAAAGTGAAATACGTAGTGTGTATTTATATATGTGATTTGGGGTATATTTGACATTTAAGCAAAAAATAAAAAAGCATGTTCACCCAACTCTTGTACTTGTATTGACACATGTCACAAAAGATGTGGAGTCGAGCAGTTGATCAGTTGAGCATGGCCAAAATGGGAAAATGATATTAAAATTGACTAGATAATGGATCAATGTTGGATTTTTGGCCCCTTTTTGTAATTTTCTCTAATTAGTATAATTGGTAGTACATAAAGGGGTAAGAATTTAGTGAGAAAAAAAACTTGAAATAAGAAGAATAAGAAATAACTATAATCACATATTTGAGATGAATCGACTTAAATTAGATGCATTTGTATGCATTTATATGCATCATAATTAGTATCAAAAGTGATTTTGAAGTGAAAAAGATGAAAAGTAGTACTAATAACAAATTTGATCTGCATATGACGAAACATACATAGTATTCTTCTAACTTAATAAAATGCATCTAATATGTGTATATGCATATAATTTTTAGCTAGAAAATATATTATGATGCATCTAAAAGATTAAGGATGCATCTAATTCAAATAGATACATTTCTAATGTGTAGTTATAGTTATTTCTCATATTTTTTTTATTTTTTTATTTTTATTTTGTACATGAAGTCGGCTGAGATAGGTTAAAAGCAGAGGGTGGACATTTATTAATGAAGTTAGAAAAAGTCAATAAGTGTCTGAATACTTTAAATATAGCTTTTATGGCTATATTTAGCAAATTTTTTTGAATTAAACATATCTAACTTTTGTATTTAAGATTAAATCTAACTATAGGTGTGTTTGGTAAAAGTAGTAGTGAGCAGTTCATCATGAGCTGTGAGCAGTACCAACCACTCACAGTTTCTTAAAAAAGCATTGAAAAAATGAGCATTTTTAAAAAATAGCAAAGCTTGCCGCTCTTTTGCCAAACGAATAATAAAAATCAAAAAGCCATTTTCTTCTGTTATAATTTATTTTTAAGGTATACAAATTTAATATGCAAAACGTACAAATAATTGTTATGTATAACACATTAAATAGTAATTCGTTTACACATAATTATTTAAAGCACAGTTTAATGCTAAATTTTTGTTTGGTTATAGACATTTAAAATTTTTTAAAACTACATACTCTAAAAACATTTATCATCTATGTACGTATTTTAATACAAGCTTAGTGAAATCCTAATTATTTTGCTAATAAATTCGATTAAAAAGAATCGTACATATCAAAGTTCAAATTTTTTTTAGATGTTATATAAAGTATAAAAACGTGTAAACATATTGTTGGGTCCAAAAATTGACCCAATCACCCTGAACAAGATTTGAAAATAAAATAGCCTAACTTCGCTAAATAAATAGTGAGTGACTCCTGATAAAGAAATCGGTGAGTTTTGTTTTAATCCTCTTTACCCTCTTGATACGGTGTCGGTGAGTAAAATATATGAGCTACAAACAACACCAGTGACACTGAGATTTGACAAATGTCTTAGTGATCCTGAAGACACTATCTCTACAAACAGACTGAAAAATATGGGTGGGAACTTCCAAGAGAAGAAGTCAAACAAGTACAAGACATTACCAAAGAAGTGAGAATATTAGTTATGACAATTCCAAAAGGATGGTTGGTGCTTTTCCAAAAGAGGAAGATGAAGAAGGACCACCTGATCATGACATTTAACCAACTTCACATGTCTTTGTATTTATGTACCTATATATATGTTTGTATTGTAATAGAGATAGGTATGCATTCCTAAACAAACACAATACATAGTATTAGTTGTTAGGATCATCCTCTCATTGAAACACAAGCATAGCTTGAATCAATGAGAGTTTATTTGACATTCAATGGGGATAATATACCGAAATTATACCCGTAAAAAAGTTGAGGATGTTATCATGTAGTCTAGTTGGTATTGAGAAATCTTGTATTCATTGTTCTTCATTATTAATGAATTTGTTCTTTAATATATCAAGATTTACTCAATTCTTTGGACCAACAAGTGGTATCAGAGCCAGGTTGATTATAAAACCTTTTAAGCAGCTCTAAAAGCGTTTTAAATCGGGATCTAATGGTTGAAATTGATGTGCCCAACTAGTCGACAAAAGGGTGGGCGTACTCTGCTGTTGCCCTCGACTTGAAGTTGGTAAATTTAACAAATGGAAAAAGCGCATGCTTTGCTATTTGTTGGATGGAACCTTATTACATTAAGTGTATTAATGAAGGTCCATTTATCCCAAAGCTCTGAAGGTTTGCCTAAACACGAAGCTCGATGAACTCGAGGATGAGGCAGTGGTCAACCGGGATCAAAGGCTCAAAAGTATCATCATATCTTGTCTTCCGATGATATTATGGAGTCATTATAAGCTATAGTGCAATAAGCAGAACACAGGATGACCTTGTTCATAGTCATGAAGGTCCATCGATACCAAGGAAAACAGGATAATGGACACGAAACTTGAGTATAACACCTTGAGGGGCTAAGGACTCGAAACTCTGTCTCAAACTTACGGTAGGTACAAAACTTTGTTAAATGAACTATCAAATGATAGTGTTAAGTTGTCCAACCATGAAATCAATGTTGGTTTTGTCAATAGTCTCCACGAAGTGGTGAATTTCTCTCGGGGACTTAGGAATCTAATCATATCCGAATCTTGAACTTTACGAAATATATGGGAAATTTTTACGTGAGGAAAACCTCATCAGCAGACGATACCACGACTTAAAGAAGTCTTAGGAAGTCGAGAAGTCCACTGTCCACCACTTCAACACCTATCTCTCTTGCTTTTTATTCTTGGTGTTGTTCAAGATTTTCGGGAAAATTAGGATGATGAGCTGACGAGAGATCAAGTGAGGAGTACCTAAATGACACGAACATCAAATTTCAAGAAAAGTCACTCCTTGATAACTCTCGAGAGGTTTATAAAAAGAAACAAAGGTTTTCAAATGCTAAATCAAATGAGGACCTTTGAATGCTTAAGTGTCATAAAAGAGCCATTTGCCAAAGGCATTTTTCAAAACAATTTGAACCCTCTTATAAACCATCGGTCAAATCGGTCTTGAGGCTTTAGCAAATTTCAACCAAAAATCTATCGGTCTCATCAAAATTTTCAAAACAAATCGATCAAAGTAAAATTGTTGATTTTGAAGCTAAATGCAGGGAAAGTCAAAGCCAAGCTAACTTTGCTTGAGGCCACTCCTCGAAACAACAAACCTGTTAAATCATGCGGGGTTAAAACAAAGAACCTTGTTCTTTGAAGTCTTGATGGGATGAAGAGCCGATCTCCTCGGCGATGAAATGGTACAAGTTAGTACACTGATGGCTCTCTCAGAAGAGGACAAGCTAGCTGTTGGGAAAAATCATGCCAGGAATGGAGAATGGGTCAACATCACAATTAAGAAGGTAAATATTTTTCTTTCTATGGATGATGACTCTGATTGGCAGTCTTATATGAACGATATCAATGTTGACCTTAAGTTTGTAGAAGAGCAACGATTAAATCTTTTTTCAAAATATAACAAGCTAAGTTTTGAACTAAACAAGTGTAGGGATGAACTGCTTCTTTTAAAACAAACTAAGCTTGTGAATTGTAAAACACACACACACACACACACAAGCCATCTTTCACTCCTCCAAATACAACTCAGTCCACGAGATAGCTCGATGGTTCCATTGTAGTTGTGCTCGGACTTCTTTGAGCTTAGTGAGGAGTTACAACACTTTGTCATTTCAATCCAATCTTGTGCGCAAGTACTTGGGTAATATTCTTTTATTGATTTCTAATAAAGAATATTAAATTGAAAATTTATCGGTGTGTTTTTACTTGCATTACTTTGAGACACTACTCACAATCACCTTACTTAATACTATAAACTATTTTATACGATTGTGAAGCAGGAACAACAAGTGGTATCGGGCGGGTGGATTATTCTCATGATCACGATCCGTTCGAGATAGCTGCGATAGCATCCTTTATTGTCAAAAAATCAAGTGTGAGCAGTCAAAAGCGCTCTGTAATAGCAATTTTAAGGGGAGAAAGACACGATATTGACAAATGACAAAACACCGCACCTAACACCAACTGAACCTAGTCATTGGGTCACTAAACCCTGGTCTTTGGGTCAACGGAGGTTGGTGAATCAGTAGTATACTCAACGTTTGCAACATCAGTGTGTTAATGTTATTTCAGACTGAAATGGAGTGAGCGAGGGAGTCAGAGTTGTTGCATGAAGACTGAACAAAAACCAAAATTAAGGCTGATGAATCACTGATGTACATTAGGGAGTGCTAACAATTGGGCAAGAAGATTGTTACTCAGGGTATAAATGAATCAGTGATGGGTAATGTGGTATGCTGCTGATAAGTTAAGTATCAGATGATTCGAGTGGTTGGTGTCTTCGAGCCGCACACGAGAGTTATGGGATTTATGAGTCGGTGATGTTTGTAATCGGGGAGTGATAGATGTAGGCATCGGTGGTGATCAAAGATGGGTGACTAACCAAGATTCTGAACACGAAACCACAAGGCTCTAACAACTGAACTTGAAACACTCGACAAATCGTGAAGGTCGTGTAAGCGTGAAGCCTCCCGCGTGCACGAACATGAAGCTCGGATAGTGAGCCAAGACCCAGGGTCTCACTAAACACCCAGTCCACGAAAACCAAGCCAGCTGAGCTCTTGGTGACTAAACCGAGTCACTTTGAAAATTTGAGAACCGAAGTCTTGATAACCAACCAAACAACACACGACACGAAGGTTCAAGTCTCGAAAATCTCGGTGTGTACACAGGTGGAATACTTGAAGTCAAGTCCACAGAAACCTTGGTGGTGTCCTTTGGAATACTCGATTCTAAAACTAAGCTTGAAACATCACTTTGCAAATTAAAAACTCTTGAACTAGTTAAAAGAAATCGGGCTCTTCAAGATGAACTTAAAAATGAAAAAGATATCATTGAAAGTTGAATTGCTAAGAATCCAAGGGTCTTTGATGATGTGGGTGCCCCGATAGCAAAAAAAAGAGTCATAGGTGAAGTCCATCTCACGACTCTCACAACAAAGACCGAGTCCAAAGCCATTTGTGTGCGGTGGCATGATTACGGTATGTTGACAATTCCCAAGCCTCTTGATTGGATTGAGCGGGTTAACCACGAGTAAGCTTCAAATTTCGATTACGGAAGAATACTAGAGCACTGAAAGCCAAGCTCTAAAGAGCATGCTTGGACTCATGATGTGCCAGATGGTCTTGATCACATCTACGAGTCTGCGAGAATCTCAACACCGCTTCCACCCTTGAAACCTCTTGGGTCTTTGCACCAAGCTCGAGCTTACTCCATTACAATTCAATCCTCATTCACCAAAAGAAAGATATGGACTTGGTAGAACCATCACGAAAAGACCAACAAAACCAATCCAACAAGAGTCTACTCCCATGAGACTTCCATCTTGAGTTCCTCTTGAAGCGGACCAAATCGACAAGCGGTGAACTTGTGAGGAAGGCGGTGATAGATGGAATCCATCGAAAAGCTCTGATTCAATCAAAAACTAAGTCGACCTCTACACCGGTCAAACCTAGGCGAAGTGTGATATGTGCCACTACACGGTCATACTCTTGACAATTGCTATAGAATCCTTTTTGTATGATCGCAAAAGGATGATCACGAACTTCTAATCACTTACGGTATGTAAGTTCCTTGATGAAGCAAAATATACCAAAGTTGGTCATCAATATGCTTGACCTCAAAAGACTCACACGAACATAACTAAACCTTTTCCTCCTTGCCCATTTGTGGCTTCAATGATCATCGGCGATGATTGTCTCATGAACACATCTTTGTGATATTCACGAAATCCGACTCATGAGACATCTCGGCATGAAAATGTCATCAAGCAAGGAGAAGTTCAAAGCAACCCGAATCACTAAGTCATCCTCGGTCATCAAATGCAAAACTGTGGTAGCACAATGCGCTCAACCACTAACCATGAGTCAATTACCAAATTCAAGCGGACCTTTAGACCCAAGCCCACTAGTATGTGGGTCGGCAAAGAAACTAATACTGGTTTACTATTTGTGCGAGACACGCCAGGAGCCTATTTGGCATCTAGATAGTGGATGCTCAAGAAGCATATGTTGGTGTTAAGGAGTATCTGCACAAGTATGTAAAGGAACGGGACCAAAGGTAGTATTTGGTGATAACTCATCATGTCAGCTGAAGGTTATGGTTCGGATATCTTGCAATGGAATAGCTTTCTCTAGAATAGCTTATGTCAATGGTCTCAAATACAATCTCATCGATGTCGGGAAACTCGTGATGCTAAGTACATTGTGCAATTCAATGACAAACAAGGCACCATTTTCAATGCCAACAAAGAAGTTGTTTTGATAGCTCCTAGAAGAGATGATGTTTATGTCTTAGAAATGTCAACACTTTCTCAAGATGGAACTTGTCTCTTTGCCAAAGCCCTTGAAACTATCAATGGGTGTGCACAGAGACTTTCACATAAACTTCAAAAACATCAAAACTTGGCAAAACAAAACAAAGTCCTTGGCTTACCATCACTAGTTTTGCAAAAGATAAACCATGCTCGACTGTGGAAAAGCAAACACCACGAGCATCTTTCAAAACAAAACACAATTTCTCCATCTAAAGTTGCCTTCATCTCACACATGGATCTCTTTGGACATATGGGTCCTAGATCAATCCGGCATGAGAAGTATACACTTGTCATTGTTGATGAGTTCTCAAGATACACTTGGGTATACTTTCTTTCCAAAAAGAGTCGAGTGGTGATACAATAATGTCATTCATCGGAAAATTGAAAACGAATGACATTCTTGTTAAACAAATCGAAGCGACAATGGCAGAGTTCATAAATGAAGAGCTTGAGAATTTACGTGATAAAAGGAATCTCCCAAAACTTTTCATCTCCTTACACCCCGAACAAAATGGGGTGGTGAAAGGAAAAACAAAACTCTCATTGAGGTTGCTAGAACTATGTTAAATGGCTCGACCCTCTCAAAACATTTCTAAGCTGAAGCGATCAAGCGACTGTTACACTCAAAAGCAGGTCAATTATTGTCAAAGACATAACAAAACCCCTATGAGATATTAAAGGTAGACTTCACGATATCGCTACTTTCATGTGTTTGGATGTCTGTGTTCATTCACAAACACAAGGATCATCTAGGCAAGTTTGATGCTAAAGGCGATGATGGGTACTTTCTCGTTACTCAGCGATCTCAAAGCCTTGAATTATTTAACACAAGGAGACAACAAGTTGAGGATGTTATCATGTAGTCTAGTTGGTATTGAGAAATCTTGTATTAATTGTTCTTCATTATTAATGAATTTGTTCTTTAATAAATCAAGATTTACTCAATTCTTTGGACCAACAAGTGGTATCAGAGCGGGTGGATTATTCTCATGATCCAGATCCGTTCAAATAACTGTTGATAATATCCTTTATTGTAAAAAAAATCAAGTGTGAACCAAAAGCGCTCTTGTAATAGCAATTTTGAGAGGAGAAAGACAACGATATTGACAAATGACAAAACACCGTACCTAACACCAACTACCCACCCACACATACAAACCTTATCACAAATACATATCTACCACTCTCGACAAACCTCTAAAAAAAGGATTGCATGAATCACAGATTCATATCTGATCTAGTCAAGATGAATCAACCAATCAAAATCCGTCACTCAAAAAATCATCAAAAAGATGATAAACTCGAATCCTACACACAAGATATCAAAAATCAAATCTCTCATCTTCAAAAATATGTTAACACAAAACGAACAAGAAAAAACCATCGACGAAACCCTTATCAAGATCCAAAACAAATTCCTAGCCTACCCAAACAAACAACCATGACAGTAGTTGTCAAAAATCCATAGACATTTCAAATCTCGATCTAAACAAAAACCCATCACAAGAACTTAAAAAAAATAAATAAAATAAAAAAAAAATAAATAAAAAACCACGTGATGACAGCGATGTCTTTTCACTCACAAACTTCTCATAAAGAGAAAGCAAGAGGAGTAGGAAAATAATGGTGATATGGTTTTTGTTTTAGATAATAATGGGACTGCTGTTGTTAAAGGGATTGCTATGTCGAATATAGGTTTGGATTTGAGGTTTGGGATTGATAAAGATTAAGATTATAGTGTTTTGGGTACAATGATTTCATGGTGTTTGATGACTATGATATAGCAGAATCCGATTTTTGATATCAAGATCAGAGTGTGGGTATAATTTGGGTCAACGGAGGTTGGTGAATCAGTAGTATACTCAACGTTTGCAACATCAATGTGTTAATGTTATTTCAGACTGAAATGGAGTGAGCGAGGGAGTCAGAGTTGTTGCATGAAGCCTGAACAGGAACACCATATTAAGGCTGATGAATCACTGATGTACATTAGGGAGTGCTAACAATTGGACAAGAAGATTGTTACTCAGGGTGTAAATGAATCGGTGAGGGGTAATGTGGTATCTTTGCGATAAGTTAAGTATCGGTGATTCGAGGGTGTTGGTGTCTTCGGTACACACAGGGAGTTATGGGATTTATGAGTCGGTGATGTTTGTGTCGGGGAGTGATAGATGTAGGCATCGGTAGTGATCAAAGATGGTGACTAACAAAGCCCACGAACATCTGTGGAAAACTAGAAGGGGGTTGAATAGTTTTACCAATTTAAAACTTCCTTTTAAATATTTAGATCGACTTATGTCAATCTATTTGATTGTTTATGTTGGACGTTGATAGATAGATATATAGATGTGTAATGAAACATAAAGAGTAAGAAGCACATCACCATGACACAAGTTATTTATAGTGGTTCGGCTACAAGGACACCTTCCTTGCCTACTCCACTCCCGAGTCACCTACTCGAGAGTTCGTAAGCACTACACCAACTCCTTGTGGCGGAGAAGCCTTTGGCGTCGCTTAACCTTTTTCGGTACAAAGCTAAATACCGAGTTCTTTCACACCAAGGCGAACCACACCTAACACAACGTCGCCTACCCTTTATACGGTGCTAGGCTAACCACCGAGTTCTTTCACACCTTAGGAGAACTAATCCTATCACTGGCGTCGCCTACCCTTTATTAGGTACTAGGCTAAGTACCTAGTTCCATTACTATGGAGGAACTACTACCCTTCACGACACAACACCTAATCTCAAGGAGATCTACTCCTTGTTACAACACCATCAAGGATATCACCATCCTTGTAAATAAACAAATACTTATATGTATAACGATGCACCTCATCGATTATCGACCTAGGCATTTCTTCACAAATGCTACTTGATTTGATTCTTTGGCATCCTTCACTAATGCCTTTGACACAACGCTTGGCACCCTTCACTAATGCCTTCGTCTTGACACCTATAGCATTCTTCACTAATGCTCTTGACACGAGCGATAAGCACCTTTCACTAATGCTTCGTCTTGACACTTCGGCATCCTTCACTAATGCCTTTAACCCAACATCTATGGAGAAAGGAAGAACTATCAACAAGAGAACCTTCGTTGTCTTGATGATGACGAAGCATGACAACTCATGGACTTGAGCTTGCGTCTTCAAGAAGTGGTGATCTTTCCTTTAAGAGGAACCTAGAAGATCACACAAAACAAAAGACAAACTACATAGATCACTTGGATCCGAGGTTAGAGGTTAGAATACTTGGGGAAAGTATGTGTGTAAAAGATGAATAGAAAGGAAGAAATGGCTCTCTATTTATAGAAAATTCTCTCTTGTTTCCCGGATCCCACGGATCCCTTCCACTAAGGATCCGGCTAGCACAAAGCCGGGGATCCGTGGGCACTCCTCTTTGCCCATGGGTATTTTTGGTTATGGGTCATGGGTCATGGGTTATGGGTTGATCCATGGTTTTCTTTCTAGATACAATGTATCTTAAGGATACAATGAACTTGGTTAAGTGGTATAAATAAAACCATGGGTTATGGGTCAAAACCATTTGCTAGTTTTACCTATTTAGTATATACTTGTTTTACCCATTTTAGTATATACTTGTTTTACCCATTTTAGTGTATACTTAGTTAAGTATATGTTATCCCAATATGTAAACACTAGTTGTTATACATATGTATATCTAAAGCATAAAATCACTTATACTAGTTTTAGTGTTTTATGTGAAAGCGTAAGTGTGTTAGAAAACTATTAGTTCAAACCATTTACGTATTTTATTTGTTTCGTTAAAATGATCTTACTTTTGTTATCGACAAAACATTAGAAGATCGTAAAATATAAATAAGCGTTTTTACGACTTATTTGTATTAACAATCTCCCCTTTTGTTGATGACAAAACATAAGATTATTTTAAGGAAAAGCTAAAATTAAGTAAAAGTTTGAATTTGTAGTTTTACTTTCTTCTCCCCCTTTTTGTCGAAACAAAAAGAGCTAAAAGAAACTAACACAATTTTTACAAGAAAGTTATGCAAAAATGTAAAGAGAATAAGTGACGGGAATGGTACTCGTCTTAACTCCCCCTTGACGAGTCCATCCCTTTGAAAGGGCGTCAAGGACATGACGTAAAATAAACTAATTGTGTTTGCAATTAAGTTTGCAAATGGTTCGTCTAAGTGACGAAAAGCGTGCTCCCCCTTGAAGATTGCAAAGTTGCAATGGGGTATCATGAAGTATAATCCAAGAACGGATTAAAGTTGCAAATGTTTTGCAAATATCGTTTGACACAAAGCTCCCCCTAGCTTTATGGTGTCAAAATCTGCATGTGTTATTTTGAAAATCTACAAAGTAAAGGTTAGAAAACAAGAGTATAGTGCATAATTTCACTGCAAATAAAACTCAAGTTAGTAGAAATTTGTGCTTGATCCACGGATCCACGGTTCCCTTCTTGAAGGGATCCGTCTAAACATTATGGAGGATCCGGTACATGCATTGTGATTTCTTGACAATGAGAGTGTTTCAATCAATGCAAGTGTGGAGACAATATATGTGTGCAATAAAGAGCACAACGCACAGAATAATCAAAACATATAAATGTTCATTCAATAAAACAAGAGATAACCAACCAAATCTCTAAAACTAAGAGAATGAACTAGCCAAATAGGTGCTACTAATGCTAATAAGTTAACCCAAACTTAAGATTCGACTAAAAGCTTAATGATGATCAATGGTGAGATGAGTTTTCCTCAGCATTTTGAGCTTGTAGTTCATGTATCAATTTATCTAGTTCATGTTTCATTCTTTCACCATGTTTACAATGATAGCAATCCTTGTCATGGTTTTGAGTTTCTTGAAGTGAAAGTTCAAGTGAAGTGGGTTGAGGATCTTCAAATGATTGTGAGGTGGTTCTAGGCACTAATGATGTTGGTTGTATGTTTGGTATAGTAGGATTAGGTGATGAAATCCTAGTGGGAACACTCTTCTTGGAAATTAGTTTGATTGGTTTCCTTGGTGTGGGAGAGATCCTACCATTTGTGGACTTAACCGAAGATGATCCGGTTGAGGAAACTTCATGTGATTCTAGCAATTTTCTTGGGTGGTCTTTGAGTGGATGAGTTAGCACTAGGAGCCTTAGTCATAGTGATGATGGTACAAGTAAGAACTTCTTTAGTTCTTGATTTTAGGGATGTGATTGAGAGTGATGATTTAATCCTAAGGTTGTTTGGTTTATAAAGGATGATTTGAATGAGGAAATTAAATTATTGACCACTTAGAGGAATAGGCATGCTCTTGGGGTTTTGATCAGCTCTAGGAGGATAATTAATGAATTCTAAAAGTGGTTTAGAAAACCAAGAGGTGATTTGAATTGAATATTGAATTTGACTTATGCTTTACGCATCTACGGATCCCGGATCCTCTCGTGAGGATCCGCTGGTTAAAGACCAGGGATCCGGCTATCAGATAGGGTTTTGACTTAATTTTGAAAACTCTAGCTGTTGGATATCTTAACCATAAGTAATGGTGTTTAGTGTTTGATGACTAAGGTGTTCTATGGCTTATAAAGGGAAGAGCTTGGTAGTTGCCTTTAAGACTTAATCCACTAATGTTCTTGGAAATGTGATGATTAACATGCACAAAGTTTATGTTCAGAGTTTCACTAATCTAGGGACTCATTTAAGATGAGATGGAGTGTTTGAGTTAGGAAGATGAGTTGAAATGATTGTTCAAGCAATGATTTTCATAAACTGTCACCCGGATCCTACGGTTCCCTCCTTGGAGGGATCCGGCTAAGCTAATCCTAGGGATCCGGCTCTCGATGGTTATGACAGGTTTGAAATAAGGTTTCTAGGAGCTAAAGCCTATCTTATTTTGAATATTTCAGTTCTCTTAAGTGTTTGAGATGAAAGGATACTTGAATGATCAAAGGTAATAAGTGTTATAGCAAATGATTGCTTCTTATGGAAGGAGGATGGGACAAGATGACTACCAATGGATGTCCAAGGATAACACTAAGAGTTATATAGGTGTCAAGTCATAATAAATGATCCTAGTGATCAGATTTAAGCTTGAGGTGATATTTGGATAAATTCTTAAAAATCATGAGAATTGAAAAACTAATCTTTATCTTTCTTTGAGATAGAAATGACTAGAGGCAATTTAAAAAAATGTTTAATTTGTCCTCTTTAAGTGTTTTGAGAGATGAGAAATAGTTTGTGAGTAGTTGAGCGGAAATATGGTGAGTTTTGATGTGTTGATAAATCAAGAGGCATTTTGACTAAGATTTTAAGTAAGCCTTTAGTGAGTCTAAGCCTTTCTCATCCTTGAAATAGTTCTAGTTGGATTCTAAAAACATATGCTTAGCTAATGTGAAGTTTATCTAGAAAGCAGTCTTGATGTAAGGAAAGCTGTATTGCTGATCTGATGACACGGATCCCACGGTTCCCTCAAGGGAGGGATCCGGCTAGGCTAATCCTAGGGATCCGGCATCTGCAGATCAGAACCTACACAGAAATGATGTGCAGATTTTGTACACTATTAAATCTATAAAACAAGCAATAGGAACAAGCAAGTCATCATAAAACACCACTTATAAGATAAAGTAACAATATCCAAAATACCATAAACCAAAAATGCTAAGAGAAATCATTCAAACATAAAATAAATGAAACTAAGCACATTCCTATTGTCTCTTTCGTCAATTCTTCCTTTTCCTTTTGTGACTTAGTGAGGTTGTAGCGAGGTTTTGAATCATGCCTCTTATTTGTTTAAATTCAGCGGTCTCGTTTGGAATGGTTGGAAGTTGTTCGTGGTATTCAAGGATTTCCAATTTGATGTTGGATAGGGGTCGATGTCTTCCTCATCTTCTTCTTCTTCTTCTCGGCGAGGAGTCCGAGAGAGCTTGGGTTTCTCTCCATTGACCATGAACCGTTTAGAGGTTGTTTGGTAAGAGGTACCATGGCGTGATCGGAAGGTAATGATCATCGTTGATAGGGGATGGTTGCAATGCACTAACATACTTACAAAGTCGTGTTAGGAGCATACCATATGGGAGTACCATGTTGGAAGCTTTGAATACCGACCATTCTCCTTACCATGTAATAGGCAAGATTAAATGGCCTTTGGTGGGTAAGACAATAGATCATTTGCACAAGACATGCGTTTGGATGATCTTTGTTTCCAACTAGGCTAATGATGTTTTCCTAAGTTTCTTCCCATTTTCTAAACATGGGATGCATTTGAAAAGTTCCATTTTAAAGGGATCACGGTGAATGAGCTTTTTGTTACGATCGTATGCAGGATTGGTCGGTCCTAATTTTAAAGATAGTATCACGAATGGTTTCGGGATCGTCGAGAGGAGTGTTATAGAGGCTTAGGATCAAGTGCATGGTTTTGAGAGTTAATTGCCCAATCTTGAGTACATACAAATTCCCTCACAAGGAATCGAAGAATTTGAGCAAAGGTGTTGAGAGGAAAAATAAAGTTTTGTTTGTTGATGATGAAGGCGATTGAGATGCTATTGTCGGTGTTTCTAATGATCCTAAAGCTTTGTAAAATTCAAAGATGAAGACCGGACAAATTTGTTCATCTATGTCAAGGAGACAATCAAAATTGATTGTCGAGAAAACTTGACGAATGTCGGTATCTTCAAGGAAACATTCCTTGACTACACGACCTTCGTGGATAAGTCGTTTACAAGGCTTTTGAATATTTTACGGTCGGTTTGGTCAACCCCTTTTACGATAGTAGTGAGTAAGGTAATGGACGGTGTCATGGTGATCTTGTTGAGTGGCTTTGGGCATGGTTGGTCCTAAAAATACAAATTTTGAATTAAGATAAATTAGTTAGAATGGGTTTATGGTTTTGATTTGTATTAACAATGTTGTGAACACAAAGTGATTTTGTTAAAATCCCCCTTTTTATGATTAGTTAAAAAAAACCTAATTAAGTTAATTGATTAGATATTAAGAAACCATAAACCCTAGGATGAGGATGATGAAAGTTATAACAAGTTAATGTAATTACTTACAATGGTGTTCAAGGAGGGGATATTTGAAAGTATGGAAGCCAATAAGGATGAATTCTGTAGCTTGGTCGTTTTTGTGTTGTGTGAATAGAGGGAAAAACAATCAGTGGTGAATTTTGAAAGCGTATAGTGAGTTACATTCCACGGTTCCCCGGATCCTTTATGTTTGGGATCCGGTTAGTACAACTAGGGGATCCGACTCGTGGACGAGAAAAAGGGGTTGTTTGGCATTATTTTTGTAGTAGGCTTATAAATAAGCTTACTAAAAGATAGTTCGGAGGTATTAGATGAAGATTGTTTTTGGATGGCGGCTTTTGATGAATCACATATCGAAGGTTCATATGTGATGGCGGCGTTAGTTTGACGAATCAAAGGAGTATTATTCCGATGATGAAAAAGGCGGAAAAGTGACGAAAGAGACTTCTAATGATGTTAGAGATAAATAAACAAAGAGAACTTATGAAAATAAATTGAACTCATGTAACCTATCTAATGAAAAGTAAAACATACCTCTATGCTTCTTGGTTTGACATAATACCAAAGATACTTCATGAACTTTTAAAGTAATCCTTTGTACTTGGTGTGCGTGAGTTGTGATTACTTTTAGATCCTTCCTTGAATGTTGACTTCATTATTCATGAATGAAGATTTTGGAGAGATTCTAGCATGAAGATTTCTTAGGAACAAAAGTTGTTAGAGTCATCTATCAATGTCCAACAAGATGATTTAAAAGAAAATATGACCATTAAAAATCCTTCTTTGTAGTTTTCAAACATACGGATCGTATCAAGTCTTTAAAGTACAATATACTTTAAGAAACTTGGTAATGAAGCTCGATGCCAATTGTGGAAAACTAGAAGGGGGGTTGAATAGTTTTACCAATTTAAAACTTCCTTTTAAATATTTAGATCGACTTATGTCAATCTATTTGATTGTTTATGTTGGGCGTTGATAGATAGATATATAGATGTGTAATGAAACATAAAGAGTAGAAGCACATCACCACGACACAAGTTATTTATAGTGGTTCGGCTACAAGGACACCTTCCTTGCCCTACTCCACTCCCGAGTCACCTACTCGAGTTCGTAAGCACTACACCAACTCCTTGTGGCGGAGAAGCCTTCTGGCGTCGCTTAACCTTTTTCGGTACAAAGCTAAATACCGAGTTCTTTCACACCAAGGCGAACCACACCTAACACAACGTCGCCTACCCTTTATCGGTGCTAGGCTAACCACCGAGTTCTTTCACACCTTAGGAGAACTAATCCTATCTGGCGTCGCCTACCCTTTATTAGGTACTAGGCTAAGTACCTAGTTCCATTACTATGGAGGAACTACTACCCTTCACGACACAACACCTAATCTCGAGGAGATCTACTCCTTGTTACAACACCATCAAGGATATCACCATCCTTGTAAATAAACAAATACTTATATGTATAACGATGCACCTCATCGATTATCGACCTAGGCATTCTTCACAAATGCTACTTGATTTGATTCTTTGGCATCCTTCACTAATGCCTTTGACACAACGCTTGGCACCCTTCACTAATGCCTTCGTCTTGACACCTATAGCATTCTTCACTAATGCTCTTGACACGAGCGATAAGCACCTTTCACTAATGCTTTCGTCTTGACACTTCGGCATCCTTCACTAATGCCTTTAACCCAACATCTATGGAGAAAGGAAGAACTATCAACAAGAGAACCTTCGTTGTCTTGATGATGACGAAGCATAACAACTCATGGACTTGAGCTTGCGTCTTCAAGAAGTGGTGATCTTTCCTTTAAGAGGAACCTAGAAGATCACACAAAACAAAAGACAAACTACATAGATCACTTGGATCTAAGGTTAGAGGTTAGAATACTTGGGGAAAGTATGTGTGTAAAGTGATGAATAGAAAGGAAGAAATGGCTCTCTATTTATATAGAAAATTCTCTCTTGTTCCCGGATCCCACGGATCCCTTCCACTTGGGATCCGGCTAGCACAAAGCCGAGGATCCGTGGGCAGCTCCTCTTTGCCCATGGGTATTTTTGGTTATGGGTCATGGGTTATGGGTTGATCCATGGTTTTCTTTCTAGATACAATGTATCTTAAGGATACAATGAACTTGGTTAAGTGGTATAAATAAAACCATGGGTTATGGGTCAAAACCATTTGCTAGTTTTACCTATTTAGTATATACTTGTTTTACCCATTTTAGTATATACTTGTTTTACCCATTTTAGTGTATACTTAGTTAAGTATATGTTATCCCAATATGTAAACACTAGTTGTTATACATATGTATATCTAAAGCATAAAATCACTTATACTAGTTTTAGTGTTTTATGTGAAAGCGTAAGTGTGTTAGAAAACTATTAGTTCAAACCATTTACGTATTTTATTTGTTTCGTTAAAATGATCTTACTTTTGTTATCGACAAAACATTAGAAGATCGTAAAATATAAATAAGCGTTTTTACTTATTTGGCTTATTTGTTATCACATCACCGACCAATGAACCAGCTTATTGATACCTCATTCACTGAACCCCTCTCACTGGACTTGGGCCCTGAACCCCCACTCACTGAACTAGCCACCGAACCCTTCCACTGAAATGGGTCATTGAACCCTCAGACTGAACCCTCTGTCTTACACCTTTTACCAATCACCTTAGGCTATTTGTATATTCAAATAGGGGAGAATGTTGGGTCCAAAAATTGACCCAATCACCCTGAACAAGATTTGAAAATAAAATAGCCTAACTCACTAAATAAATAGTGAGTGACTCAGCGATAAAGAAATCGGTGAGTGTTGTTTTGTGCTCTTTACCTCTTGATCACGGTGTCGTTGAGTAAAATATATGAGCTACAAACAACACCGATGACGAGATTTGACAAATGTCTCACCGATCCGAAGACACTATCTCTACAAACAGACTGAGAAATGTGGGTGGGAACTTCCAAGAGAAGAAGTCAAACAAGTACAAGACATTACCAAAGAAGTGAGAATATTAGTTATGATTGTTAATACAAATAAGCCGTAAAAACGTTTATTTATATTTTACGATCTTCTAATGTTTTGTCGATAACAAAAGTAAAATCATATTAACGAAACAAATAAAATACGTAAATGGTTTGAACTAATAGTTTTCTAACATATTCACATTTTCACATAAAACACTAAAACAAGTATAAGTGATTTTATGATTTAGATATATATATATGTACAACAACTAGTGTTTACATATTGGGTTTATATACTTAAACTAAGTATACTAAAATGGGTAAAAGCATGTAAATACTAAAATAAGGTAAAACATGTAAATACTAAAATGGGTAGAAACTAGCAAATGGTATTGAACCATAACCCATGGTTTTATATATACCACTTATCTAAGTTCATTGTATCTTGAAAGAAAACCATGGATCAACCCATAACCCATGACCCATGACCCATAACCAAAAATACCCATGGGCAAAGAGGGCGTTCCACGGATCCCTAGCTTTGTGATAGCGGATCCCAGTGGAAGGGATCCGTGGGATCCGGGAAGCAGAGAGAATTTTCTATAAATGAGAGCCATTTCTTCCTTACTTGTCATCCCTTTACACACATACTTCCCCAAGTATTCTAACCTCTAACCTCGGATCCAAGAGATCTATGTAGCTTTTCTCTTTTGTTTATGGGTGATCTTGTAGGTTCCTCTTAAGGAAAGATCACCACATCTTGAAGATGTGCAAGCTCAAGTCCATGAGTTGCCATGCTCGTCATCATCAAGACAACGAAGGTTCTCTGTTGATAGTTCTTCCTTTCTCCATAGATGTTGGGTTGAAGGCATTAGTGAAGAATGCCGAAAGTGTCAAGATGAAAGCATTAGTGAAAGGTGCTCATCATCCGTGTCAAAGCATTAGTGAAGAATGCTAAAGGTGTCAAGGCGAAGGCATTAGTGAAGGGTGCCAAGCGTTGTGTCAAAGGCATTAGTGAAGGATGCCGATGAATCTAATCAAGTAGCATTTGGGAAGAATGCTTAGGTCGTATAATTGATGAGGTGCATCGTTATACTTATAAGTACTTGTTTATTTCCAAGGATGGTGATATCCTTGATGATATTGTAACAAGGAGTAGATCTCCTTGATATTAGGTGTTGTGTTGTGAAGGGTAGTTGATATGTGGTGAACCGTCAAGTCTAATCACACAAGCTGGCCACTTGTGAATGGCCAACCGTAACAGGCTTAAAACAGTTCAGACACAAATGCAATGAAGTCTTGGAGAATATAATGAATTCCCGGGTCGTTATGTCCCACGGAGACTCAATGGTGTGTAAACACTTGATCAGACGATAGAATGATCACTAATGATAGTGATCAGTAAGGATATTGATGGAAAATTATCTAAAGAAAAGATCTGCAAATTACAGCGACTTAAATACAAATTAAGAAAATTAAAAAACTAAAATATATTAAATAAACGCTATCACTATTTTTACAATGATGTTTTTGTGATTTTATAAAATAAAATAACTTAAATAAACTATTTTAACTAAAGCGTAAACTTAAAGTATCTAAAGCGTTACTTAAAATGGAAGCGTCGTTATTTATAAAAATTACGCGGTGCAAGCAAAAGCGTAAATTTTATGAAATAAAAGTCCTACAAGTGTAAAAACAATTTTATTACGTACTATATGACAAAGAAAATATTAGAAAAAGATTTATATTTTTTGACTTTTATATTTTTATTATGAATTAAATACTATAAAACACTAATTAAATGATTAAAAATACTAAAACTAATGATAAAAATCGAAACTTTTTATAAAATACTTAATACTAATACAAACTAAAGAAAAATACAAAAGTGGAAAAAGCTAGTACGAATAAGCTACAAATAAGCTAAAGTAAGCGTATAAGCTAAAAAGACAAAGCGTGGTTATATATTTGATTGTGCAAGAAAAGAACCAAGGAAGTCCCAAGGCGGATGGTTTCGTGAGGAGTGTTGGGCGTGGACATTGGGCGGGAGGTCTTGGGTTCGAATCCCACCTCTTGCCTTTTGCTACTATTTTATTTTTGTGATTTTTATTTTACAAACTTATTAAGTAAATGATTTTAAGCAACTTTTATAACTAAAACTTTTTACAAAAACCTATAATAAGCACAAAATAAGCTGAAAATCCCAACAGTGGTCAAAAATGAAATAAGCATAAGTTTTAAGCTAAATAGGCTAATGAGCTACTCAATAAGCAAATGGAAACTAGGAATAAACTAATTAACTTTAAATAAGCTAATATGTAAACTGAAAAATCAATATAACTTGAAAATAAGCACAAAATAAGCCAAAATAAACACTGTTGCACATGGCATATTTCAAAAAAGGGCGATCAAAAGAAGCTAAAGAATAAGCACTCTATAAGGTGATTAAAACTAAACTAGTATTTTATAATTTATTTTAGCGACTATATTTTAATTTCCCAAAAGCATTTAAGCTAAATCTTAATAATGAGCACACAATAAAATTCCAAAGTTTATTCAAAACGGGTATTTAGAAATTTTGACTTTTTATTACACTAGAAATTTGACTTTTATGAACTTGAGATTGATTTTATGGTGATTATGTTATAATAAGCTATACTAAGGTGAAATTAAGCTACTATATCAAGTTACAAACAATTTTGATGAGTTTTGCAATGTAAAACCTTAACGATGAACCATTATGGGTAAGATTAAGATGATTTTGACTATTTAACTAATGAGGACTAGTTTTCTTGTTCCTATGAATTATAATGAGCTAATGAGACATGAGACTAGGACAAGCAATATCACAAGCAACTGTAACACACTTGAACTAATTAATCCAAACACCCCTTTTGAAGCAGTTTGAAGCTTTTATATTAAAACAAGTATTTTAACCAAGATAGCTATCAATTAACTTATACTAAGCTGTAATGAAACAAGATAAAAGCGGAATTAACAACTTTTAAACACTTATACTATAAATTGCAAATTTCAAAGGAATAGCTTACAAATTGAGTTTAGGCACAAAACAGAGAACTGAGAATCGAGATCACACCCTATTGCTTCCCAAGAAGCTCTAGACCAAAAGCAATCCAAGTTATCACGTCAAATTTTCGCATCTTCTCCACAGATTTTTAATTTTTTGACTAATTTCTTGGTATTTTTGAGAATTTTTGAATTAAAACTTTAAACTGAATTTTATGACTTCTAAAAGCTTATAAGAGCTTAATAAAAGCTTATGTGAGCTTTTTCAGTTTTAAACAACAACTAATTACAACCTTTTAATATTTTGAGAATTTTAACTAGGAACTAGGCATAAACTGAATTCGTGTGCACAAACTGAAATTGAAACTGAAAATGTGTTTTCTTTATACTGAAATACAATTACAAAGACTTTTAAAGCTTAAACATACACTGTGAGAGTTAAAAGATTAAAAACGACATAAGCAAACATAAAATTACACTACTTGGCTTCTTTCTTGCTTCTCTTGCTTTCTTTTATAATCCCAACTCTTTCTCTTTCTCTTCTGAATAGTTCCCATCAAAATCCTTGGCCATTGGATTGATAAAATTGATCTTGACCATTGAATCCAATTTTGGCGGGAAATGGGTTTTAACAGCTGGTGGGTGTTGAGTGATAGGGGGAAGGATCATTTAATGATTTTTGTAGTTGTGTGGAGGTGGGGGGACAAGAGGAGATGAAGGTGGTGGGGGGATGGGAGTTGGGTGGCGGGGTGAAGCAGGTAAACAAGTTGAAGGGGATGACTTTTGGGCGCCAACTGGAGGTTTGACCATTTGGTTGACCGGGTGTTAACAATAGAAGGGGTCCAAATGTGGTATTTGTGAGGGTCCAAAGGGTATTGGCGGGGTCTAATTGGAATTGACAAGGTCGAAAAGGGTTTGAAGGGTTTAATAACAAAGGACCTAAGTTGCCAATTACGAAAATTGAGGGCTGGTTACGCCATTTTCACAAAGTTGTTCAAGGACTAAAGTGACAAGTTTCAATAATGCAAGGACCAAACTTGACATTTCAAAATTTCCAAGGACCATTTTGACAATTTTCAAACTTGGGGACCAAAGTTGTAATTTTGCAAATTTTAAACTTTGAAGGGTTTGTTTTAACAACTTTTGAATCCATGGACCTTAAATGACATTTTCTTTATTTAGATATACCGAGGACTGTTTTGACAACTTTTGAATCTTGGGGGACTAAAGCGCCAATTTTGCAAATTTGATCGTTTTCATCGATTTTGATATTTTGCATTTAAAACACATAAAACAACGATTTGTGATATTTTCATCATTTGATGCATTTTGAGTGTTTTCGGATGTTTTGCGATCTAGATAATACAAAATGATGAGTATTTAGACACTCATCAATCCCACACTAAGATATTGCTAGTCCTAGCAATGATTTGAACTTTAATGGATTTTAAAACTCTTTACCAAAAGCCATCACTACGGAGTAGCCAAATGTTTCGATTCAGTAAGAACCTTGGTACATCGATAACCAAATGATTTTGAGCAAATCATAAAGTCGTAAGCGGATTTGATTTGTCTTTACGAGGCCGTACCCATACGGACTAGCCAACTCTTAGATAAATTATCAATATTATCTTTGGTGAGTGATTACCAATTATGGTTTTTCCATTGCCTTTACCACAAGCCATAACCTTGCGGGCTAGCCAACTCTTCACTTTTTAGGATATGGTGAGTTGAATACCATACAATTTTGGGCAAATTGCAAGTCGTAAAGCGGATTTGATATATCTTTACCAAGAGCCGTTTGCTCTGGATTAGCCAATCCTTTTATCTTACGAGACAAAGGCGGATGATAACCAAATGAGAAAGTGTAAAACACTTACTCCAAAAAAAAATTTGGCCAAAACGGGAATTGGTATAATTATATGATAAAATTAGTGAGAATTCCCCCCACTTAGAAATGAATATTGCCCTCAATATTCAAAGTACGGCACAGTTATGCGAAACAAAAACGTAAAAGGAAAATATTACGACCATTATTTGAAAGGTTTTTTTTTTTTTTTTTTTTTTTAAAGATATATATATATATATAACATGTGGGGCATTACCCCACACTTAGGTGGTAGAAAGGGGTAAGAAGGCGAAATATGGGTGAAAACCCATATAGTGTGTCTCATTGTTTTTGATTTCCAGTCGCTAGCTTGACTCGACCCGCGTGGTGGTTCATGGGAAGCAAAGTGGAAGAAACAATCTCCATCGGACTTTCATTCAAGATGTTTGGACAAACATTTGAAGCACGTGAAAGTTCCACACCGATGAGATATAGAGAGAACCGGCTCAAAAATGATGAATGAAAATGCGGGATCAAAAATAGTGTCTTCATTCCGAAGGAGTGAAGAAGAGAGAAGTCACCGAGTAGGTGAAGAAAGAAGGAAAATCATGATAACAATCATGACTAGATCTTCTTCCTCGGGATTAAGTGCGATTGCACTTATTTGGATTTTATTGGTTGAGCTCTTTGGGTTGGAAGGCATCTCGGTTGGGAGGGTGGGAAGATTTGTCATAACTATGCAAATTGAGATTCTCTCCCCGATCATGATTTTGCCATCCAAGCAATCATACTCCAATGGAGATATGATATGAGTGAGTTCATTGGAGAACTCCTCGCGAAGAGTATCTGGAGGTGGGACATGTGCGGTGCCGTGGGCTATAAATATGCACCTCGTCCATTATAGTCTCCGTGTCGAGACTCATCACTATCAAAGATTGGATTAGCGAATTTAGAGTAAATTCAGAATCGAATTCGAATAAGGGATTGGTGATAGTCGTATTAATTTTTGTGGAAACAACATGGTCAACATCCTCTTCTAAGTTGACGATCTCGGAATGTGGAAGTGATGCATCAATAAATTCTATGTCTTTAGAATATAAAGAATCGGCATCACTATAATCACTGCCAAAATCAGAGAAAGTCTCAACAAGATCTTTTGTAAGAGGAGAAAACACATCACATTCATTATCAAGAATTCCCTCAGGCTCACTTGGGATCGGGATAAGGTTTTCAACATTAGACGATTCCGTTTAGAATAGTCTTGAGATGCTTATCCCCATGGTGAGAGAGTCTTTGGGATCAAAAATTTCAAAGAAATAGGATCATCGACCTCTTCCAAAGGAATTCACTTCTCTCAACCGGCGTGAGTGAAGGGAAGAGTCGGAAATGAAAGGCTCAAAGCGGAGTGGGATTGCCACTCGGTCGTAGATTCCTCATCAAAATCATCGTCGTCGTCATCATAATCGTACACTTGAGGTTTCCAATATTGGGAACTTACTCTAGCGCTTGTTCTTGACATCGTTTCGACGAGACTCTTCTTTAACCAATTCTTTTAAATCTTTGAGTATATCTAGACAATTTTGAGAAGTTCATGAGGAATTTCGAGAGGTTGTGTTTGAATCGTTTGGTCTTGTGGAGGTTGGTCATGATAAGAGTACCTCGTTTGACACTCAAAACTCGGGTGAGGACCTCCACAATACTCAGCGTGATTATATAAGTCGGTTTGTGGTGGGTAGTTGGAAAAGTTTGAGGGTCGTTAGATGAGTTCGGATTAGGATCATAATCAAATGAATTTCTCGAACCACAAAACAAACAACTCCGTTATGAATATCATTACCACCTTTGTACACACGTACACAATGGCTGTGGTGAACCAAAAGAGGCTCACCACAGCCGACACAAGGAATAAGCGATTCCATGAGAATAGAAGAAGGTAGAATCAAATGGATAGAGGGTAAAGGAATAAAGAATCAAAAGGGTAAGAGGGTAAAGAGGAATATTTTGGCATTTTGAAAACATACTATAAAAACAAAGAATGAAAATATTTTTGGTGTTGCTAACACTTGGGAAAAGTGTTAATGAACTTTTGGATTTTCGATAACTTTACAAAAAACTTTTACAAAAGATGGGGTATGTGCAAGAATGGGTGCGAAAAAGGTTTAGAACACGCTAAAGCCTCCCGTGCGCGCTAAAATTTGATCGTGGTGAACCGTCAAGTCTAATCACACTGGTGGCCACTTGTGAATGGCCAACCGTAATGAGCTTAAAGCAGTTCGACACAAATCTGATGAAGTCTGGAGAATATAATGAATTCCGGTCGTTATGTCCCACGGAGACTCAATGGTGTGTAAACACTTGATCGAGACGATAGAATGATCACTAATGATAGTGATCGATGAAGGATATTGATGGAAAATTATCTAAAGAAAAGATCGCAAATTACAAATGACTTAAATACAAATTAAGAAAATTAAAAACTAAAATATATTAAATAAACGCTATCACTATTTTTACAATGATGTTTTTGTGATTTTATAAAATAAAATAACTTAAATAAACTATTTTAACTAAAACGTAAACTTAAAGTATCTAAAAACGTTACTTAAAATGGAAACGTACGTTATTTATAAAAATTACGCGAGTGCGCAAGCAAAAACGTAAATTTTATGAAATAAAAGTCCTACAAGTGTAAAAACAATTTTATTACGTACTATATGACAAAAGAAAATTTTAGAAAAAAGATTTATATTTTTTTGACTTTTATATTTTTTATTATGAATTAAATACTATAAAACACTAATTAAATGATTAAAAATACTAAAACTAATGATAAAAATCTGAAACTTTTTTATAAAATACTTAATACTAATACAAACTAAAGAAAAATACAAAAGTGGAAAAAGCTAGTACGAATAAGCTACAAATAAGCTAAAGTAAGCGTATAAGCTAAAAGACAAAGCGTGGTTATATATTTGATTGTGCAAGAAAAGAACCAAGGAAGTCCTAAGGCGGATGGTTTCGTGAGGAGTGTTGGGCGTGGATCTGTTGGGCGGAGGTCTTGGGTTCGAATCCCACCTCTTGCCTTTTTGCTACTATTCTATTTTTGTGATTTTTATTTTACAAACTTATTAAGTAAATGATTTTAAGCAACTTTTATAACTAAAACTTTTTACAAAAACCTATAATAAGCACAAAATAAGCTGAAAATCCCAACAGTGGTCAAAAATGAAATAAGCATAAGTTTTAAGCTAAATAGGCTAATGAGCTACTCAATAAGCAAATAGAAACTAGGAATAAACTAATTAACTTTAAATAAGCTAATATGTAAACTGAAAAAGCAATATAACTTGAAAATAAGCACAAAATAAGCCAAAATAAACACTGTTGCACAGGGCATATTTCAAAAAAGGGCAGTCAAAAGAAGCTAAAGAATAAGCACTCTATAAGCTGATTAAAACTAAACTAGTATTTTTATAATTTATTTTAGCAGCTATATTTTAATTTCCCAAAAGCATTTAAGCTAAATCTTAATAATGAGCACACAATAAAATTCCAAAGTTTATTCAAAAACGGGTATTTAGAAATTTTGACTTTTTTATTACACTAGAAATTTGACTTTTATGAACTTGAGATTGATTTTTATGACTGATTATGTTATAATAAGCTATACTAAGGTGAAATTAAGCTACTATATCAAGTTACAAACAAATTTGATGAGTTTTGCAATGTAAAACCTTAACAGTGAACCATTATGGGTAAGATTAAGATGATTTTGACTATTTAACTAATGAGGACTAGTTTTTCTTGTTCCTATGAATTATAATGAGCTAATGAGACATGAGACTAGCACAAGCAATATCACAAGCAACCTGTAACACACTTGAACTAATTAATCCAAACACCCCTTTTGAAGCGATTTGAAGCTTTTATATTAAAACAAGTATTTTAACCAAGATAGCTATCAATTAACTTATACTAATCGTAATGAAACAAGATAAAGCTGGAATTAACAACTTTTAAACACTTATACTATAAATTGCAAATTTCAAAGGAATAGCTTACAAATTGAGTTTAGGCACAAAGCAGAACCGAGAATAGAGATCACACCCTATTGCTTCCCAAGAAGCTCTAGACCAAAAGCAATCCAAGTTATCACCCTGCTTCAGCTTTCTGCATCTTCCCCACAGATTTTTAATTTTTTGACTAATTTCTTGGTATTTTTGAGAATTTTTGAATTAAAACTTTAAACTGAATTTTATGACTTCTAAAAGCTTATAAGAGCTTAATAAAAGCTTATGTGAGCTTTTTCAGTTTTAAACAACAACTAATTACAACCTTTTAATATTTTGAGAATTTTAACTAGGAACTAGGCATAAATTGAATTCGTGTGCACAAACTGAAATTGAAACTGAAAATGTGTTTTCTTTATACTGAAATACAATTACAAAGACTTTTAAAGCTTAAACATACACTTGAGAGTTAAAAGATTAAAACGACATAAGCAAACATAAAATTACACTACTTGGCTTCTTTCTTGCTTCTCTTGCTTTCTTTTATAATCCCAACTCTTTCTCTTTCTCTTACGAATAGTTCCCATCAAAATCCTTGGCCATTGGATTGATAAAATTGATCTTGACCATTGAATCCAATTTTGGCGGAAATGGGTTTTAACAATTTGGTGGGTGTTGAGTGATAGGGAAGGATCATTTAATGATTTTGTAGTTGTGTGGAGGTGGGGGGACAAGAGGAGATGAAGGTGAGCAGGGGGGATGGGAGTTGGAGTGAGCAGGGGTGAAGCAGGTAAACAAGTTGAAGGGGATGACTTTTGGGCGCCAACTGGAGGTTTGACCATTTGGTTGACCGGGTGTTAACAATAGAAGGGGGGTCCAAATGTGGTATTTGACAGGGGTCCAAAGGGTATTGGCAGGGGGTCTAATTGGAATTGACAAGGTCAAAAGGGTTTGAAGGGTTTTAATAACAAAAGGACCTAAGTTGCCAATTCTGAAAATTGAGGGACTGGTTCTGCCATTTTCACAAAGTTGTTCCAAGGACTAAAAGTGACAAGTTTCAATAATGCAAGGACCAAACTTGACATTTTCAAAATTTCCAAGGACCATTTTTACAATTTTCAAACTTGGGGGACCAAAGTTGTAATTTTGCAAATTTTAAACTTTGAAGGGTTTGTTTTAACAACTTTTGAATCCCATGGACCTTAAATGACATTTTCTTTATTTAGATATACCGGTAGTAGTTCCTCCATAGTAATGGAACTAGGTGCTTAGCCTAGTACCTAATAAAGGGGAGGCGACATTGTGATAGGATTAGTTCTCCTTGGTGTGAAAGAACTCGGTGGTTAGCCTAGAGGCGACGTTGTATTAGGTGTGGTTCGCCTTGGTGTGAAGGAACTCGGTATTTAGCTTTGTACCGGAAAAAGGTTAAGCGACGTTGTGAAGGCTTCTCCGCCATAAGGAGTTGGTGTAGTGTTTACCAACTCTCGAGTAGGTGACTCGGGGAGTGGAGTAGGGCAAGGAAGGTGTCCTTATAGCCGAACCACTATAAATACTTGTGTCGTGGTGATGTGCTTCTTACTCTTTTTCTTTCATTACACGTTTATATATCTATCTATCAACGTCCAACATAAACAACCAAATAGATTGACATAAGTCGATATAAATATTGAAAAGGAAGTTTTAAATTGGTAAAACTATTCAACACCCCCTTCTAGTTTTCCACAATTGGCATCAGAGCTTCGTTACCAAGTTTTTTTTGTATATTGTACTTTGAAAACTTGATACGATCCGTGTATGTTTGAAAACTACAAAGAAGGGAATTTCTTAAAACAAAAGTCATGTTTTTAGAAATCATCATATGTTGGATAGTGATAGATCATTCTAACATTTTCCTTTGAGAAGTCTTCATACTAGGATTTGGGTATCTTAGAAAATCATGAAGTATTTCGCTTATGGTTTCTAAAACCATAAAATGGAATATAGCAAAGGATTGGGGTATCTTAGAAGATCATGAAGTATTTCGTCTATGGTTTCTAAAACCATAAAAAGGGATATAGCAAAGGTATGTTTTCTTAGTTAGATTTTTTAAAAGCGTGCTAAATTGCTTGTGGACAAAATGGTGATATATGCTTCTATCTTATAATAAGCAAAATATGAAAAGTGTTTTAGTGATTTTTTCTTCTTTGAAGTTTTGTTGTTAGATATCTTGTTAATCAAGCTTGAATAAAGGTAAAATGGGTAATATAACTTCACTAAAAGTCTACAAAGACTAAACCTTTTCGTCGGGTCAAAACGTACATTTTGTAATTACGTCGATCATGGATCTGCGGATCCTCAAGCAAGGGATCCGTGGGATCCGTGGTACAGAAGACACTTTTTGTCTGAATTTCAAAAATTCATAACTTTTTAACCGTAAGTCGTTAGAAGTCGTGCCACCTATCATTTTAAAGGTATTTGATTCTACTTTCATTTAAAAATGATTTCATAAACTGATACAAAACAATAATTTACAGAATCATTGATTTATAATAGAAAGTTATTTTTCGGTCATAACTTTTGCACAAACTTTTGATCTAATTGGAGACGGATGTTTTCGCTTTTGAATAAAAATGTGTCCTCTATTGAAATTAAGGTTTTGATCATATTTATAAATATAAAAGAAACTAATCAAGCTTGGTATACTTGTTTATATTTAACACAAAGCGATGAAAAGAACTTTCGTATGCTATGCTAAATGATAAATTGTCTTCTTTGCATTACTTGATTATTTGCTTATCTCAAATAGCTTTTGTGATTGTTTGATTGAATAGCATATGTGGTTTCCTTACCTTGCTATTCATTCTCTTGTTTGTCGATTTAGTAATATTCTACTAATCAATGTGATATTTGAAGGGGTGTTTGGGATAACATCTAGTTGTGTCGAAAATGTTAGTTTAGATATTTAGATAAGTCATATAGGTTGAAAAATGTTTAAAATATATAACACACTAAATGGATTTTAGATTGAGTTTGTCATATGTGCTTATATGATTTCCTTTGTTCTCGTATCATTTTCTAAAAACAACAAGAATGTGCATCGGATCATAACCTACACTTGTGTTGATGATGTACTCTCCCATTTTCCTTTTCATGATCGCTCTCCAAGCTTCATAGTAGGATTGACAACTTGATTATTTCATCCGATATACTCAAGTAAATTATTTTGCAACGCAAATATAATTGTTCATATCCGAAAGTCCAAACTCAAAGCTTTCCAACAACATATGTTGAACTAGCTCATCCAACCATTTTTTTGTTGTTTAGCATATGGACAACTTTTAAACTTATTTTTAACATGACGCCTTTGTCACCTTAGTTGTCTCAAATATAATATTAAATGAAGCAAAGTATCATCATTGTTACTCTTCGATAGGCCATTGTAGGAATATAAATTTTCCTAACTTGAGAATGACTACTGGAGAACTTGTTGCACTAGAAACTCAATTTGACCTAATGGTTGAATTGCTTCCTTGATAGAAGTTGGGTATGTAGAATCACCCGTAAAAATGGTCGTGTTTAGCCATAATTGAGCACCGCTAGTAACAGTCTCATATTCATTCTCTCACTTGGGAAATTTATACTCCTATGTTATCCTAAAGTAAATTTACAATGGAAATACTTTACATTGTCTTAGGATTACTAATCAAACAAGTTGTAAAATAAAATTTTCTTTTAGTTAATCACAACCACTTGCCTCATCAAGCGATTATCTTGCTTTGATCGAGAAGAGCTACATGACTTCATGGACGAAGTTCATTGTATGCTAATCACCATCCGTAATGACTATACATAGTTCATTGCTTCCGTTGGCCAAAACAACCTTATTGTCTTGAACACCATCATCTACTCTGCACGCCATTGTTAATACAAACGATTTACTAATCTAGATCGTAAATCTATTTTGAGCTTCTTGAATAACGGTTGTTAAGTTTGATAAACCTATGTGTTACTTGTGAGCTAGATCTCATTTAATTGCTTATGTGCTATTTCTACATACTCTTAGTATGTTTTACTTGTATACATGTATACTTACTGTAGAGATCATTAGCTTATAAGTTTGATACTTAGAACAAACGCCATCGTTAAGTAAACTGCTCCGGATGCGGATCCCTAGTTTGTAACTATCCGGATCCCTCAAGTGAAGGATCTGTGGGATCCGGGCGAAAAGAAGTGGAAATTCAATCCTTTACACCTCAAACCATGTTCCTAGACTACTTCACACTAGCTGAACTTAATACCTTAGGATCTCTTAAGTCCTTCTCAAGCTTAGTAAGCTTCACACCCACTCATAGCTCATTAAGGATCACACTCAAAGTGCTTTTCGATCTATCGTTTCACCTAAACTCATTACTCTTCCGCTCTCTAGATCACTCATTATTTTTTCACATGATCCCTCACATCTAGACCTAGAAATCTTTCGATTATGGCAAAATTGATCATAATCATCCTTACCTTAAAATTGGTGAAATGGATCAAATTCTAGTTCTTCCACCTTAAAACCTTTAGGATCTTCTCCAAGACATTATCCTAAGTCACTATTTGATCACTAGGATCATCTAGCTCCATTTGACACTCTCAAGATTTTAGTGTCATCTTTGTTCATTCATTGGTACTCACGAAAGTTCCAATATCTTTCATATAAGGCAATCATTAGCTACATCACTCATTGCCCTTGAACATTTAAGTACCTTTCCATTTAAAGACACTTAGGAGAACTGAAACATTCAAAAAGGTATAGGCTTTAGACCTTTCAAACATCGTTCTATCCTTTCCTAGTCTTGAGAGCCGGATCCCTAGGATTAGCCTAGACGGATCCCCATTGGTGGGAACCGTAGGATCCGGGTGATGATTTATGTCAACTCTTGCTCGAACTATCATTTGAAGCTCATCTTGCTAACTTGAACACTCCACCTCATCCTAATTAAATCGGTAAAACTCTAAAGTTGACTCTTGTGCATGCTAATCATCACATTCAAAAGGATATTAGAGACTTAAGTCTTGAATGCACTTGCTAAATCCTTCCCTTTATAAGTCATCTTGCTAGAATCCCTTAGTCATCAAACACAACATAATTCTCAGCATTTAGAAACCTTTTCCTTAGTCATTTTATCATGAGGAAAGCTCCTAGTGCTAACTCATCCAACCAAGAACCACCCAAGAAACTTGCTCGTGTTGTACACGAAATTTCCTCAACCGAATCATCTCCGGTTAAACCCACAAATGGTAGGACTTCCCATCCACCGAATCATCATCCGTAAGAGATAATAGTGCTAGAATCTCACCTCAACAAACCCAATCAACAATTGCCAAGAGAACCACAATAATTAGCATTAAACCTCTTAGGTTAGAAAAGGGATCATCGAGCTCTAAACCAAACGCATTCTAGTTCTAGCAAAACGTCTAAACCTTCATTCCTAGAGCATGGACTACACTCCTTACCGAGCCTCTTTCTATTCATCGAACATTCACTACCGAGAACTTCCCATTCACCAACCTTCTCGTTAAAATAGGAACCACCTACATCACCAACTAGTCCATCATTGGAAACAAGGAACCACCAAGGACTTGATCATATGGAGGAATTTACATTAACACCACTCTCATTCCTAGTAGAACCTCATCCTAAATTACTCAATGTACCTCCACCATAATTTGTAGAACCTCCTCAAAACATCTTGTTCCTAATCAAGACAATATTTGCTCTAATTGTCTAATCACCCAAGGACTTGTTCAAGAAGTACGAAATGAGTTGCATTTCATGTTTAATCATCTTCTTGAAAGATTGGACCAAATCAACAAGTCTACTCATCCCTAGACTCAACCACATTGTTGCTTCTTAAGCTTTGGTCACTTATTAGTATTAGTAGAATATGGCTAAATCATTCTCTTAGTTTTTAGAGATTTGTTGATCATCTCTTATGTTTTATTAAATGATAGTTTACTTGCCATATTGCATTGAGTATATATTTGTTGGTTGAATACATATCTCATTTTGATGTTAACATTACTTGTTACATCACCATTGCTGAATTTAATCATCAGCTATACGGATCCCTCAAAATTGCCCAGACGGATCCCTACTAGGAGGGAACCGTGGGATCCGTGAGACAGAAAACTATTTTTCTACTAACTTAGATCACATATGCAGGAAATTGTGCATTATACTTGTTTTCTAACCTTTTTTTTTGTAGTTATTCAATCTACACTTGAAGCCTTTGACACCCTAAAGCTAGGGGAGCTTTGTGTCAAAACAATACATTGCAAATTACTTGCAATATTAGAATTACATTTCTCGACATTCCTTTGCAAAATTTCAATCATCAAGGGGGAGCACATTCGTCACTTAGATGAAATCTTTTGCAAACTTAGTTGCAAACAAACTAGATTAGTATTACTTTCTTGACGCCCTTACCTAGGGATGGACTCGTCAAGGGGGAGTAAAGATGAGATCCTTTCCGTTACTTGCTCTCTACCTCTTTTATTTCTTTCACATGTTTTCTTAAAAACAATGTGTTGCTTTCTTTCAAGGCTCTTTTTGTTTCGACATAAAGGGGGATAAGAAAGTAAAAACTACAAATTCAAACTTTTACGAATTTTAGCTTTTCCTTAAAATAATTTTATGTTTTGTCATCAACAAAATGGGGGAGATTGTTAATACAAATAAGCCGTAAAAATGTTTATTTATATTTTACAATCTTCTAATGTTTTGTCGATAACAAACGTAAAATCATTTTAACGAAACAAATAAAATACGTAAATGGTTTGAACTAATAGTTTCTAACATATTCACATTTTCACATAAAACACTAAAACAAGTATAAGTGATTTTATGATTTAATATTACATATGTACAACAACTAGTGTTTACATATTTGGGTAAAATATATACATAACTAGTATGTAGTATATTGGGTAATATAAATGGGCGAAACTTAAGTATCATAACCCATTGGGCAAATACATTGAATGTAGTTAGGTACAACCCAAAGCCCATGACCCATGGAGCTTGACCCATAACCCATTGCATGACATCATGCTTATATAGAGTGTTAGGAATTAGAAATTCCAGGTATTAAAGAGTCGGTCACCTCAAGTATATGTAATCATTAGAAAGCTTGTAGTCATATATTAATATAAGTTAAGTAGTATTTAGTTTAAGTAACACCGTGGAGGACGGACGGGTCTTTACCCATCAGTATGCACGATCCATGACCCGATGGGTGGCGATTTATCTAAAGACTATAAATACTCTCTACCTTCCAAGGTAGAGAGTTGGAGCTCATAATAAGATCTTTCTTTTCTTACTAAAGTTCCCAAACCTCTAACTTTCTCTCTAAAACCTCTTGTACGCCTACTTTGTGTCATGGTTTGATGTGTATGTGAAATCCAATATCTTACAATTGGTATCGAGAGCCATGGTTAGATCATCACTTACATATCTTTGGATTTCTTGTGGTTTTAGGTGGTTTTGAGTTTGAAAAAGTTTAGTGGTTTTGCATCATTTGGTTGATTTCTAGTGTTAAAGTTTGGATTTTGATAGTACTTTTGTGTTTAGAATCATCACAAGTGTTTAGGTTTTGACTTTGAAGGCTTGAATCATTGTGGTTGGGTTGTTTTGGATTGAAAAGTGGTGTTTAGGTGATTTTCTTGCTAGCGACTTGGTTCTCGGTGTGATATTCATCATAGCGGCTTGCTTCATAAAAAGTTAGCGAGTTGGAGTGGTATTTGGTAGCGATTTGGTCCTAGCGACTTTCATTGAGACAAGCCGACAAAAGTACACGTAGTGGATTCTCCACTACACGTAGCGACTTGGTGTAAGTTAGCGATTTGTACTTTATATTGTTAGCGACTTGGTGTTAGCGAGTTGGTACCTAGCGAGTTGCTATTTAGCGACTTGACAAATTAGCGACTTGGTGCTTAGTGACTTGCTGTCAAAATTTTGCTAGCGACTTGGATTGTAGCGAGTTGTTATATAATGACTTGGGACTATAGCGACTTGGCACTTAGTGACTTGGTTCAAGGTTTCCTAGCGACTTGGGTGATATCCTTTGAATACGGTTTTCTCTTGATTTAGTAAAATCCCGTGAAAGAATCTATTTCCCGGTTTAATCATAGAGTTATAAAATCCCGTTTAATCGGTCATCATGTCTACCAACGTTCCTACAATCATCTCCACCGTTGTCGAGGATGTTCAAGCGCTTGGTTCAGACACTCGCCCACCCATGCTTGATGAGGCCGACTACGACTCTTGGGCTCAACGAATCGATTGTATTGTCTTGGAAAGGAAAATGGAGTCAACATTCTCAAATCCATTGATGAAGGACCATATCGGGTTGAGACTACTAGAGACTTAATTGATACAAATCAAGATGGAACAATGACCTATGGAATTGATGGACCAAAGACATATGATGAGCTCGATGATAAGGAGAAAAGAGATTCGATGTCGATATCGGGCTTCTAACATCGTACTTCAAGGTCTTCCAAAAGATATCTACAAGTCGATCAATCACAACACCAAGCCAAGGCGTGTGGGATAATGTCAAGATGCTTCTCTCGTGTTCGAATTAACTATGGAAGACAGAGAATCACAACTCTATGATGAATTTGAACACTTCAAGATGAAACCGGATGAAAGTGTTTATGAGTACTATGTGAGATTCCACAAGCTTGTTAATAATATGAGGAACATCGAATGACTATGCCAAACATTCATTGAACTCAAAGTTTGTGAACAACATGAATCCCAAATGGCACAAGTTTGTCACCTCTGTGAAGCTAACCAAAGGATTGAAGAATACAAACTATGAGCAACTCTATGCCTTCCTCCTTCGTAATGAGAGACATGCTATGTTTGAAAAAGGATTCTTAATCGGTTCAAAACCAACCAGGAGAGACAAGTTCATCAAATGATTCAACCGCCTTCTACTCAAACATCGGAATCACAACCAAAGCCTCACAAGTCATACCCATGGGTAATGGTAATCACAAACTCATTCCCGATCCTATGTTCAAACAAGGCGATCTTTGATGCACACGTGGAAACTTCATTAATCAACTAGCTCTCCGATTAGTCAAAACATGAACTCTCTTCCACACACCAACAACAATCTCGAACGCTTCCAATCCACATAATCAAGCCACCGCCGAGATGGAAGGTTATGGTGCAACCAGTTCAAGAAAGACAAGACGAACAAGCAAGAGGTGGAGTCGGTAGAGGTTATGTTGCAAATCGAATAGAGGAAGGAATGGAAATCAAGGTCAAGCAAAGCCAATCAAATGTTACAATTGTGGAGGTGAGGACACATTGCAAGGAACCGCACATCGCCAAAACGCCTCGAATGCCGAGTACTTGTGGATAAGATGTTGCTTGTGCAAGCTCGGGATAATGGTGGCTTTGGATGAAGAGGAGTTGTTGTTCTTGGTCGAGGAAATGCTAAGACATATGATGAAGATGTAGATGAGCAACCAATTCGGAGATAGGCCATAATCATCGAATGCCTTTCAAGTAGCCGATTGTGATGCATACGACTCGATGTTGATGAAGAACCCACTGTACAAACCATCTTCATGGCTAGCATCTCTCCAATGGTCTCTCCTAAAGTCTCTTCATCACCACAAGCTGGTTCATCCAAAGACAAACTCATTTATGAGGTATTAAAATTATACGATGAAGTTGATGAGCAAAAGATACATAACAAAGTACAATCAACTGTAATTATTGAGTCGATATTGAAAATATGGGTAATATCAATGTTTTCCCATATGATCAATATGTGAAACAAAGTGAAAGTGAGATTGTCCCAAGTGATGCATCTTCTGCGATCAACAATGATTATGTTTTGATGAATTCACCGCATGTACCCTCGATGACTCTCTCATCTCTCGAACGAATGCCTATAAAGAACGTGTTGCTATTTATGAACAACGTGCAAAATTTGAGTTGACCACCCGTGAGCAGGAAATGGATGACCAAATGCGTATAACTATTAGAAAAAGTAGGTTTAGAGAAGAAGTATTAAAACAAGAGTTAAACTCCTTACAAGAAAAGCTTTCTAAAGCGCTAAGCAAAATAAAGAACTTCAAGAAAATGTTAAAATGCTTAAGCAAGAATTTAATGCTAAGGAATCAAAACTTTTGAATGATTTTTCTAATCTAAAACCTTGAAAACAAGCTTGAAAATAAGTTGTATGTACAAGGAAATACCATTTGATCGCTCACTTAATCACTAAGCATAGAGTCTTAAGCGATAAGCATAGCATTCCCCTTGTTGAGGAACCAAACCAGAGGTCATTAAAAGGCTAAAATGCTCATAAGGTTCTTTATGATGGCAATAAAATCCTTAAACCTAGACAAAAACCTAGTTGCGTTGAGTGCACCGAGGAAGATAAGAAATCGATGAATTTACTAGGGAAAAGATGAACAAGAAATTAGATGATCTTAAATGTAAAGAGAAGAAAATAAATATCACACCCCATGATTACAAGAAGGAGAATTGGATTTCCTTGAACATGTTTAAGCCTCAAACGTTGTTAACACCCGAACAAGTGTTCTCGAAAAAGGATTTAGATAAGCAAAAGCGAGAGAATCTTGTTGCAAGAAACCTCCCTTTAGGAAAATGCCTAGACGATCGTGTATCCTCCCAATACACCAATGCATTTAGTTCCTAGGACTATTGCCACTAAAAGAAAGACCTTAATCAGCCAATATGTTATTTTTAAACTATTTGTTGATTTTGAGAAAACTTGTAAGAAAAGGATCACACCCATCGGTATAAATCAAGGGAAAGGGTTTTGAGCAAACGAAAGAATGTTATTTAATCGAAGTCATGCCTTTCTTTAAACAACTAAAAGATCATTTTGAAAGTCTTAAAATGGAATGAACTTAGACCTTAAAGAAATGGAAAAGGAGTTTGATGCAATGATAGTTGAGGTTAGTAACTATGAGAGCACTAAAATATAATGAGATTGAGAGGAAGAACTTGCATACATTGAATGAGACTTTATTTCGAATGTATTACTCAAGATGTGTTTTTCATCGCTACAAATTGTTCTATTAATGCTTCTCAATTTCATGACTATCATTGCCTCGAAAGTCTCCCATGATCGTGTCATTGAGCTTGAAAAGACTAATTCTAAACTAAATGAGAAAATTGAACTGGATGATCACGACAATTTGGTTAAACATTTTTCTAAACTAGAGGTTGAGCATTTTAATTTACAACTAAAATATCAACATTTTAAAGAAAATGTCAAAACTTCAAATATCAAGACATCCTCGGATGCTCTAGAGTTTGATGCGAGTTTTCAAATTAACAAACGTGATGAACAGATTCAAGCTCATTGTAACACGATCGAAAGTTGAAAGCCCAAATCTCTCAATTAAAGGATCAAAAGAACAATGTGACAGCTCCCAAATGCCTCCTCCTTTAGATTCTCAGAATTCTCAAACGTTTCATCTTCAAAACTTAGTAAATGCATTCCAAAAGGAAAACGAAAGTTTTCTAGAAGAAAATGAAAAGGTTAAATGTCATTTCAATGAGTTATTTTAATCAATAAAGGTCACTCGTAACAAAAATAACGAACAAATAGCTTCATTGCAAAAGGAAATTGAGAATCTGAAGAGTCAGGTAAAAGGGAAAATGCCAATGACCAATGGGGAGAATGGTGTATCAAAGGTTCACTCTTGTAATAAATATGCTTTGTCTGTGAAATATGTTCTCCCTCATCTTAGGAATAACAAACTTGCAATTCAAACATATTTCTCATACCTTAAGGATTGTCTAGAATGTCTCCGTAAGATTGTTGAAGAGGATAAGTTAGAGAAACCACTTGATAATGCAATTGGGCATGCATGTTTATATGCCGAACGATCTCAAGAACTTCTAGAATGCTTAATCACAATATGCCCTAAGTCCTTAGGTGAGAGAGTTAATCCTTTGATTCCTTGTTCTATGCCTAGTGCCAAGCATGAAATCCATTCAATGCCCAATGGTATGAATGTGAACCTTAGTGTGACTTCAAGTAGTTCGATTCGAGATCATTAGTGCTAAAAAGCAAATTCTAGTGTGCCTCCTAGAGTACAAATCCCAGCACTTCTTGTGTTAAGAAAGTGAACCTTAGTGTACCGCATGTAATTCAGATCCCAACACATCTAAACAGGAGATGCAAAGAGTAGCAAAACCAACTAATGTTCCCATTCTCTACAAGAGTAATCGGTGACATTAAAGCGAGCGGTCAAAGTCTCAAGACAATACAAGGAATGATAGGACCTCGCAAGCTAAGAATGTGCATTAGAAGAGTAGAATACCAACCTAGGAACTTGAAGCTTGAGTCGAATAAAACGAATCGTGTTGATTCTAGTATTAGCCATAGGCGCATCGTAATTAATTCAAATCGATACTATTTGCAAACCTTGTAATGATGTATGCTTGAATTCATCTCTAATCATGAATGTGGTGTGAATGTTTTGTCTAATGATGTTCATACCCCGATTAATATTCTAATGCAAAAATCATGTTAAAAAGCTAAAAGCAGAGGCAAAAGAAAGTTAGAAAACAGTGGAAGCCCCAGGAAGAACATTTAGTAAGATAGGTTATCAATGGATACCGTGGGACATATGGTTAATCGAGCAACGCCCACTAGAAAATGGATGCCTCTTGGTAGAACTATTCCCTTAAGAAGTGAGCACACTTTGAATAGGGCAAATCTGACACTAGTACCGCATCAATTCATAATGATTCCATTGCCTTAATTTCGATATAAATGCTTCTATTTCGATGTGGGTGTTCCAACCATTGTTACTAACCATATGGAACCCATTCATGCATGGGGATCCCAATTATCCGATTATCCATTCTTGTGCATGTTCAACTGCAGATCGTAAATCGTTTTGTGGTACACGGACTCAGTCGTTCCAAGCATATGATGGCGACGGTCACGCTCATGAACTTCGTGATTAAATTCATCGGGACAGTTACATTCGGGAATGATCATTTCGGTGCAATTATGGGTTATGGAGATTATGTTGTTGGTAAAAGTGTTATCTCCGAGTATATTATGTAGAAGGTCTTGGTCATAACTTGTTCTCTGTTGGTCAATTCTGCGATTCGATCTAGAAGTAGCCTTCGAAAACATACTTGTTTCGTTAGAGAACTTGATGGTAAGGAACTTTTAAGAGGTTCACGTGGTTCAAATCTATACACCATCTCTATCGAAGATATGATGAAGTCTTCTCCAATTTGCTTGTTGTCAAAGGCTTCTAAAACAAAGTCATGGTTATGGCATCGTCGCCTCAATCACTTGAACTTGGCACCATCAATGATCTCTAGAAAGGACTTAGTTGTACGTTTACCTAGACTTAAGTATGAAAAGGATCATCTTTGTTCAAGATGCCAATTGGGAAAAAGCAAGAAGTATGCCCATAAACCGAAACCTACTAACTCATCACGATGTTCTTCATACAATTCACATGGACTTATGTGGACCCATGAGAGTGCATTAAATCTTTGAGAAGAAATATGTGTTAGTTGTGGTTGATGATTACTCTAGATTCACCGGTAAAGTTCTTAAACACAAAGGATGAAACTCTAGATATCATCATCAAACTTATCAAACATTGCATGTTCGTCTTAACAAAACGGTCGAATCATCAAAGCAGACAATGGAACCGAGTTTGTTAACAAACAACTTAGTGAGTTTTATGAAAGTATTGGAATCACCATCAAAGAAGTGTTCCTCGAACTCCTCAACGAACGGTGTAGTTGAAAGACGAAATCAAACTCTTGTGGAAGCCACAAGGACAATGCCGATTTACTCAAAGTTCCAATGTTTCTACGGGTGAAGCCATCGCCATCGCATGCTACACCCAAAATCGATCCACGATTCACACTTGCTCATGGAAAAACTCCATATGAACTTGTCCACACAGAAAACCTAATCTTTCATTCCTTCGTGTGTGGTGCATTGTGTGCATTGTGTTGAGGGCCAAGATTTAGGCAAACTTAGAGCTAAAGCGACATTGAAGTATTTGTAGGTTATGCACCCAACAAAAGGATACCGAATCTACAACAAGAGAACCCGAAATATCATGGAAACAATTCACGCCACGTTTGATGAGTGACGGTCAAATGGCTCTGGACAATCCATTCGGACCCGCACTTCAAAAACAGTCCATTGGTTCATCTCTTGTACCAAATTTCTCTCAAGATATTCCATATGTACCTCCAATCAAGATGATTTGAAGAAATTGTTTGATCCGATGTTTGATGAACTCTATGAGCCAAGTGCTATTGAAATGCCAATTCCCACAATGAGGCTGCTCATATCCACGAGAATGAAGTCAATCCTTTAGACTCAATATCATTAAGTCAAGAAGCACCTGCTGGCGATAACTCGCCTCATCAACAAATCATCAATCTTGAATGTACATCATGGAACTGTTTTCGCATCAATGATGAAGTTAATCCCTATGCTACTCCCGAAGATGCTCTATTTGAAAACATATTTGCTCTCGAATCATCATCGAACCATCTTCTTCGTGAGACATCGACTCGCTACTTGATCCCTCAACTATCGCCACATGAACACCTTAGAAAATGGACTCATGATCATCCATTAGACAACATCATTGGAAATCCTCTCGCCCAAGTATCAACACGGAAACAACTTGCAACCGATGCCCAATGGTGCTTCTTCAACTCCGTACTCTCTAAGATCGAACCAAAAGATGTTAAACCGCCATGAATGAAGATATTTGGTTCAATGCCATGCAAGAAGAAATTCATGAGTTTGATCGACTTGATGTATGGGAGTTAGTACCGCTCCAGATTGTGCTATGATTATTGCTCTAAAATGGATCTTCAAAGTGAAACTTGATGAGCATGGTGATGTGTTGAAGAACAAGGCTCGATTAGTTGCTAAAGGATACCGTCAAGAGGAGGGTATTGACTTTGAAGAATCTTTTGCTCCAGTTGCTCGAATCGAGGCAATCGAATCTTTTGGCTAATGCTGCTAGTAAGAACATGGTAGTCTATCGATGGATGTAAAGACGGCATTTTGAACGGAGATCTTAAAGAAGTCGTCACGCCACCAACCGGAAGGATTTGTGAATCAAGAGCATCCTACTCATGTTTATCGTTTGAAGAAGGCTCAGACGGTTTAAAGCAAGCTCCAAGGGCATGGTATGATACGCTATCAAAGTTTCTTCTATCTACCGGATTTAGAAAAGGAGCATTGATCCAACATTGTTCACCGAAGTCGAGCAAACATTTAATTCATGTTCAAATTTAGGTTGATGATATCATCTTTGCCTCGAATGACCCCAATGAGTGTGACCGTTTTCAAATGAAATGGGTTCTAAATTTCAAATGTCAATGATGGGACAAATGTCATTTTCTTAGGACTACAAATTTCACAAAGTCCCGGAGGCATTTTCATAAATCAATCTAAATATGCAAATGAGATTTTAAAGAAATTTGGATTTGATTCAAGTGACCACCGCTGACACTCCCATGATTGAACGTACCAAACTAGATGAGGACCACTCGGGGATCATGGTAGACCAAAAGAAATATCGTAGTATGATTGGATCCACGATGTACCTCATGCTAGTAGACCGGACATCTTGTTCGTTGTTTGCATGTGTGCTAGATACCGTGCTAAGCCTACTAAAAAGCACCTTGAAGCGGTTAAGCGGGTCTTCGGTATCTCCAAGGAACCATCAATATGGGACTTTGGTACCAAGGACACCGATATGTCACTAACGACCTATGCAGATGCCGATCATGCGGGATGTCAAGATACTCGTCAAGTACATCCGGAGGTGCAGTTTTGGGTGATAAGCTTGTGAGTGGTCTTCAAAGAAGCAAATGAGTACTTCTATTTCTCTACTGAGGTTGAATACATAGCCATGTCATCTTGTTGTGCTTAAATCCTATGGATGAGATCCCAATTATCGACTATGGCTTTGAATTTAACAAAATCCTCTGCATCGTGATAATAAAGTGCTATTGCTCTCATGCAACAACGTTCAACACTCAAGAGCAAAGCACATCGACATTCGACATCATTTCATCGGGGAACAAGTGGAAAACGGTGTGGTGGAACTTTACTTTGTGAGGTCCGAATACCGTTAGAAAACATCTTCACCAAAGCTCTTCCTAGAGAACGTTTGAGTTTATTCTTCCACGACTTGGCCTTAAAAGCCTTCAACCGTAAACACTCAAATGTCTTCAAGAGGAAGAAGAGGAGTAAAGGTTTCCTTCATCTATCTCTTGTAAATATTTTTCGAAAAACAAAATACAAAATTATAAAACCTTAAAAATCAAATAGAAAATATAAAACTTTAAAAATCCATAAAATTGGAAAAAAAAAATATAAATAAATATATATATATATATATATATATATATATATATATATATATATATATATATATATATATATATATATATATATATATATATATATATATATATAGTTTATCATGTTTTACCTTGTTTGATATCATCTACGGATTTTGTGTTGTCATTCAAAGAATGACACGGTCTTTAGATGTTGTTCGAATGTTAAAAAAAAAAAAAAAAAAAATATATATTTTGGGAGAAAGAGAAACAATGGTTTATTGTCATCTTAAGCAAGAACTCCGCTTTTAAAGAAAGAACAGAGCCACACTTTATCATGTTTTCAAAATTCCATGCTCGATTCTATAAACATTTATCTCATTGAAAACTAATCGCTTTGAAAAATAACTCGGACTCTATTTTTGATAATAATCTGGACTTATTTGTCAAAATATCTATCTCTCAATCAACAACCTATGTCATTGATTGAGGGGAGAATGATTTCAATTAAATTAAAAGGTTATTTGTCATTCAATTGTTTTCAAAAGATATTCATGAATGTTTAATCAATGGAGTTTAAAGTCTTAAAATCCGATCCTTATCGCTTAAAACGCTTTCATAATCAAGTCACAATTCTCTTAAAAGCTTTCAAAATCAATTTAAATCTTCAAGAGATCACAAATCTCAAATGATTTGATAATTGTGATCGGGGAGAATTTGTGATTTAAATTGGATTTAAACCGATAATTCGGTAAATGGTTTTATAAGGATGTACAAGCTCTCCTTCCCACATGTGCCAAACGATTTCAAATTTTCCATGCACATGTTGAGGGGAGCATCTATCTTAAACCACAAAGATTGAAACGTGATCAATTTATATCAATGTGCATGTTCCTCTTGTATGTGCAAAACTCTTTCATGCCTCAAGGCACATATTGAGGGGGAGCAAACTTATGAAAACCTCATCCTTCCCTACAATGCTTTATCTACTTGTTTTGATTAGGGAAGTGTTGTTGATATCTTTTAGAAAATGGAATTCAAAGAAGTTAACTCCTTCTCTTGTCTCCGTGTGCAAAACGATTTCAATCACTTGTTGCACATGTTGAGGGGGAGCTCTTATTCTAAAAAATATCAAAAACAATTCAGGTGCAAAATGCTTTGATAATATATCACAAGCACCTGGATTGATTTTCAAATGGTTTTCAATTGTTTTCTATGGCAGATGAACAATACCAAATAGACCGACCAACTTTACTTTATGTATGGTAATATAAGGATGATAAGGTTAGGTATGTTTTCCCATGATCTGCCAGAACCGGAGGGATCTACCCAGGGACTATCCACTAGATAGTGTAGAAGTCCTTAAGTATATTGAAAAAAGGAGAAAAATGAGATATGGGAAGAGTGCGGATCGAGACCGAGCTAGTCTTGGAATAAACCCAACAAGGTTCTAGCTATGAAGTCTCGGTAAGCATCAAGGGGTTGAAGAATGAAAAGAATTGAATGAGAAAGGGTGAAAACAAATAGCCTCCAATTATTCAACCTTAGGCGTAAACCGGTTCAATTCATTTACTACTAGTGGTTACCAAGGTAACATCGGTATTGAAGACAAGACGTCATGGACCCAAAGTGACACACCGCACTTCAACTTCCTAAACCACTCAAGTTCCTCTTAAAAGGACTTGTTTCATTCTCACGGGAACCGACATTATCTATCGACTTTCTCTTAGAGATTGTTGATATTGAAGAAGGAGACCTCTCCTAGCCTCCGATACAGGATCCAAATATGCACAAATTGAGTCTAGAGCCACGAGATCATCCATAAATCTCATTAGGACACATTCAATGAAGACTCTCTATTTCACACAATGTGTAAAGAGAGATTATATCTTGAGTCCCACGCATTATCCTTGTGGTATTGCCGAACATCCGAGTGATATGTAAACAATATTCACAATGAAGATGGAAAGCCTTCGAGCCAACATCAAACAAGCTCCCGGTAGGTGGTATGTGAGATCTATTCAATAGATCAACCATGTGACAACCGAATGTAAACAATGGAGTAATTCAATCTTTGAATCAATCCGGTTCAAAGTTATGGATTGACGGATACCTTTGAAAACCGGTCATTGTGCTTAAAAACTCTTTTCTTTAGCACATCGACCGTGTTTGAATATTATCAAAAGGTGTTTTATGATTGATAATTGATTTTCACTAAAACCTTCGTTGTATTGCAAAACAATTTCTATTAAGCAATACACGATTGTTTTTCAAATATTTGTTTATCAATCGGTGAATCTCTATTTTTGGTTCACTCACTCCGTGTTGTCTTCTTTGAGACGTTCGGTTTGAGAACAACTAGAGCAATCGCGAAACCTCGTCAAGGAAATTCTTGAATTATACCGATCACAGCAAGATTTGTACCGATCAACGGGAACCGTGGGCCGTGTACCTCAATTCAACGAAGTGATCAAAGACACTTTCGTGCGCTTTATTGCTAATCGTTGTATGTGTACACCCGACGCTTGCGGTGATCGTAATGAAGCGGTCAATCCATAGCCGCATGCTCACACAATACATTCATTTCTCAAGAAATCATGATAAGTGCATCAATGACTCGATATTTTCACCCCATGCTTCGCTAGGTCACGCCAATATCATGAATCAACTAAAGCTTCCGCTACTCGATGAGAAGATATCATGATCCGTAATGTGACCATGTCGGTCCGAAAGTCACAACATCACATAATACCAACACCACAATGGATGTCTCGTAGTTTTTTGTTAACTGATGATCTCAAAAGCTGGCTCAAAATTATTATCACGTGGATCAGTAAAAGACCTCCACTAAGATTAACCAAACATGCAATGAGAAGGATCAATGACTACGAGCTTCGGAGCAAAGTACTACATCAAGAATGCAAGAACAAGTTTTAATGTAATATTTGTTTGTATTCAATGTAATTTTAGTATATGTTTGAGGTGACCTCCCTTAGGGGGAGATTGTTAGGAATTAGAAATTCCAGGTATTAAAGAGTCGGTCACCTCAAGTATATGTAATCATTAGAAAGCTCGTAGCCATAGATTATTATAAGTTAAGTAGTATTTAGTTTAAGTAACACCGTGGAGGACAGACGGGTCTTTACCCACTGTATGCCTGATCCACAGCCCGGTGGGTGGCAATTTATGTAAAGACTATAAATACTCTCTACCTTCCAAGGTAGAGAGTTGGAGCTCATAATAAGATTTTTCTTTCTCTCACTAAAGTTCCCAAACCTCTAACTTTCTCTCTCTAAAACCTCTCATACGCCTACTTTGTGTCATGGTTTGATTGTATGTGAAATCCAATATCTTACAATATCATCTATGGATAATATCCATAACCCATGGTATTGACCCATACCCAATGTCTAGATACATTGAACCCTTGATGAGCACTCAAGAGAATGTCTAGATACATTGAACCTTTAGTGAGAACTCAAGAGATACATTGTATCTAGCTAAATACCCATGACCCATAACCAAAAATACCCATGCGAAAGAGGCGCGCCCACGGATCCCTGTCTTTGTGCTAGCCGGATCCCAGTGGAAGGGATCCGTGGGATTCTATAAATAGAGAGCCATTTCTTCCTTTCTACTTATCACTTCACACACATACTTCCCCCAAGTATTCTAACCCTCTAACCTCAGATCCAAGTGATCTATGTAGTTTGTCTTTTGTTTTTGTGTGATCTTCTAGGTTCTTCTTAAAGGAGAGATCACCACTTCTTAAAGACGTGCAAGCTCAAGTCCATGAGTTGCCATGCTTCGTCATCATCAAGACAACTAAGGTTCTCTTGTTGATAGTTCTTCCTTTATCCATAGATGTTGGGTTGAAGGCATTAGTGAAGAATGCCGAAAGTGTCAAGATGAAAGCATTAGTGAAAGGTGCTCATCATCCGTGTCAAAGCATTAGTGAAGAATGCTAAAGGTGTCAAGACGAAGGCATTAGTGAAGGATGCCAAGTGTTGTGTCAAAGGCATTAGTGAAGGATGCCGATGAATCAAATCAAGTCGCATTTGGGATGAATGCTTAGGTCGTATAATCGATGAGGTGCATCGTTATACATATAAGTAGTTGTTTATTTCAAGGATGGTGATATCCTTGATGATGTTGTAACAAGGAGTGGATCTCCTTGATATTAGTGTTGTGTTGTGAAGGGTAGTAGTTCCTCCATAGTAATGGAACTAGGTGCTTAGCCTAGTACCTAATAAAGGGTAGGCGACGTTGTGATAGGATTAGTTCTCCTTGGTGTGAAAGAACTCGGTGGTTAGCCTAACACCGTATAAAGGGTAGGCGACGTTGTGTTAGGTGTGGTTCGCCTTGGTGTGAAGGAACTCGGTATTTAGCTTTGTACCGAAAAAGGTTAGCGATGTTGTGAAGGCTTCTCCGCCATAAGGAGTTGGTGTAGTGTTTACGAACTCTCGAGTAGGTGACTCGGGTAGTGGAGTAGGGCAAGGAAGGTGTCCTTGTAGCCGAACCACTATAAATACTTGTGTCGTGGTGATGTGCTTTATCTTACTCTTTATCTTTCATTACACGATCTTATATATCTATCTATCAACGTCCAACATAAACAACAAAATAGATTGACATAAGTCGATCTAAATATTGAAAAGGAAGTTTTAAATTGGTAAAACTATTCAACCCCCTTCTAGTTTTCCACAATTCTTCACTATTAGTTTCTCGCTTATTTGAGTGCTTGTTTTGTGATCGCAAGTAGCTACCCAAACTGCTTTTAGCTTAGAAACTTAAAACAAAGAAATCTGTTGTAGCTTGTAATTCAAAGAGTATAAGATAGTTGTAACTTGTTGTATTCTTGTTATTTTAGCATATTAGAACCTCTCAGAACTGTTGGTGGCTTGTTTTGATCATTTATTTATTCAAGTGCTTATTTATAAGCACTTGGCACATCCGCTTCTATTTCCTCCACACAAGCCCTTGTTTTTCTATTTTCCTAGCTTCCTAATATTATTTTAAGCTTTTCCTGAAATTTTCATATTTTTCCAAGCTTGTTTGCTATTTTTCTAAATTTAAATTAGTTTTTAAGCATTTTTAATTAGCATTTGTTCTTTAATATATCAAGATTTACTCAATTCTTTGGACCAACAAGTGGTATCAGAGCCAGGTTGATTATAAAACCTTTTAAGCCGCTCTAAAACGTTTTTAAATCAGGATCCTAATGGCTGAAATTGATGTGCCCCAACTAGTCGAAAAAAAGGGTGGAGCGACTACGATGTTTCCCTCGACTTGAAGTTGGTAAATTTAACAAATGGAAAAGCGCATGCTTTGCTATTTGACCGATGGAACCTTATTACATTAAGTGTATTAATGAAGGTCCATTTATCCCAAAGATCAAGGTTTGCCTAAACTCAAGCTCGATGGACTCGGGATGAGAGGAGAGTGGTCAACCAGACCAAAGGCTCAAAAGTATCATCATATATTTTCTTCGATGATCTTGTGGAGTTTGTTATAAGCTATAGTCTGCCTAAACAAACCTGGATGACCTTGTTCATAGTCATGAAGGTCCATCGATACCAAGGAAAACAGGATAATGGACACGAAACTTGAGTATAATACCTTCTGTGGCTAAGGACTCGTAAACTCGTCTCAAACTTACACCGGTACAAAACTTTGTTAAATGAACTATCAAATGATAGTGTTAAGTTGTCCAAACATGAAATCAATGTTGGTTTTGTCAATAGTTTCCGAGAGTGGTCGAATTTCTCTTAGGGACTTAGGAATGCTAATCATATCCGTAATCTTGAACTTCGAAATATATGGGAATTTGTCTACGAGGAAAACCTCATCAATAGGCGATACCCCGACTTAAAGAAGTCTTAGGAATTCAAGAAGTCCCCGCCCACCACTTCAACACCTATCTCATCGCTTTTATTCTAACAGGTGGTTCAAGATTTTCGTGAAAATTCAGATGATGAGCCCGACGAGAGATCAAGTGAGGAGTACCTAAATGACCGAACATCAATTTCAAGAAAAGTCACCTTGCTAACTCTCGGAGGTTTATAAATAGAAACAAAGGTTTTTCAAATGCTAAAGCAAATGAGGACACCAGAATGCTTTAAGTGTCATAAAAGAGGCCATTTTTCCAAAGACTGCTTTTCAAAACAATTTCGAACCCTCTTACAAACCATCGTGGTCAATCGGTCCTCGTGCTTTAGCAAATTTCAACCAAAAATCTATCGGCCTCATCAAAATTTTCAAAACAATCGATCAAAGTAAAGCTGCTGATTTTGAAGCTAAGCACAATGTGAAAGTTAAAGCCAAGCTAGCACCGCTTGAGGCCACTCCCTCGAAACAACAAACACCGCAACTGCATGGTGGTAAAAACAAGGGCCTTATTGTCAAGTCTTCGATGGGATGAAGAGCCGTCTCCTCGACGATGAAATAGTACAAGTCGGTGCATCGATGGCTCTCTCGAAGAAGACAAGCTAGCCGTTGGGAAAAATCATGCAAGGAATGGAGAATAGGTCAACATCACAATGAAGAAGGTAAATATTTTGCTTTCTATGGATGATGACTCTGATTGGCAGTCTTATATGAACTATATCAATGTTGACCTTAAGTTTGTAGAAGAGCAACGATTAAATCTTTTTTCAAAATATAACAAGCTAAGTTTTGAACTAAACAAGTGTAGGGATGAACTGCTTCTTTTAAAACAAACTAATTGTGAATTGTAAAACACACACATATACACAAGCCATCTTTCACTCCTCCAAATACAACTCAGTCCCTGAGATAGCTCAGTGGTTCCATTGTAGTTATGCTCAGACTTAGCCTGAGCTTCGTGAGGAGTTACAACACTTTGTCAATTCAATCCCAAGTATTGTCCGCAATTACTTGGGTAATGTATTCTTTTTTATTGATTTCTAATAAAGAATATTAAGTTGAAAATTTATCAGTGTGTTTTTTACTTGCATTACTTTCAGTCACTACTCACAATCTGCTTACTTAATACTTTAAACTATTTTATACGATTGTGAAACGGGAACAACAAGTGGTATGAGAGCGGGTGGATTATTCTCATGATCCAGATCCGTTCAAATAACTGCTGATAGCATCCTTTATTGTAAAAAAAAATCAAGTGTGAACCGTCAAAAACTGCTACTGTAATAGCAATTTTTGAGGGGGAGAAAGACACTGATATTGACAAATGACAAAAACACCCGTACCTAACACCAACTAAACCTAGTCATTGGGTCACTAAACCCTGGTCTTTGGGTCAGCGGAGGTTGGTGAATCAGTAGTATACTCAACGTTTGCAACATTAGTGTGTTAATGTTATTTCAGACTGAAATGGAGTGAACGAGGGAGTCAGAGTTGTTGCATGAAGCCTGAACAAAAACCCAAATTAAGGCTGATGAATCACTGATGTACATTAGGGAGTGCTAACAATTCGGCAAGAAGATTGTTACTCAGGGTATAAATGAATCAGTGAGGGGTAATGTGGTATGCTGCTGATAAGTTAAGTATCAGGTGATTCGAGGGTGACTGGTGTCTTTCGGGCTGCACCTGAGAGTTATGGGATTTATGAGTCAGCTGATGTTTGTAATCAGGGAGTGATAGATGTAGGCATCAGGTAGTGATCAAAGTTGGGTGACTAACCAAAGATCCCTGAACCTGAAACCACAAGGCTTCTAACAACCTGAACTTGAAACACTCAACAAATCGTGAAGGTCGTGTAAACGTGAAGCCTCACACGTGCCTGAACATGAAGCTCAGATAGTGAACCGAACCCATGTCTCACTAAACACCCAAGTCCCTGAAAACCAAGCCACTGAGCTCTTGGTGACTAAACCCGAGTCACTGAAAATTTGAGAACCCAAAGTCTTGATAACCACAACCAAACAACACACAACCTGAAGGTTCAAGTCTCTAAAAATCTCAGTGTGTACACACAGCTGGAATACTTGAAGTCAAGTCCCTTAAAACTTGGTGGTGTCACTGGAATACTCAATTCTAAAACTAAGCTTGAGGCTGTCATTTTGCAAATTCAAAACACTGAACTAGTTAAAAGAAATCAGGCTCTTCAAGATGAACTTAAAAAGGAAAAAGATATCATTGAAAGTTGGACTGCTAAGAATCCAAGGGTCTTTGATGTTGTGGGTGCCCCTAATAGAAAAAAGAGAGTGGTGAAGACCATCTCCTTGACTCTCACAACAAAGACCAGAGTCCAAAGCCATTTGTGTTTGGTGGCATGATTACCAATATGTTGACAATTCTCAAGCCTACTGATTGGATTGAACGCGTTAACCCTGAGAGTAAGCTTCCAAATTTCGATTCTGGAAGAATACTAGAGCCTGAAAGCCAAGCTCTAAAGAGCATGCTTGGACTCACGATGTGCCCAAGAGTACCGATCACATCTCGAGTCTCAGCGAGAATCTCAAGCACCGCCCACCCTTGAAACCTCTTGTAGGTCCGCACTCAAGCTCGAGCTTACTCCATTACAATTCAATCCTCATTCACCAAAAGAAAGATCTGGACTTGGTAGAACCATCCGAAAAGACCAACAAAACAATCCAACAAGAGTCTACTCCCACCGAGACTTCCACATCTTGAGTTCCTCTCAAGCGCACCAAATTCAAGAATCGATCGAACTTGTGAGGAAGTCGATCGATAAGATGGAATCCATCGAAAAGCTCCTGATTCAATCAAGGAAACTAAGTCAGCCTCCTCTAGTTCATCAAGGTCAAAATCCACCAACAAACCTAGGCAGAAGTGTGATCTGTGCCACTACACCAGTCATACCACTGACAATTGCTATAGAATCCTTTTTTGTATGATCTGCAAAAAGGATGATCACGGAACTTCTGATCACTTACAGTATGTAAGTTCCTTCAGTGAAGCAAAATATACCAAATTTGGTCATCAATATGCTTCAGCCTCAAAAATAGCTCACCGGAACAGAACTAAACCTTTTCCTCTTTGCCCACATTGTGGCTTCAATGATCATCATCCTGATGATTGTCTCATGAATACATGTTGTGATATTTGCGGAAATCCAGCTCATGATACGTCTTAGCATGACAATGTCATCCAAGCAAGGAGAAGTTTAAAGCAACCCCGAATCACTGAGTCATCCTCAGTCATCAAATGCAAAACCTGTGGTAGCACAATGCACTCAACCACTGACCATGAGTCAATTGCCAAATTCAAGGGACCTTTAGACCCAAGCCCACTAGTATGTGGGTCGACAGAGAAACTAATCCGGTTTACTATTTGTGCGAGACACGCCAGAGAGCCTATTTGGCATATAGATAGTGGATGCTCAAGAAGCATGACCGGTGTTAAGGAGTATCGCACAAGTATGTAAAGGAACTAGGACCAAAGGTAGTATTCCGATAACTCATCATGTCCCATCTGAAGGTTATGGTTCAAGATATCGCAATGGAATAGCTTTCTCTAGAATAGCTTATGTCAATGGTCTCAAATACAATCTCATCAGTGTCAGGAAACTCTGTGATGCTAAGTACATTGTGCAATTCAATGACAAACAAGGCACCATTTTCAATGCCAACAAAGAAGTTGTTTTGATAGCTCCTAGATGAGATGATGTTTATGTCTTAGACATGTCAACACTTTCTCAAGATGGAACTTGTCTCTTTGCCAAAGCCACTGAAACTATCAACTGGCTGTGGCACAAGAGACTTTCTCACTTAAACTTCAAAAACATCAACAACTTGGCAAAACAAAATAAAATCCTTGGCTTACCATCACTAGTTTTTGCAAAAGATAAACCATGCTCAGCCTGTGGAAAAGGCAAACACCACAGAGCATCTTTCAAAACAAAACAAAATTTCTCCATCTAAAGTTGCCTTCATCTCCTGCACATGGATCTCTTTGGACCGTCACCCTAGATCAATCCAAGATGAGAAGTATACACTTGTCATTGTTGATGAGTTCTCAATATACACTGGGTATACTTTCTTTCCAAAAGAGTCAGCGGTGATACAATAATGTCATTCATCGTGAAAATGAAAACCGAACGACATTATTGTTAAACAAATCGTAACTAACAATGGCACCGAGTTCGAAATGAAGAGCTTGAGAATTTCGTGATGAAAAGGAATCTCCCAAAACTTTTCATCTCCTTACACCCCGAACAAAATGGGGTAGTGAAAGGAAAAACAAAACTCTCATTGAGGTCGCTAGAACTATGTTAAATGGCTCACTTCTCTCAAAACATTTCGGATCAAGCAGTCAAAACAAACTGTTACACTCCAAACATGTCAATCATTGTCAAAAGACATAACAAAACCCCATATTAGATATTCAAAGGTAGACTTCCTGATATCAGCTACTTTCATGTGTTTGGATGTCCTGTGTTCATTCACAACCACAAGGATCATCTAGGCAAGTTTGATGCTAAAGCTGATGATGGGTACTTTCTAGGTTACTCACTGATCTCCAAAGCCTTCAGGGTATTTAATACAAGGAGACAACAAGTTGAGGATGTTATCATGTAGTCTAGTTGGTATTGAGAAATCTTGTATTAATGTTTCTTCATTATTAATGAATTTGTTCTTTAATAAATCAAGATTTACTCAATTCTTTGGACCAACAAGTGATATCAGAGCGGGTGGATTATTCTCATGATCCAGATCTATTCAAATAACTGTTGATAGTATCCTTTATTGTCAAAAAAAAAATCAAGTGTGTCAAAACCGTCAGCACTCGTAATAGCAATTTTTGAGGGGGAGAAAGACACTGATATTGACAAATGACAAAAACACCCGTACCTAACACCAACTACCCACCACACACATACAAACCTTATCACAAATACATATCTACCACTCTCAACAAACCTCTCAAAAAAAGGATCGCATGAATCACAGATTCATATCTGATCTAGTCAAGATGAATCAACCAATCAAAATCCGTCACTCAAAAAATCATCAAAAAGATGATAAACTCGAATCCTACACACACGATATCAAAAATCAAATCTCTCATCTTCAAAAATCTGTTAACACAAAACGAACAAAAAAAAAAACCATCGACGAAACCCTTATCAAGATCCAAAACAAATTCATATAAAATACAGATAAACCTCGTACAAAGAAATCCTATGTTTACAGTGGGTACTAATATTCCCAATTGATATATAGTTTGTCCTGCAATGAAGTTCAGATAAACCATCGTTAAGAAGGATAACTTTACTCACTCAATTCTTTGGAACAACACATATAAAGTACAAAGAAATCCTATGTTTACACGTTATATAATATTGCGACGAATATTACATAACGTCAATCATCCAAACCTCGTCAACTACTGATCATCATCGTTTTGGTTACGCCAGTTTATCGTGATGCACGTGTACTTGACATTTAATATAAAAAGGTGTGTGATAAAGCTATTTTTTTTAAATTTTCGCCATTCATAAAATCATTATCATGAAAAACATTGGAACAAAAAATATTACTCCAAAAATTTTAATTACAAAATACAACCGCAGCAAAGCAAATCAACACTAAATCTATGTTTCCTTTAAGGTATGCGTCCCAAAAATAGGATCAGTTTCATTCATTTTTAAATAGTTTATAGGATTTGTTAATAAGTGCTCACTGGCTATTTTTTTAAATGTAAATATATGAAAATTTTGAGTATATTAAATTAGAAATTATATTTAATTATAGTAAATTTTACACTTACTTAATGTTAACTATATGCAGTTTTTATTAGAAAAGGAAAGTTTGAATATATTAATTACATGTTAAATGCATGTATTTATAATTTATAAAAGATGGCCAGTGGCCACTTATTAGCGAATCTCATAGTTTATTTCATCTCAGATTTAATAATAATTAAAGACGCTTCTTGCTTAAGTTTAAATTAACAAAATTGATACGAGTGCTACTATCAATACTAACAGTATGACATCGTTTTTTATCAGTTTCTGTTCTGTATATTTTATCAGTTTAATACATTTAATTTGTTAAACTTTATATTTTATGTTCCGTATTGTTAGTTTCGTAGTTTTATAATAAATACATTATTAGAAAAAAATTAAAAAAATAAAAAAAACATATAAAAGAATAAAAAAACAGTGGGTACTAATATTCCCAATTGATATATAGTTTGTCCTGCAATGAAGTTCAGATAAACCATCGTTAAGAAGGATATATTATATAGTAATTATTACTTATCTAATAGGAAGGAAATGCTAACAACAACTTTATTTTTGTTCGGACATGATAATTTGTTACTGTATTAGATCGACACCTTCTCAAGAATGATAATGACGGGTTACTTATACTCACAAACAAAACTACAGGACTAAAGAAGAATATAAAGTTTTATTTGTCAGTAAAAATATATGACTTGTAATGTTCATTCTAAAGAGATTTCAATTCTTTTTTATTAAGATAATTTGTTGTTACTAGTTGCCTTTAGTGTTGTTGATATCATGTAACTATTGTTATGTAATTAACCGTTGAGCATGATATGAAAGTTTTAATTTACTTTCATTGTTAACTTTTATTGCCTATAACAATTTTAATATATAAGAGGCATCTGCTATTGACTTATAGTCATGCAAAACTAAAGAAAATATATCCGAATTTGTAAGATTAATATCTCTCAAATTGGTTTTCTTAAATTAAAATAATTTCTAAGTTCTTGCTAATTGCAATTAGCAATAAACGAGCGGGTCAGCCCGCGCGTTGCTGCTGGAGTGCTATGTTAATTTTTTTTGGTTGTGCGATCGGGTTGTCTTTACGGTTTTTACTTTGTTATTGGGTAGATAGTTTGTATTTAAATGGGGAAAAATCCCAAACGCCTCTTATAAAGAAATATGGAGTCTAATAATTGGAGTAGTATGCAGATACATATTATTGTAACTCAAAATGCTAAATTACAAGATACTCGGTCTATTTTTTGTCTAAGCGCAACACACTACAATGCAAATTTAGTGAACCCCAATGTTTCATTTTGACGCTAGTCGTTCAAGCCAACTGTTGGTTATCTCAGAACGACCAATAATTGAGCTCCATTTACGCTACATATAGGCCTATAGTCTCAATTCACAGAACATAGAACAATAAGATACTCATATTGGAACTAAGATTCATGGCAAGGCAAAGCGATTATGGCCATGTTTGGGTGGCGGACTTACGCTTCACATATTGTATACCGCATAACCTCATGAAGCAACAAAACATGAGTAAACGAATCCCTTTTATTCGACAACGCCCTATACAAATTCCAAACACCAACAACAACCGAATGCAACTGGTCTATACAAACACACAAACTCTCATGGTCCGTCCTAAATTTGGATGCTTCGATATGGTGATCCTTTTGCTTCCTTTATATCATGATCGAGCCTTCCCTTTATAAATGATGTCTTGTAATACACGGTAACCGATTCATTTCCATGAAAAAATCTATAAATTGTTTTCACAAAATCCTTTCACTCAAAAGCAATCAAAACTCTCCTAAACTAAAGTATCGAATGTTTGGTGGACTCTAAAAGTAGTTCCAAACACATGTCCAAGTTGAACCCATAACCAAAATGTAAAATCGAAACAGGTTAGTTGACTCCTAGATAGCCACCGAGCATCTAAACACCGATTATCCGAGCCCTCAAATCAAAATAAATGTTTTTTTTGGCTACCTTGAACCGATTATGCAAAAGTTAATTACTCGTTCCCCAATTTAAGAATTTCATGAGACTATTATGATTAGAAAACCAAAATATGGTGAATAACAATTTCATTGAAACAGAAATTGGCCATAAATCAATTAAACATCCAAAACTAAAAAATACATCGATATAATATCGAGTGAAATGGTTTTACGGAAAACGATGGCGATAAATATCGAGTTTTTGTGACTTACCGTCACGCATGAAGAGGATCACCAAGCGTTAGCGCTTTGCACATTTCCTTTGATGCATTACCACATTACGTAACACGTGAAAATATTGTCGCTTCTATTAGGGAAGTCGTTGCCATTGTTTCCGAGGCCTACCCGCAACAAAAACAAATACATTCCAATTAGCGGACCGGCAATGAGATCTTATGTCACGAATAATACCATATTGGTCAAGTATCGGATAACCTTGAGTGATTGAAGTTGCCGCCAATCATTCGATCTAAAGTGGTCGAAACTATTCCTCTTTGTGTAGGCGTTCCTAAAAAGAAACAAAAATCATAAAGTTACTATATATGGTATTCGAATTTCAAAAGGAAAATATGAACAATCGTGCATACATATAAAACAACAAACCATGTAGAGAATCACGTGTTCAAAACATACAATTAGAGCTAACTTTCTATTGCTCACCTCTCGGTCTTAACTAATCATAAACTATAAAACCAACACGAACATCATATATTATAAAACCAATTAATTATAATCAATCTTACCCACTTGTGTACTCTTAAAATCCTTACCACTGTTCCTTTTCTTCACATCATCCATGTTAACATAATTACTCATTTCTTGCATAAATAAGAAACCGTCATCGATAAGTCGACGAAGTCCATAGTTGTCGTCGAAAGTGAGTCATTCACGCAAACTAAAATTTTGCACAAACCATCGAATTTTGCAAAGCAAAGCAAAATTGCAAATGTTATACATGAGAATGGTAGTATAACCCATAAAATCGACTCGGCACATTTGAGAGGTGCAAGCGCACCCGCTCACTTGTCACGACAACTTTAAAAATAAATGAGGAAATTAACGGGAAAAAAGAAACAAAAACAAGAGCGTAAAAATAGTGTAAACGAAAAGTAAAACATACTCGGCTCTATGTTTGACTTTTCCAAATACCACAAACCTAACAACAAACATTTATTGAGGAAATTTTGAAAAAAAAAGAAACGAAAAGCAGTTGTTTGTTGTTAGGTTTGTGTTTGGACATTTATTTGCTATGACATTCGGTGAAGAGTTTTTGACACAAAATGCAGGGGTTGATAATCTTCTTACATTTTGCCCATTGATGAGTATTAGCATCCGCAAGTCCTCTTGCTAATGGCACATGGTGTGTCCGCTAAATCAGCCGCCAACTATAAATGAAAAGTTAGGAGTTTTAGCTTCATATGAAGAACCTAAAGTACTTATTAAAAACCTACCTTTGATCGCTACCAAGTCTCATGCTCTGTAACATAATATTAACTCAAACAATGAGACTTAAAAGTTACAAACTTTTAAAAATCACATAAAATCAATAAGTTTCAATCATGATTAGCACCCACAACCTTGTCCACCACTTATCCATTCTTAAGAAAGTGTGTTTATTAGTTGTCCCATCTACTAATGAGCGGAACAATTATCCTTTTTGGCATGTTGTATTTTTAAGACATGCAAAATCCTAACACTACATCATGGAGTGGTTATTATTAAGCCGTGACTATGTACCACTCAAGCATAAGCAGAAAAGGGAAATCCCAAACAGTCTATAAAGGAAATTAATTTGACCGAAAATATTGTTATATTATAGGCGGATGTTTGGGATTGATTATTAATTTTGCTTATTTTTCGGCAGATGCGGTTTTGTATCTTCGAAACTAATTTTGCTTAATTGATAGGAATGTAGGAAGTCGTCGTAGTAACTAACTACTATCATATGCGTATAAAAGTAGACACATATCTGAGACCTTAAGGAAAGTGATAGGTAGACGGTTCGTTAGCACTCCAACTCCCCGCTCATTTTCCTCATCGACTTTAGACTTTCACTTTTTTAATTCTTGGTCGTCTTCACACGCAGTTTGTACACATAAATAAATGATTACTTATGAGTGGATGTACAGGCTATTGCATTAGAGTAAACGACCCAAAGGATCACTAACTAATTCATCAATATCAACCTTAAGGAAGACGGTACTGTTGTTTGAAAGTCACTATATGCCATTGCGCCATATCCGGCTCTTTGACACCTTCGTAATCAACTTTTAACGTCAATACCATACAAAGTCATTCAACTCTATAAGAATTTTCAAATAAAAAATTGGGTACCTCCTAAAATTAGAATTTGCGGTGAAGTACACCGTCTCCTTGACTCTTGATCGTCGGATTTCCACTTCCTTGATTGCATACTTCTCCATTGTGAATCGACATTGTTAACAACATGTATATATACATCATCAATGTTACAAAACAAAATAAGCTAAGAAGCGGTTTCACCAATTCCAAATACCCTATAGTTATAAAATGCAATTAACTACCATTTTAAAGAGAAAAATAGAAGTATATATACACTATGATGATAGTGGTATCCCAAATATTACTATTATTGTATTATAGCCTCGATATAAAAATAAATATATAGTAATTGTGAGGTAACGTTAGTTGCCGTTAAACCCTTTATGCGCATTGTTCATAGATACCGATATTGGAATACGAGAATGAGTATTAGAGTGCAATTAGGTATCACTTATAAGCAAAGCAAAGGTAATATAAGCGGTTTCTAATATAAAACATACGGAGTATCATATATTCAAAGAACAAAAAAAATGCAGGGGCTAATTTTGTAACTCACCAATAGGATTAGCGTGACCATGAACTCGCCACATCCTTAAACGCCACGGGCACATATACTAACCATCCTCACGATCATTCCCATTGGCATCAACCGGAGTGGGCTCTAAGATGTTCATGGAGTTTGCGATGAAATCATCGATGCGGATATATTTAGCATTGTCATGTGGCTATCCTTGTCCTCCACCCGTGGAACATAAAGTCTCTTTGTGGTCTCCGTTTTCCATCTTCATCGCCAGATGAATAATAAGAACTCAGTTTAATATAAAAATGATTAAGCGACTACAAATTAGAAACATTAAGTTTCAATTAGCTAATTAGCTAATGCCTTATTTTTGAAACAACAAACAATCACAATCGTATCTCTAAAGAAGACTTAAACTCATAACCCACTGTAGAGCTTCATTAAGGCCAAGGGACTTAGATCGATTAGGTCAATTTCACGAATTGGATAACGATATCTCTTAATATGCAAGTCGCTAGACACACCACGTAACCTATAAATATAATAAATTAATAATACAATAAGTTTAAACAATAAACACTAACGAATCAACAAATAACCATCCGATAAAGAAAAAAAACCCGATCAAGCAAAGAATCAACTCAATTATTTGAGGAGAGCGTGAGAAGCTTATGTCGATCGTCATAGAAAGGGGAGAGAACCATACGTCGCCATGCCAATCTCGATGAGTTAAATACATTATTTGTTATCGGTGAGTTGAAGTTATGTTGATTACATAAACTTCAGTGATAGAAAGGGGAGAGAGTTATTTGTCATGGAACAAATCTCATTATTTGAGAGGAGATGCGAGAAGGTTCAAGAAAAGGGAGAGATGATATTTTGTGACAGGGATGGTTGCCGACATACTGTTCATCCGTTTGATGTCTTAAACTTTCTTAGCCAATGGTAGAGTGGCAAGTGTTAAAATGGTACTAATGACATTGAAAGGACCAATAAAATGTGAGATTAGGATGCTAATTACCATATAACCAACTTGTTTTGCACAACCCATGAACGCCTATTAGTATATATATAATATAATATAATATATAATGCAAGTCAACAAATATCAATATGTTAATTACGTCTACGTAACTGAAGAGGGCTTGAAGCGGGTTATACTCTATAGGCCCAGTCTAACGTATGCTGGCTGGATTGACAAAGACAACATTTAATAACTTTCTGATTTATGAAATCGATTATATTGAGTTTAAACTGATAAGATCATTATTTTTGCACATTTGTACATAAATGAAGTTCAAATTGAAGTATTTTCAAAGCTGTTTTTAGACAAAAAAAATTATAAGGATGAAAAGTGACAACAATTCTCTATACGGCATATTTGGCTCGGATAGTGTGGTCCATCTAATGGGGCCGTTTATTAATTAGCATGTTGAACAATAGTTGCATTTATGCAATTAAGAGAGGCGGTTGGACTTGGACCTTATAAGATTTTATAATACTAGAGCACAAGGTATCGGATATCAATAACACATTATTGGTATGCCGCATCAGCGTCATATCATGCACCTCTCAATAACTCATCAATAACTAAAACACTTTTTTTTATAACACACCACTAACATGTTATTGGGTCTCACAAAATACCTTATTAAAAATACCTATTCACACAACAACAACAAAATTGCTTGAGCCAGTGGAATATCTCAAATACATTTTTATTACGAATAGCGAAGAAGTCTTGATATGATTTGGGTTCACCAACAAGCGAAAAATAGGCTTTAACACGTTAAATCTCCACATCATGCTTTCTAACATAAACAACCTCTTCAGTTATAACATGTTTATAGACGCACATGAGTCTTAAAAAAATCTTTTTCATATTTTTTTAAAACAAACACATTTTATTATATACATTTAAACAAAATTTTATTAATTTCAAAACTAAAATATAAAAAAAAAATAACTTATCAATCTGTTAATTAGCAAAAGGGAATCATATTTTGAACTTATAGGGGAAACGATCACTGTTGTTCAAGCCTATTTGTCATTTTTTTCTTCCATATCCTTTCTCCTTGTTCAATTACATGATGCCATCCTTCTTTTCACAATTATTCCGTTTAGTGGATGATAAAAAAGGTGCTGGAACATGATTTAGATAACGATAAATGGGCTAAAATAAGAGAAAACAAGCTATAAAGCAAAGGGCCACAGTCAAGTTTGCTGCTGTTAACAGCAGCGATCATTTTGCCAAATGATAAATAGACAGTTCCAATAACATTCAGTAAGGAAAGTATATGAATTAACAAAATGAATGTATTGTAAATGTATAAATGATGAGATGGACACTTGGACAGTACAAATAATATCAAACGACGGACAGAACATGCCCAGAGTAGTCATGTCCAATTAAGGTCTTTGAGATCCATTTTAAAAGCATGACGGAACTCTCCAATAGCTACTTCACTAGTGGACAGGGGTGAGATCACTAAACATAACATAAAAACTAAATATCAAATGGATCAATCTCAATCATCTATTTTTATCAAATTAATTAAATTCACTTTCACTTTTATATTTAAAAAGTAAATATCTCACAAACCGTTAATAGTTAGATAAAACTAATTATACCATTGTGGCAAGAATAAAATTATCTTTATATAGAGATCCAATATTATATACTTTCAACGAACTTATTTTTTATCGTTTTTGCTGGTTTCGATATATTACACCATAAATGGAAATTTTAAAAATACTCTTTTGTGTTAACACAACCCCTAAACTACAAACCCTAAACCCTAAACCCTAAAAACCCTAACCCCTAAACCCTAAAACACCCTAACCCTAAAACCGTAAACGCTAAAAAACCCTAAACCCCTAAAACCCTAACCGCTAAACAAAAAAACCTAAACCCTATTCGCTAAACCCCTAGAAACCTAAACCCTTAACCCCTAAAAAGCTTAACCCAAAAAAGTCAAACCCCTAAACCCTAAAAACCTAAACCCTAACCGTAAACCCTAAACCCACAAAAAAGTTGAAAAAAAAAGTTCGTTGAAAGTATATGATGTGGGTATAATTAGTTTCGTCTAACGATCAATGGTTTGTGAGATATTTAGTTTTTAAAAATGAAGGTGAAAGTTTATTTTATTGTTTTGATAAAAAAATGAATAGTTGATAATGGTTTATTTGATCTTTAGTTTTTCTTTGATCTTTATTGAACCAAACTCCTAGTGGACAATAGATGTCCATGAAATAGTGTTATATGTATGGTATGGTTAATACATCAAAGCAAGATTGCAACAAATTTCTACTTGTCATCTTTTAATACATGAACCGAGTCATTACTATCAAAAGTCTTGATGACGTGTCAACGATTGCGAGGCTCGTGGTGGCCCCAAGACATCTCGGAGACCGATTGATGATGTGGAACTTGCCAAGGTGAAAAAGCCTTCCATTATCACCATCACCATCACTAGCAAAGACAAGCGAATACGATATGTGCCCGCGTGCATGTTGCCACGATAGAAAATCAAAACAAAACCAAAGCACGTTATTCCTTAGTGTGCGGTCTTTCCCACCCATAACAACTAGATGTGCCCGCAAACAACCTTCTCACATTTCACGGTCAATATTTCGTGTTCAAACTCTTGCATGGGTGGCATCTCCCACCACTAGCAACCATTACCCTCGGCGAGAACGATGAGAAATTGAGCTTTGTTTGAGACTTAGGAAACAATAAAACTCGGCCGACCCGCCTCGACTTTCCAATCTTTACAAACTAACTTTAAACCAGATTGCTTGAAGCGGAACTCGAATTAAGCACCGAACACCAATATCATGTGAAAGACCCGGGATTAGATCCATCATCATTAAAAGAAAGAAAATCGTATAGACTCGATCTAAATATTACAAGATCGCACCGTCAAAATTACTAGAAGAGTTGGTGTATCACACTATAAGGAAACTGCTAGTAGCGGGAAGATAAATCTTAGTAATATGCTAAAACTAAAAAAAATACTTGTTACCAATTTACCATACTTTAAAATTTAAATTAAGACTCCTTAACAAATGGGAGATGATTTGTACACATTGTGTTTTGATTTGCACACTCTAATGTGCAATCTGTTAAAGCACATTATATATACAAGACAACTATTTAATGCACGCTTTGAGTGTCCCAATCAATTTTGAAGTGTCTAAATCATTTCCTTAACAACATCAGTAAATCTTCTTAATGAAATAGAATAACTTGGGCTTCAAGTTTCGCATCACAAACCTGTAACACTTATAACTAGAGGTGGTAATCACAACCCATTTGAGGAAAATGGGTTCTATGGGTCAAAAATAACAACTTATGGGTTGGATTGGGTTACCCCATTTGCAAAGAACAGTCGAATGGTCAACATATGGACTTATGTGAATCAACAAAATGGGTCGAATGGGTCAACAAATGGGTCGAATGGGTCGGCAAGGGTGGGATAATAACTCAACCATCATTAGATGTCGTGTTTTTATGTTTTATACTTTTTATATTTTTTCGTCGGTTTAACATTTTCATCCGTTTTTGCGTTTTCGCCATTTTTACGTCGTCCGCTTTTAACGTTTTAATCGGTTTTTTCGTTCGTCCGTATTTTTACGTTTTACCGCTTTTTACGCTGTCGTTTTTGCGTTTTCGTCCATTTTTACGCTTTTGTCCGCTTTTGCGCTTTTGTCCGCTTTTTCGTTTTCGTCCGTTTTCGTTTTTACGTTTTCGTCCGCTTTTTGCGCGTTCGTCCGTCTTTTTAAGTTTCGTCCGTTTTTTACGCCGTGGTTCCGCGGCGTTTTCATCCGGTTTTCGTTTCGTCCGGTTTTCGTTTCGTCAAATTTTTACGTTTTCATCCGTTTTGCGCGTTTTTACGTTTCATTACATTTTACGTTTTCATCCGTTTTTGCGCGTTGTCGCTGGTTTTCGTTTTCGTTCGTTTTTGCGTTTTGCCGTTTTACGTTTTGTCGGTTTTGCGGCGTTTTCGCTGTTTTCCGTTTCGTCCGTTTGCGCTGCCGTCCGCGTTTTCGTCCGTTTTTACGTTTTGTCCGTTTTTTGCGCCATCCGTTTTTATGTTTCGTCCATTTTTCGTTTTCGTCAATTATTTCGTTTTCATACATTTCGCGCGTTTTCGTCCATTTTTTATGTTTCCATCCGATTTTTACGTTTTGTCTTTTGCGCGTTTTCGTCAGATTTTTCCGTTTTAATTTGTGTTTTACGTTATCCGTTTCGTCCATTTTAATGTTTTGTCCCTTTTTACGTTATCATCTGTTTTTGCGCGTTTCGTCCGTTTTTACGTTTCGCTCATTTTTACCGACAAAACGAAAAAACGCGGACAAAACGAAAAACGGATGAAACGCACAAAACCGACGAAACGGAAAAACGGACAAAACGAAAAACTACCAAAACGAAAAAGACGTAAAACGTAAAAATCGGACGAAAACGCACAAAAACGCACGAAACGAAAAAGGACGAAAACGCCGCAAAACGACGAAAACGTAAAAATGGCCAAAACGAAAATACTGATTAAAACGCGCAAAACGGATTGAAACCTAAAAACCGAGAAAACGCAAAAACGGACGAAAACGGCAAAACGGACGAAAACGTAAAAATGTATTTAAAACGCGCAAAACGGATGAAAACTTAAAAACGGACGAAAACGTAAAAACGGACGAAACGAACAAAACGGAAAAACGCCCTTAAACGGACGAAACGTAAAAACGGACGAACGAGCTAAAGCCGGTGAAAATGTAAAAAGCGGACGAAAGCGCAAAAAATGACGAAACGTAAAAATGAGCAAAACGAAAAACGGATGAAAACGCGCAAAAACGGATGAAACGTAAAAAAAGGGACGAAAAAGCGCAAAAACGGATGAAAACGTAAAAAAACGGACGAAAACGTAAAAAAACGGACGTAAACGCGCAAAAACGGATGAAAACGTAAAAAGACGGACGAAAACGTAAGAAAACGGACGAAAACGTAAAAAAACGACGAAAACGTAAAAAAATGACGAAAACGTAAAAAACGGATGAAAACGGACGAAACATACTATAGTAGCATGATTACAGGTGGAAATGTAACGAGTCGACCCGACCCAACCCGTTTGACCCACGACCCATTCAACCCATTCTTATAGTATGACCCGTTTGACCCATGACCCATTTGACCCATAAACCATTTGACCCATGACCCAAACCGACCCGACCCGACCCATTTGCCACCTCTACTTATAACCCATTTTAGTAAGATGCTATTTATCCTTTTCATTTGATCCCTTAACAAATTGCCACTTATCCTTTTCATTAATCAACTCTAATCTTTTAAACCATCGTTTAGAACCATTTCATGTTTTGAGTTAATCAGTCTACACACCCAACATTGACCTGTCTCCATACATTCCATGGCGTTCTGTTATCCAGAAAGATATGAATTCAAGTAACATACTCCCGCACTACAAAGATTGCAAACTTTGGGTTTTCAAAGTTTGCACCTCAAGAAGGGAATAGCAATGCGCTGTAATTATATGTAATAACATTCCAAAATCAATTACTGACAAGTGAAAATTCAGTGCAAGTTTAACTGAATACATCCGCATACCATTATTGCAAATTAGTACCATGAGCATGCAAACAAAAACTCAAACTATCCCAACTTTCAGGTATTACTGACACATCTGTCAGCCTAGAGTGATGCTTTCAGCTATCGAGTTGTGCCGATTGAATTCATAATTGGTCGGGAGCCTCTAAACAAAAACAGGCCACGAAATGAGTTGAGCTTAGTTGAATGGTTATGCTTGAAATATTGAATTTATAACTTAACCAGATATATCCCTACATAAATACTTCTGTTTTTACCACGAAGTACTGAAAATTAATTAAACTTATAATTAGCGGGTGTTTGGATAATTGGTTTAAACTTTTAAATGAATGAAAGAATGTGAATGAAAATGGAAATGATTGAAGGTATTTGTTTGCGGTATGGGTTTAAAAATCAGGAATCATGTAGAAAAGTAAGGGATCTCCATACCTGCCAAACAGGGTGGGTTTAGACACTGATTTCTATTTCACCCTGCAATCACCCTGAATTTTACGCAATATACCATGCAACTTCAAGCCTACATATATGCTAAATCACAGGGCATAGTGATATTGCGACTACCGATGATGGTCTGCAGCCTGCGGGTATTTACACTTACATACCATTGCAAAAAAAATTCTTTAGTGTAGGAAAAAGAAGGTTATTCTAGTGCATTTCCTGTATGTAATATTTGTTATGACTAGTTATGAAAACCCACGGATATTAGATGCAAGATCCCTTTTTATGTTTCAGACAAAAATCCCTTATATTATGCGACATGGGAGTATAATTACAGCAAATGCAGGTCACGAGTGATATATGAATAATTGAATATTACCATCTTGGATAAAATAAATGTACTTCCTCTTCTATAATCTCAGAGACTCAAGTATATGGTATTATCCGTATTTCGTTGTTTTTGAAATGATTTGACAAGTCGGCTATATAAATGTTTGAAACAATTACAAAAACATAAGGAGAAACAAGTCATGGATGGTTATTACTCAAGATAACTTACAGTATAAGGAAGCAACAGACTGCTATTCGCACAATCGATAAAGATGAGAGGTTTCATCAGATTCATATTCCGGAAACATATGACCCTCCAATTACTCTTCAGATTCAGTTTTATTTTTTACAAGATTCATCCTCAGAAAAATGATGATATTCAATCTTTTTCACCTCAAATTTCTGGCAGTATGTTTCTTATATAGCCCTCGGCTCCTATCCAAAAACCCTTCCTTCATCAAACACGCAAACGTATCCCTGAACTCTGAAATGGGGTGTTATCCAACAAGCCGATGACCATCATACGCTTCCCTCAAAACCACCGTTTGCGTGTTATTCTTCTTGGAAATATAAAATATGCTCAGGATGCTGTTCAGAAACCTTAGTAAACTTCTGAGAAAGATTCAACGGCTTTCTAAGATTACTAACATTTTTGTGTTCATTTTTCGTTTCCACCATAAGATGCAAAAGCTCATGAAACACACCCTCTTTTCAGAAACATCCGTTCGTGAATCCAAATGACTCGAATCCTTATACAGCGAAGTATACTTAAGCCTCTGTCATTCCTCCAACCACTCGGTACTTTTCCTCTTCAACCCAAACCCCCTCGGAAAACCAACACTAAAACCCAACCTACCATCCACAACATCCACCCCCCTTCCTTGTTCAACCGCACTCATTTCCAAACACGATACCGCAAGCTCGTCACACCAAGACAGCAACTTTAACCCAACGCAATCCTCACCAACCCTCACCACTGTTCAGAACCGTTTCATGTTTTGAGTTAATCATTCTACACACCCAACATTGACCTGTCTCCAAAGATTCTCCTAGGGTTCTGTTATCCACAGAGATATGAATCAAGTAACATACTCCTAGACCACAGTATGTGTGCAAAGGTTGCAGACTTTGGCTTTTCAAAATATGCACCTCAAGAAGGGGGATAGCAATGTGCTGTAATTATATGTAATAACATTCCAAAATCAAATACTGACAAATCACTGTAAGTTTAAATGAAATAATGAATACATCCACATACCATTATCGCAAATTACTATCATTAGCATGCAAATAAAAGACTTGTACAAACTAAAACTCTTCCAACTCTTGGGTATTATTCACACATCTGTCAGCCTAGAGTGATGTTTTTAGCTATGGAGCTGTGCCAACTGAATTCATAACTTAATATACACAGGCCACAAAATGAGTGGAGCTTAGTTGAATAGTCATGCTTGAAACATTGAATTCATAACTTAAATCGATATATCCCTGCATATATATACTTACCACAAAATATGGAAATGATTGAAATATTCTGCTTGCAGGTATAAGTTTTTTTTTTAAATCAGGAATCATGTAAAAAAATAAGGGATCTCCATACCTGCCAAACGGGGTGGGTTTAGACACTGATTCCTATCTCACCCTGCAATCAGTTCTATATCCATGGTATCGCCCCTACGAAATATACCATGCAACTTCAAGCCTACATATATGCTATATTACAGGGAGAGTTGTGGAGGATAGTATGGTCTTGTTAGATAAAACAGATGTTCTTGCTCTTCGATAATCTCTCAGGCTCAGGTATATGGTATTCTCCTTATTCGTTTGTTTTTTAAATGATTTGACAAGTCAGCCAGCTAGTATACATGTTTGAAACAATTACAAAAACAAAAGGAGAAGCGAGTCATGAATTTGTATTACTATAAGTCTACAACTATGGCTACATGTAAAAATAAACCATAATGCCTCATATAATTCACCAAACTAAAAGATAACTTACAGTATAAGTAAGCCAAAGAATGCTATTCGCACAATCGATAAAGATTAGCGGTTTCATCAGATTCATATTCCGAAAACATATGACCCTCCATTTCCTCTTCAGATTCAACTCCATTTTCACAGGATTCGTCCCCAGAAATATGATGTAATTCATCTTTTTCACCTGAATTTGCAACACTATGTTTCTTATATAACCCTCGGCTCCTATTCAAAAACCCTTCTTTCATCAAACACGCAAACTTATCCCTGATTTCAGAAATGGGGTGTTTTCAACAAGCCGTTGACCATCATATGCTTCCCTCAAAACAACCGCTTGCGTATTGTTCTTCTTAGAAATATAAAATATTCCCGGATGACGTTCAAAAACCTTAGTAAACTTCTGAGGAAGATTCAACGGCTTTCTAAGATTACTAACATTTTTCCTCTCAGTTTTCTTTTCCACCATAAGATGCAAAAGCTCATGAAACACCCCCACAACCCTCTTTTCAGAAACATCAGTTCGTGAATCCAAATGACTCGCATCCTTATACGGCGAAGTATACTTAAGCCTCTGCCATTCCTCCAACCACTCGATACTCTTCCTCTTCAACCCAAACCCCCTCGGAAACCCAACACTAAAACCCAACCTACCATCCACAACATCCTCTCCCCTTCCTTGTTCCACCGCACTCATTTCAATTTTCGCAACACATAAGCTCATCACGCCAAAACCGCAACTTCAACCCAACACGATCCTCACCAACCCTCACCAACTCAAAACATCCTTAAACCGCTCCACAAAACACTCAACATAATCATAAGGCAAACCCAAATCCCATTTCAACTGATCCAATGTCTCCAACGGTAAAACCATCCCTTTACACATCATAAGCAACTTACACACCCTATCACAAAATCACTCCCATTTTCCTAAAACCGCGTTCGCTTCGTTATTCAACCTAACAGCTTCTAAACTCAACCTAAACCAAGGAACAAGAGTCCCACCACTATCCTTAACACTAAACTCATTAAACACATTCGGGTATTTTCTTAAAAAAGTAGAAACTTTAACATTTTTAGGGATACCCAATTGGCCTCTATGTCGACCGCAGAGTTTATAAATAGGAATGCTATTGTTTTCGGTATTCGCGATAAGTGAGACGATGGTCATGGCTGATTTAAGGTCTGTGTCACCTGTGACTATGGTGTCTAGGATATTGTCTTTTGCCCATTTTAGTTTAATGTTGACTAAGGTGTATTGTTGGGTGTGTCTGAAACCTAGTTTGTGGTGGTGGGTTGTGGTGAAATACAAAAGTGACCGGAACATGGATAAAAGTAGTGTGATTGTAAGTTTGTGACACCTGCCGTCACAAACTGCAGATGCTTATGATGTCAGCACGGTTTATGAAGGAGGTTAAAATTATACTAGAGTAAACTACACCATTCGTCCTTGTCGTATACGTTAACCGTAAAGGATCGTCCTTTGATCAAAAAAATTGCACCGTCGGTCCCTCGCTCTAACGGCTGTAAATAACGCTCGTTAAATCATAAAACAAGAGGGTAAAATAGTCAATTCACCTTCAAACTGATCTCATCATTAATATATGACTGAAACTTGCTTGTTGTCACCATTAATGTTTGACTACATTTTCTTGCACAAACAAAAACCCATCATTTATCTCAAAATAAACAAACACCTTCAATCCACAAACACTAACCCACCATCCTTCATCCTCATGAAAAATCTGCTACCCTGTACCATCGTATGAAACTCATCCATCATTATTTCCAATTCCATTTTATTGTCTTTTCACTCACTTCATTATCATATTCTTCTTCATTATCATATTCTTCAACAGCAAATATCTTTAAAGCTCCACACCACCCTCGTCAACAATATCTTTTCGGGTTGCCATATCTGGTTTGTTATCATGTGATATATCAACAAAGGACGAAACTTTATTTCTTATATTACCACAATCGAAATGAAGTACAGAATATCAACAAAACAATGTATCATGGGTTTCTATTCTTGAATTCTATGTTATTGACGAGGGTGGTGTGGAGGTTGCCGGAGATTTTTCAGGCGGCGAGTGATGGTGGTTTCAGATCCACAAAAATGAGGAGGGAGGTGTATGGAACAAGGAAGATAAAGATGTTGTTGGGTGAGGATATGTTTAAATATGGTTATTGTTTAATTAAAATTGATGTAGAAGATAAGGATGAAGATGGGATGTGATTGGGGGTGGTGAGAAATTAGGTTAGATGATATTTTGTGAGAAAAAGAAAACAAGTGAAGAAGAGAAAGAACGAAAAATGGTGATGGCGCAGGGTGTTTTTCACCAAAAGAGGGGAGGCGTTTGTTTTGAGGTAGGGAAGAGAGAGAAGCAGTTTCCAGATGAAGAAGAAAAAGATGATAAGAAAGAGATGGGACGTTTATTTGTAGATGAAGATGATGATAGAGGGGAGTGTGTGGTGGGGAGAGGTAGGAAAAGACAAATATACCCTCCACTTAAAAAGGCTTAACGCCCGTTACTCACTTCAGTTAGGGTGAGGGACCAACGCTGAATAACGTTTCGCACTTAAGGACCAACGGTGCAATTTTTTTGGTCAAAGGACGATACTTGATGGTCAACGTATACCACAAGGACGAATGGTGTAGTTTACTCATTATACTATATTACATTTATGAGTATACTAGCTACAGTATCCCCTTGCTACAGTTGCTAACGCTAGTACCGGGTCGGTTCGTTTTTTTTGCCCGTGTCTTTTAGCGGGGCTCCCTTAAGCTAACCCGTCCATTCTATTCATCTCTACTCACATTTTCCCGTTTCATCTTAGATCCACCTGGGTATTTTTCCGGTGAAAACCCCCCACTTGACTTGATCAACCTAAACACTTTGCGTGTTCGTATGCCGGTTTGGTTGGTGACATGGGTACATGATGTGCCCGGTTGGTGCAAGTTTTAAATTTATAAAAGGTGAATTACCAATATTACCAATAACACATACGAGCAAGTATACTCGTCCGTTATAGCAAGATTATGAAGGTAAGTCGGGATGGATTCGCAGGATTTGAGTGAATCTAAGCACAAGTTTGAATTAACTGAGTCTATCCAAAACATATAACAAAGCAAATAGATATAATGAAATTAAGATGATTAAAACTACACTTGCTTAAACTAGTTTCATATCATAGATTAATGTGATTGTGTTAACCTCTTAACATGTTGGTTATGATAATTAGTTGGTGTACTAATCTATTGTTCTTACAAGTTAAACTTTGATCAAGAGTTTAATTTATAAAAAACAAGCATTAAATTTAACCAATCAATTCAAGATCAATTCAAGTTTCATAAGTCTACATACATAAACTTAAACACAAAAACATTCACTTGTTCATCAAATTGCTTAAGAAATGGTCAATACAAAAGGTAACCGATCATAGACAAAAGGCTACAATTGATTCTCAACAACTAATCTTACGACCATTTAGATGTTTCCAACCAATCCAATTTGATAATCAAAAAGCGTTTCTATTACAACCACACCTTAGTTCCTTTGTATAATCAAGAATAATGGGTAAAAACAATCATCCATAGACAAAATGATTATGACTAGTTGAACAACACGAAGTTCTTTCGACCCCAACGATTATTATCAATTAGCCAAACTTGATTAACAAATGTCACTATGAAACTTTAGCACAATTGGATCTTAGAATCAACTTGAAATTGAATTAAAACATGTTAACACAACCACTAACTAATCATATGATAATCAACATCATTTAAGCAAGTGTATAAAGAAACTAGCCACTCATAGCAAACATAAACATAAACTCAGAACTTTGAACATTAGAAAACATGATTGAAAGTCTTACAATGCTTGGAATAAGATTACAAATGGTGTAGTAATGATTCCCAAAGGATTGGTGTTGACTTCTTGATGGTTTGACCTCCAAATGATGACTTCTTGGACCTCCAAAGTTTCGGAACTTTATGAACGAATTTAAGCTTTGAGAGAGTAGTAGTGGTGGTCAGATAGGTGTGAGAGAAGATCTCTCAAGTTTTGGTGTGTTTGGATGATGAAAACATACACAAATGAGTCCTATTTATACTACTCTCAAGCCCTTGGGGTTATAAATGCATTACTTGGTCACCAAGGAGCTTGGAAGGGACTAGAAGACATGTAGGAAGGGACTAGAATCGTTTGGAACAAGTTTGGAGTCTTAACAATGAAGAAATGGCTGAAACAGGCCCTCCAACCGAATCCGGTTGGGCTCCAACCGTTCGGTTGGTCTTCTGACCATTCTCCAACCGGATCCGGTTGCGGGACTCGACCGATCGGTTGGAGCAAAAATCATAAAAAGTCATAAACACGAAAGTTGTAGATCTTTCTCTTAGCTTTCCGTGGCCGCGAACCGGGGGTCAAACGGAGTCCGTATGCAAAAGTTATGGCCAAAATGATGAAGGTGTGTCGGGAACAACGAGTCTTCCAATATATCTTCGATTAAGCTTCTTTTCTTCATTTCTTTCTCGTTTTCCTTCTTGAACTTTATTCTTGAGTCTTTGGACCACTAACTTGATGACTTTATCTTCTCGAATATACTCCGCAAGTCTTGCTTTGGTCGGGAATTCTTCATACATGGAGAAATCTTTGTATTTTACTTTTTTCCGTCTTTTCTCCACTTTCCTGCACTTGGCTACAAATGAACTAGCAAACGCACTTTGATACGATTAAGCATTAAAAGCATATGATTATAGCCAAATAATACACATAAAAACACGGATAACGCTACTAAAAACATGCACAATTTGAGTGTTATCAAATTCCCCCACACTTAAACTTTGCTTGCCCTCAAGCAAATCTAGGAAAAAACATCCACTGGTACAAGATCGTGATTATGAAAAATGTGATGCAAATCAACCAAGTATAAATACGAGAGAGGATTCATCAATTATGCTTTATAAGGGTGAAATATCAAGATGTTTGACAATATCCAATGATTTTCTTGCATGATGAACATTTCAGAACACCTCACGGAAAAGGAACGAAATATAATTCACTCAATCACTCATTTTTAGTGGAGTAACAAGATAAATCACACTCATTGCTCAGTCATGATTAGATTATTACCATAAGCTTGTACAAGAAACAAAACTCCACCGACGTGGCGTGAGCACCAAGTAAAACATCTAAAGAGGGCTTTTATTCGGGTTATAATGATATGGCTAAGGGTTAAGGGTAAGGATAAGGCATGGGAATGTTTATGAAATTGGTGTTAAAATAAAAATGAAATCAAGTCTAATACCCATGTTGCTAGCTACCAAACATTCCACGAACCAAATAAGCGATTATAGCTTTGCTTTCTTCTTTTCCACTTTCCATGACTTTTGCTTTGCCATGACAATTGTTCTTCGATCATAGCACATTGGCTATTATTTCCATACTTTCAACACAATTTTTTTTTTTTTTTTTTTTTTAACATAACATAACGCATGGCTCAATCAATCACATAGTATGTGGTACTCATAATCATTTGAACAATCTTCACTTTCCAAAGCGACTAGCAACCAACCGCTTAGACATTGATATGGGATAGGCTAAGGTTTAAAGTGTAAAATCTTTTGTATTTTACGGGTGAAGCAAAATGAAAGGGATGGCTCGAAGGTGTAACTAGGGTATCTAGTGCTAAAATGAGCACTACAAATGGGTCCTTGTGGGTGGTTAACTAACCAATGTGGCTAGCTAATATATCATTAAATGTAAAATGGAAGGCCATTTGGGTTAAATCCTAAGGTGCCTCTTTATCACACGAATTCACTTATATCGCACGAATGCAATCTCACTGCTGGTCCGTAATGATTTACAAGCACAAGTTCTAGAATAAATAAAATCACCAAGACACTCATAGTAAAAGATCCAAGCATAAAAGATGTATGCTAATAAGAAATAGGCTCAAATCCTCACAATTTAGTGGAAAGGGTATAATATGTGCTAGCAAATGTCATCGATCCCGAATGGATTGCAATAGTAATCGGAACACTTCTCGAAGTTTCAAATATTACCAGTTTTACCAGTGGAATGATCCGGTTATTCTAATAGATAATCCTAAAAGTGTGAAAACAACTAGATCACAAGGGCAAACAAAATTTTAAATTTAAGCATGAAAACTCTAATTTTTCCTATTCACCCCCCCACACTTAAGTTAGACATTGTCCTCAATGAAAAACGAACTTCAAAGTATAGAAATAGGGAAAATAGAGATGAAACCAGATATGTCAACGAGTTTATCAGCTTAAAATTCTTTCTTCATTCTCAAGGTCCACTAGAGAAATCATTACCGCACACAATCTTATAAACAAACAAAGGTTTTATTAAAGGATGGCACCCCACACTTAAGTTCAACCGAAGGTTTAAACTTTGGGAGTGACCATAGAAAATTAAATCAAACACACGGGTTGCCTCCCGAGAAGCGCTTGTTTTATTACCGAGTCATCGATCGACTCGAATCTTCCCTGTGTTAGGATACTTTGACCATACGGTTCAAATGGGAATTTCACTCTTAAACGTTGAGGTATGGAATCTTTGGTTTGTACTCCACAATGGATGGGAATACATTTGATTCTTTTGGTTTGACCAAGTGAAAGTCCTCTTTGTTATCTCGAACATTTGGTCGATTTCATTTGAAATGAGGACAGTGGCGGATCTTTATGATTTTTCGAGGATCATCGGACTTTCCACCCCGATGAATATTGCATCTACATTCTCAAGGTGAGTTAAAGGAGGTGGCTTAGTCCTACCGTTTTGATTTTGTGGTTCAGACCATTTGTCTATCTTTCTTTCCAGTTCTCCATTCCAGTTGTCACTGATTTTGTTGAACTTCTTATCACCAACATGGTGTTCAAAACTTTGTAATTGAGTGGTTGGGATATGCATGGTGCAATCCTCAAGAAAAGGTAACACGGTTGGTGAGTTAGACATGATTTGATTCAGATTTGGCGTGATTGGAATGTGCTCGGTCTCGTCCTCTTCGATAAATTCATCCTCACCCTTATCGTTCTCGTATTGAATTGAGGTTGGTTTGTAGACAGATTCATGTCTCGAGTTGGAATATGTGGTGTAAGGAAGAGATTCAACGTGATGGACTTCCTGTTCCTTACTTAATCTTTCTATCCTCCTCTCCAAGTCTTGGCTTATCACTTGTTGGTTCCTTCTTCCTTGATCGACTTTATGTTCCAATTCAACCAACAGGTTCATCATATTCTCATTGGCTTTTGTTTGACTGACCATCCATTCTCTCATCATCTCCTCCGGTGAGGTTTTAGGTGTATTGAAATGTTGTGATGGATGTGGTATTGTATTCCATGACTGATATCGAGGATATGTATGGGTTGGGTTGTGGTATGGAAAGGAGTACAATTCTCGGAATTTTGGTGGTGATATCCTCCGTGATATCCTTCATGTTGGACGTGGTTCGCTTCCATGGGATCACACATCGCGTGTCATCCTCGGCATCGTGGTTTGAGCGTGGTGATTATTTCGCAGCTCCATCATCTCCTCCGTATGCTTATGAATTGGGTATCGATGTTTGTTGAGAGAGCTTCCAATTTCTCGATTAATGAGGCATGATCGATTTTGATGTTGCTTCCACCGGTGAAACAACGATATTCGGATTGGAATCGTCGAGAAATTACTACTTGTGAAGATAGCGTTGACATACTCGTTTCTTGTTTGTGGTGGATGGTGCGTCTTATCATTTGATGGTTTTGGGTTGGATTGGGTATTACTTGGCAATGAACCGGATGGTCTAGAGGAATGTTGGTCGAGAAAATATGCCAAACTTGTTTTCAAGATCTTGGATAGATGCTTGATGATTTTTCGTCCTTGCTCAACATTGGCTTTGAGATTGAAAATTGATTTTGATAAAATCATTTGCGGATTTTGAGCGACCACGAATTCTCTCATGGTTTTCTCGAATTCGGTTTCTTCCATCTTTTTCGGGATTTTGTGGTGGTGGATCATTAGTTCATGGTTGAGAATCACGGTTGTCATCCCTTGGTCGGCGATCTTGCCAATTTCGCAATTCGACCGTAATAATTACTACGATATCCTCCTCTACGGTATCCTCCTTGATCATAACTCGCTTCTCCTTCCTTCGGTCCACCCATAGGTTTATCGTCGCACTCGGACGTTGTATGATTTCCTCCACAATTGTTGCATCCGTCTCGCATTTCCTTTATTTCATCTTTGATATCTTTGTACTGCGAGTCGATTTTGGAGGTTAATGCTTCCATCTTCTCCATGAGTTTTGAGGTATCGGTGTTTTCGACAAAAGCAACGGTTTTTCGTAGAGGTTTAGTTTTGGAATCTTTGGACCAATCAAGTTTGAGAAGTACTCGATCTTCGAGCAATTGATGTGCATCATTGGGAGTCTTATAGAGAAAAATTCCTCCAGCATCAAGGATGCCTTGAGAGATTTCATCTAGTCCATGGTAAAAGATTTGGATAATGGTTCCTTTTGATAATCCATGTCCATGACAACCACGAGCAAATCTTTCATTCAAGCCAAGCTTCGACAAGTGATCGTTTGGGTTTTGGTTGAAAGCACGAATTTCTCCCATTAATCGATCAAACATGGCGGTGGAAAGAATCGGCTCACAAAAGCTTGCCTCATCTCCTCCCAAGTATTAATGATTCCGAGGTTAATTCATTGTACCATACTTTAGCATCTCCGCGAGTGATGATGGGAAAAGTTTGAGTTTGATGGCATTGACATCGGTGTCGCCATAACGAAACATTGCAAATTTCGATGAATTCGACAATGTGCTTATGCGGATCGACCAGCGCCGCGACGCCATCGAATTGTCGGTCTTTGATCATAGAAAGGTGGTGTCCCTTCACGGTGAAGTTGTCACCAAGGTTAATAGCAACAATAGCACTTTCGGGGTTGGTGCTACGGTCCGTTGGTTCCCACATGGGTTGATCATCCGCCATGGGAAAAGGTAAATTGGTGAAAGGGTTGTAAAAACTTTGGCTTCAATGAGGTTATCAAATGGTGGGTTTGGTACTCTTGGTACACGATTTTCCAATGGTATGAAAAGTGTTCTTCTTCTTCGAATCAAACGTTCGGGGTTGATAAGAGGTGTAATTGGTTCTATTCCGCTGCTCGAGTGTTCATACAATGTCCTAGAGAATCCGGGCAATATCTAAACACACGGACAAACAACGAAAACAGCTTTTTCAGATCAGATTAGGTAACCGGATCGGTTGCGGGATGCGACCGATCGGTTAGACCAACTAGGTTATGGGTAAAAATTGTAACCGATTCGGTTGAGGGCAACCGAATCCGGTTAAGGTTTCGAGGATTTTTTTTTTTTAGAATCGGTGAGGAAATTCAAAACTTGTTGAAACACAATCAAATCCCGGTAGCGCCTAAAACTTGATGTGCCCGGTTGGTGCAAGTTTTAAATTTATAAAGGTGAATTACCAATATTACCAATAACACATACGAGCAAGTATACTCGTCCGTTATAGCAAGATTATGAAGGTAAGTCGGGATCGTTCGCAGGGATTTGAGTGAATCTAAGCACAAGTTTGAATTAACGGAGTCTATCCAAAACATATAACAAAGCAAATAGATATAATGAAATTAAGATGATTAAAAACTACACTTGCTTAAACTAGTTTCATATCATAGATTAATGTGATTGTGTTAACCTCTTAACATGTTGGTTATGATAATTAGTTGGTGTACTAATCTATTGTTCTTACAAGTTAAACTTTGATCAAGAGTTTAATTTATAAAAAACAAGCATTAAGTTTAACCAATCAATTCAAGATCAATTCAAGTTTCATAAGTCTACATACATAAACTTAAACACAAAAACATTCACTTGTTCATCAAATTGCTTAAGAAATGGTCAATACAAAAGGTAACCGATCATAGACAAAAGGCTACAATTGATTCTCAACAACTAATCTTACGACCATTTAGATGTTTCCAACCAATCCAATTTGATAATCAAAAAAAGCGTTTCTATTACAACCACACCTTAGTTCCTTTGTATAATCAAGAATAATGGGTAAAACAATCATCCATAGACAAAATGATTATGACTAGTTGAACAACACGAAGTTCTTTCGACCCCAACGATTATTATCAATTAGCCAAACTTGATTAACAAATGTCACTATGAAACTTTAGCACAATTGGATCTTAGAATCAACTTGAAATTGAATTAAAACATGTTAACACAACCACTAACTAATCATATGATAATCAACATCATTTAAGCAAGTGTATAAAGAAACTAGCCACTCATAGCAAACATAAACATAAACTCGAACTTTGAACATTAGAAAACATGATTGAAAGTCTTACAATGCTTGGAATAAGATTACAAATGGTGTAGTAATGATTCCCAAAGGATTGGTGTTGACTTCTTGATGGTTTGACCTCCAAATGATGACTTCTTGGACCTCCAAAGTTTCCTGGAACTTTATGAACTAATTTAAGCTTTGAGAGAGTAGTAGTGGTGGTAAGATAGGTGTGAGAGAAGATCTCTCAAGTTTTGGTGTGTTTGGATGATGAAAACATACACAAATGAGTCCTATTTATACTACTCTCAAGCCCTTGGGGTTATAAATGCATTACTTGGTCACCAAGGAGCTTGGAAGGACTAGAAGACATGTAGGAAGGGACTAGAATCGTTTGGAACAAGTTTGGAGTCTTAACAATGAAGAAATGGTCGAACAGGCCCTCCAACCGAATCCGTTGGGCTCCAACCGTTCGGTTGGTCTTGACCATTCTCCAACCGGATCCGGTTGCGGGACTCGACCGATCGGTTGGAGCAAAAATCATAAAAGTCATAAACACGAAAGTTGTAGATCTTTCTCTTAGCTTTCCGTGGTCATGAACCGGGGTCAAACGGAGTCCGTATGCAAAAGTTATGGCCAAAATGGTGAAGGTGTGTCGGAACAACGAGTCTTCCAATATATCTTGATTAAGCTTCTTTTCTTCATTTCTTTCTCGTTTTCCTTCTTGAACTTTATTCTTGAGTCTTTGGACCACTAACTTGATGACTTTATCTTCTCGAATATACTCCCAAGTCTTGCTTTGGTCGGAATTCTTCATACATGGAGAAATCTTTGTATTTTACTTTTTTCCGTCTTTTCTCCACTTTCTGTGCTTGGCTACAAATGAACTAGCAAACGCACTTTGATACGATTAAGCATTAAAGCATATGATTATAGCCAAATAATACACATAAAAACACGGATAACGCTACTAAAAACATGCACAATTTGAGTGTTATCAGTACAGTAATCTGTACTATGGAAACAATATTTGTGGATCTCCGTTGGCCACATGGTCTTTGCTACAGCGGTCGCTTTCTTTTGGTCCATATATTTGTGGTGTTTGGTAGATCTGAAGGTAAGGCTACTGATAAGGTTTTAAAAGGTACCATTTTGAGGGGTCGTTTTAGTCCTTATTCGATCACTTTTGTATCCGTTATTGCTTAATATCGTTCCTTTTCACTTTTTAGGTCTCTTGAAGGCAAAATGCTGGAATGGCACTTATTTGGACGAAAAGGCGCGAATATATGAAGAAAATGGCCAAAGTCAAAATCGAGACACTCACAGTGCTTTGAAATTAAAAGGCGACGGCGTCAAAAGCTAATGCGACGCCGTCCCAAGATTTTGTGACGATTCGAACTCAAACTCAGATTTTCAAGTGACGGCGTCTAGTTGTGAAAGAGTAGGCCGTCGCTACTCGGGCGGCCTAGATGCAATCCGACGACGTCGGTCGAAGAGGACGGCGTCACGGACATAAGGTGGCGCCGTCGCAAGGTTAACGTGGCCAAGACGAAACCACTAATGACGGCGACACGGCGGCCGTTAAACATAAGGTGCGCCGTCGCATATGTAATCTTATATATAGAATCCGAATTTTAGGTCTTTTGTGGAGAGTCTTTTGGGTGAAAACCTAAAACCGAACCTAAGGTGTCTTGTACAAGTATTTTAGGGTTTTAAACCCTATCTTACATCAAGATAAGTCTTTACTTCATTAATTCAATTATGTCTTTGATTATTTGTGTGTATGCTTGCATGTTCTCCATGTCCGGCTAATTTTTTGTGTGTTTGCTTAGGAAGTATGAAACTTAATTATTGAATATTGATTGGTTGTTTATTATCTTAGTTGATTAATGATCTAGTAATGCGATAGGTCATTCGTTGTGTACTTAATGCTTGATTCATCTTTGTGAACCTTAGAATATAATTACCGAGTAGTTGTAGGCTAAACCATCCAAAGAGCGCCTTAGAGTAGGAGTTTATCATCCCTAGTGGGTTTGTAGAGCGAGACCCATTGGTAAGTTCAAAGAGTTGGGAGAAACGATACCCTACAACTTTAGACACACAACGCAATTAAGAATAAGACGTGACAACTCAACCATCAATAGGAGATAATTAAGGAGTAATACAACCTAAGTAAACACATCTTTAAACTATCATACGAGCACATTAATTAGACATAGACTCCCACAACCTTAGTTTAGATAATTAGATAATAGTAGAGTAATCGGAGAAATACCAACCCCCAAATCCAATACCGAGATTCGTACCTTTCCATTTCATAAAATATAAAAGATAAAAAAAATAATCTTCCTCAACCTTAACCTTAGCGTAGTAACTCCTTACTAGCATTCCTATTCCCCAGAGAACGATATCAATACCCGTGCTTACCCTAATTACTACACTACAACGATTAGGTTCACCGCCTAGGGTGTTATAAAACTTGCTCAAGAAAAGGAAGTTTCTTGACCCCGAACGACGCGTGTAGCGTTATCAAGTTTTGGCGCATTGCGGGAATAGAATAGCTAGTTAGTAGTCCACCTCGCTTAGGTTCTTTGCTTGATTCCTATCAAGTAAATTTTTCTCATTTTAGCTTTCTCTTAGTCTATCCCCTTCTTCGTGACCTTTGTTCGTAATCTCATCACTTTTCATCATGGAAGGTGATAACCACCCACCATTCATCAACCCACCACCAATTGACCCGCCAAGAGCCCGTACTCTTGGTGAATACTCGAGACCAAGCCACCTAGGCTATAGGAACACCATTGAGCTTCCCGACCAAGCCCAAACTACGGCCTGCGATCCGACACCATCCGGTTGGTGCAAAACGGATGTGTATTCCATGGACTTCGTTCAAGATCCAAATCAAGATCGAGGATTTCTCAAAATTGTCGATTCCATCGACCTTGATGCTACTACTCGGGAGACCACGCTGCGTCTCTTCCAATTCTCTCACGGGACCAAGCTAGTAATTGGCTTGAGCGACTTCCCGCCGGCTCCATCTCAAGTTGGGATGATCTTACTTCTCGTTTCCTTGCTCAATTTTTCCCACGGAGAACCACTAAGCTTAGGAATGACATCTTGATGTTCCAACAACGTCAAGGTGAATCTCTCTAAGCATGGACCCGATTCAAGGACTTACTTCATAAAGTCCTCATCACGGCATTGATCTTTGGCTCCAAGTCCAAATCTTTTATGATCATGTCAACTTCCCCACTAAGCGATCCATTGACCAAGTGGCCGGTGGAAAACTTAGTGATCTCACCGCAGAAGAATCATGGGGTATAATAGAGGACCTCGCCCTCTATGACAACGAAAGTTGGGATGACCCCCGTGAGCTGCCCAAAACCGTCAAGGCAATCTCCTTGCCTTCCATCAACTCACAACCTTCCGACCGTAGGATGATCGAACTTGAAGATCAAGTTAAATTCCTCATGAGTTCCTACGAAAATCCTAAGTCTTCACACCATGTGAACAAAGTTTCTTCCTCGTGCGAGCCGTTTTGTGATCCTCATAACACGCACACTAGCACCGATCCCCGAACACGCTTCATTGACTACGCATCCTCGTATTAATGGAGCGGAGGAAGATTCCTACAACACCGGACCTAGGAATTTCAATGAAACCCGTGAAGCATGGAAAAACAAGCCCGACTTCTACTGGGGACAAACCAAAGAATTCACCTCTAATGATTTCTCATGGCCCCCACCTAACGGTCCTAACCAACAAAACATCGAAGGGATGTTGCAAAACCTAGTTGCATCCCAAGAAACCCAAATTGCTAAGCTCTCGGACCGCTTTAACCATCAACAAGCCGAGATGGATAGGAAAATAGACAACCTTTTGAAAGCCATAACTAATAGTGATAAGAAGGTTAGTGCTATCTCAACTCCCGAGCCTTCAGGTATAGAGATTAAGGATCCAAGCAAGCTAACGAAGCATGTCCAATTCGTCAATACCATCGCCTTAGTTGAACCTAATGAAACAAATGACGAAGAGGACTATACACTTGTGGATGATGAAACACCAGGAAGTAGATGAAGTAGACATTGACTATTTCAACAAATTTCCTACTAAGAAGAACTATCTCACCACCCTCACTTAGTGCGTGACCTTCGTCACATGTATGTTAGGAAAAGTCCTCGAATCAAGTTTGGGAACCCTTGGAATCTTAACATACCATGTTTCATAGGACACCTTTTGTGGCAAAAGCCTACATTGATCGCAAGTCCCAATCAACATTATGACTAGCACCTACTACAATTGGATATTGAAGAAGCCTATTCCAACTAGGCAAGACCCCAATGATCCTAATGTTAGTTGCAATTTTCTCGGAAGAATTAAGGGATTGCCCGCTTATGTAGGTAGTTTCGCGTTTCCTACGGACTTCATAATTGTGGAGGATATTAGCACGCCATAGACCCTAGCTTGTCCCATGTTATTCTAGGAAAACCTTTCATAGAAAGCACCGGATGACCTATGACCCTCGTTAGGAGTAGTGCGATTCAAGAATGAGACCGATGACATAGCTTACCAAATGCAGTTTAAGATTGAGAAGTTTTCATCACTCTCTAATGATGAAAAGGAACTTAAACTGTCGGTCTATTATAGGAATGATGAGGATAGGAAAAAGGTGTTGATTATGTTATGGCTAAGATTTTCGGATTCTATAAGGATTGCTCGAGCCTAGGACCGGAATATAGGACCGATTGGGGAGAGGATGAACTCTTAGAGAAGTGCATTTTAGGGCACTTCTACAACATGGAATCCCCCATTAGAGACCGTCAAGAGGGCGGTAATGAGAAAACGTAGGAGCACGACTATGAGTCTAGCTACAAGACTCTTAAATAAAGAAAAGCGCTTCGTGGGAGGCAACCCATGCTTAATTGTTTGCTTGTTAGTGTCTTATATCTTTTATTAATTGTTTATCCTCATGTTTAAATTTGTAAAAATGCTTTATTTTGTTTTTAACCTCGTCTTAATTGCATATAAAGGTATTTTACATAAGGGATAAGTGTAGGAGGATTACACGTTTTCAAAAGAAACGTAAACATGAGAATAACAATTAACTAAAAGATATTTATGTTTGTTTGTTCGAGTCAAATGCTTGTATCGAGTCATAATGGATGTTTTGCGAAAATTTTCCGATTCTAAAGATGTAAATTTTCCGAATTTTTCCGTAAAATCGCAGACCGCTTTTTGTCAGATAACCGGCGTCGAGATTGCAACCTAACGGCGTCGAAATGACCGATTTTGTCGGGATAACCGACGGCGTCAGATTGCAACCGACGTCGTCGAAGGAGTAAAACATCGATTATTTTTTTTTCTCGTTTTCGAGCTACTTATAAATTTTGGAATTTTCGTGTCTTAATTTTCTTAGAAATTCAGTAAACATCCATTCCACAAGCATTATATCCTAGTTTAAATCGAGTCTTATATATATTATTACCGCCGATTTTACGCGAAGGTTTCGTTTGTTTTCTTCAAGTGTGCGGGTTTAGTTTGTCAAGAAGAAATTACATAAGATTGGAAGGAGCTTTTCATGCAATAATTCTTCTTGAAAAGGATTTAACCACCACTTTACACGGATCCTACCGAGCTAATCGGGAGTACTAGTTTCTTTCGCTTTTAATTACCTTCTTTTATCATAACTTTGATACTTTGGGAACACCGGGACAATGTTGGGTTTAAGTGTAGGAGGAAAATAAAACGGAACTTTGAAACTATGCTTATCCTTGACTATTTGCTTTGTCAATTGTGATTGTGTAATAAACCATGAGAAAATGTCGGTTAGGGTAATTTTGGCACCAAATTTAAAATTTTTCATGACATATAGGGTGGGCCATTAGTCTTAACAAAAGCGTCTCATGGATAGGAAGTTGCATGACTAGCACAAAAACCCTTTACCACCCAAATTCCACCAAAATGCGAGGATCGCCTTAGATTAGTAGGAATTAAAGCATTCATCTTTAATGCTTAGAGTGTGAACCGTAGTATATTAGATTCTAGAACTTGTTTTGTGATGCATTCCGAGATCGCAAGTGAGGCTACACTTGTGTAGTTAGGAATAACTAAATGATAAGAGGCATTAGGATAAACCCTTGTTTGATACCGTAATATAATTACTTCTTCCATATCGGTTGAGTAATTCCCCACACCCTTTGCGTTGTACTCATCTTTAGTACACGATACCCCTAGTTAACCCCTCGAGCCTATCCTTTTCGCGGTTCTCGTGATATTTCGGTTTTTCGAAATATCAATGAAAGCATTGTTTACACCCCACCCCAAATATACACCCAAATCGCCTTAGCCTACCCCTTATGCACTCACTTTTAGTGCAAATGTTTGTTATCACCCTAAACCCTTAGTTCAATTATCTAGTTGCTTGCATAAGTTGCTAAGTCGAGTCATATCCTTTGTATACAGTTTTGGGACGATTGGGATTCATGGGAAAAGTTAAAGTTTATGAAATGACGGGAAGGGAACGTTAAATTCAAATTCCCTTTGTTTGCGTAATAATGTACCCCAAGTGTTTTGATCTTTTCAATTCGGGTCAAATTAGTGTTAGAGTAATAAAAAACTCAAGTGTAGGGATATGCCTTTAAATCCCTAGTATTTTGATGTTATCGTAGAGGATGGTAGAGTAAAAGTGTATGAAAAAAAAAAAAAAAACAACAACAACATACGGGCTACCATCCTACATCTATCCTTTAAATTTATGTTTGTTTATTTCAGTTATCTAGAGTTTAGAGTGTCGAGTCTTGGCTTAGCAACGCCATTCTTCATATGCATTTAACATAGAGATTTTTGACTTGCCACCACTAAATAGCCTATCCCACCAAACCCTTTGTTTCCTACCGCAAGCCTAACATTACAACCCTTTAAAGACCTCTTTGATAGTCTTTCCTAGGTGCTACGCCAAAGCGATGGAGGTTTGATCTATTCTCAAGCCTATGGTAATCTATGTACTAGGACCGGTTAATGAGTGTTTATCTTCCATTTCCTATTTGTTATATTTCATATATACACCGAGAGAGATGCGAGTATCCAAACACCCCATGTGAGGTGCTCGTATGTAATTTCCGTGCTTGTTATGACTTTTATGGGCTTATATGTGTTGTGGACCGTTTGAATTAATGCTTCATGACCCCTAACTTATAAATTAATTGGCTAAAGCACATTTGCTCGAGGACAAGCAAATAACAAGTGTAGGGATATTTGATAAGGTTTTAAAAGGTACCATTTTGAGGGTCGTTTTAGTCCTTCTTCGATCACTTTTGTATCCGTTATTGCTTAATATCGTTCCTTTTCACTTTTAGGTCTCTTGAAGGCAAAATCTTGGAATGGCACTTATTTGGACGAAAAGCGCGAATATATGAAGAAAATGGCCAAAGTCAAAATCGAGACACTCACATTCTTTGAAATTAAAAGGCGATGGCGTCGGTGCTAATTGCGGCGCCGTCCCAAGATTTTGTGACGATTCGTAACTCAAAACTCAGATTTTCAAGTGACGACGTCTAGTTGTGAAAGAGTAGGCCGTCGCTACTCGGGACGGCCTAGATGCAATCCGGACGACGCCGGTCAAGAGGACGGCGTCACGGACATAAGGTGACGCCGTTGCAAGGTTAACGTGGCCAAGACGAAACCCTAATGACGGCGACACGACGGCCACGAAACATAAGGTGACGCCGTCGCATATGTAATCTTATATATAGAATCCGAATTTTTCGGTCTTTTGTGGAGAGTCTTTTGAGTGAAAACCTAAAACCGAACCTAAGGTGTCTTGTACAGAGATTTTAGGGTTTTAAACCCTATCTTACATCAAGATAAGTCTTTACTTCATTAATTCAATTATGTCTTTGATTATTTGTGTGTATGCTTGCATGTTCTCCATGTCAAGCTAATTTATTTGTGTGTTTGCTTAGGAAGTATGAAACTTAATTATTGAATATTGATTGGTTGGTTCTTATCTTAGTTGATTAATGATCTAGTAATGCGATAGGTCATTCGTTGTGTACTTAATGCTTGATTCATCTTTGTGAACCTTAGAATATAATTACCTGAGTAGTTGTAGGCTAAACCATCCAAAGAGCGCCTTAGAGTAGGAGTTTATCATCCCTAGTGGGTTTGTAGACGAGACCCATTGGTAAGTTCAAAGAGTTAGGGAGAAACGCATACCCTACAACTTTAGACACACAACGCAATTAAGAATAAGACGTGACAACTCAACCATCAATAGGAGATAATTAAGGAGTAATACAACCTAAGTAAACACATCTTTAAACTATCATACGAGCACACATTAATTAGACATAGACTCCCACAACCTTAGTTTAGATAATTAGATAATAGTAGAGTAATCGGTAGAAATACCAACCCCCCAAATCCAATACCCGAGATTCGTACCTTTCCATTTCATAAAATATAAAAAGATAAAAAAATAATCTTCCTCAACCTTAACCTTAGCGTAGTAACTCCTTACTAGCATTCCTATTCCCCTAGAGAACGATATCAATACCCGTGGCTTACCCTAATTACTACACTACAACGATTAGGTTCATCGCTAGGTGTTATAAAACTTGCTCGAAGAAAAGGAAGTTTCCTTGACCCCGAACGACGCGTGTAGCATTATCAGCTACGTATTTCAGATCTTGATTATGGAAAACCCTAATTTCATATTTTCTGATTTGGGGGAAACAATTGAAGGTTTGATTTTTTTTCCTTTTCTTTAGGGTTTATTTTACTATGTCTTTATGGTGGTTATGGTATTGTGTGTTTGGTTTTGGTTCTGGGTTAGTTTAGTTTTAGTTAGGGTTTGCTGTTTCTGCTTGGCATGTCTTAGATAAGGGTTATGTATGGTGATTATTAATGATCGAAAAAACGGAGTTGTGTCTTTTAGATTAGCAAAGATTGATATGGCGAGTTGTCTTTTTAACTTTTATTTTTTTGCCTGATTTCTCCCTTCTTCATGTTTTGTGGCCTATGCTGTGTTTGCCTTTTATTGTTTTGGGGACATCGGATACTGCATGCGATGTTTTCCCTTCGCTTTCTTGCTATCTTTGTTGTAACGAGGGTTTAAGGTTTTTTAAAAATGTAAATTTTCTGCCTCAGTTTATTAATCAAGCAATCACGGTCTGCTTTCATAGTTCGTGCTGATTTAGTCAGTGTAAAAAAAAAAAAAAAATAAAAAAAAAACTCTCTATCTTGGTTGGGTTGGATGTCATGCCTTATAGTTAGCCACTTTCTTAGGTTAGATTTCGATTAAATAGTGTACGCCTAAAAGATTTTGTGGGTTTGCAGCTCTTTCGTGTCTTGCTATCATGAGTCGGCCACCGAGGTCATTGCAAGTTTTGACCGTACCGCTAGCAAATCACGCATTTTTCGCGGTGCTTAGCTTTGACGGCAAACATGTTTTTGCCGTGGGTTAGCTTTTTTAAAAACATGGTTTAGCGTAGATGGCGATCCGCGTGCTAAACCGTCAAGTTTTTTCACTCAAGCCGGCCACTTGTGAATGGCCGATCCGAAGAAACTTAAAGCGGTTAAGACACGAAATCAATGAAGATCGGGGAGTATAGTGTTTCCCGGTCGTTATGTCCCAAATGAGCTATGCAATGGATCACCAAACGATATAGTGATCGAGAAATTTGAGCAGAAAAAGGATTTGAGATGATTATAACTACGAAAAAGCCAACAAATTACAATGGCTTAAATGCAAATAAAAGAAAAATAAAAGATAAAAATATTAAATAAACGCTATCACTATTTTTAAAATTGATGAACGTTTAAAACTAAAAACTTACGTTTAAATAAAATTACGTAAACGTACAAAATAAAAAGTGAGATCTAAGGAATAAAAGTCCTAAAAATATGAAAATGACATTTTTACAATCCTAATGATAAAAGAAAATTTATAGAAAAAGAAAATTATTTTTATAACTATTAAATTAATTATTATTAATTAAAAACTAATTTTAACTATTAAATATTAGCCTAAAATACAAGAAATTATGAAACAAAGCTAGAAAAATAAAATTATGAATTGGAAAAGTCTAAAATATCAAAAGAGAATTTTCAAAACTATTTTTTGTATTTTTCTGATTATTTTTGAATTTTCTAGGAATTAAAAACTATTAAAACTACTTAAATTATTTAAAATACAAATTTAACTAAGAAAAATCTAGAAAAATATTTTTTGACTTTTATATTTATCTAAACTTAATAAAATGAAAAATTATTTTTGAAACTTTTCTTAATTTTTGTATTAAATGCTATTTAAAATGCTTAAAACTATTTTAAATAGAGAAAAATAGTAAACAAAGGACCAAAAATTATGAAAAACTCAGGAAAATTCTAAAATCTTATTCTAAATCTATGAAAATAAGAAATATGATGCTTATGTGTGAAATATTAGAGTCAGTAGTAATCATGTGAAATAAGCACTTTAAAATAAGCAAATAAGCATGAACAAGCACCAAATGAAAGCGTGGCTAAAGTGTACTAAAACTACTCTAAAGCAACTTATTGCAACTACTCCTAACTTCTTAAATGCAATCTACCAAGAAATGAGCTAATCGCCATTTAAGCAAAAGCTATCGACCCCTCACCGTTTGAAGTGTTGCATCACCATATAATAAGCTGTGGAAAACCAAAAGTGTGGGACTCAAACCCACCAACCAGAGATCATTTGTCCAAATTATTAGCTCATAAGGACTTAAGGTGAAGAAGTTAGAGATCAAAACAAAAGTGGCTATATGGAACACAAGGCTGCTGATGCAGTAACAGAATGACAGAGAAGGGCTGTTGTAGGCCAAAATAAGCACTAGAATCAGCTCCTATGGGGTGACTAAAAGCAGAAACACATTACCTACATACTATACTACAAGTAGATCAACAATCCTAATCTAAACTGAGCATCAAAGATGTATTAAATCTCACTTACATGGGCTAGAAGGGACTGATATCAAACAGCAAACAGGAAGAAAATGGCTTTGGTAAAGGATAAAACATTTTGACTTTTTCAGTTTTTAACATGCTTTGACTAAAATGAAATATGATTCCTCCTAATTTGAACTAGAATGTAATCAAAAGCTATAATACTACCTAATTGAGAAAGATAAGCAACTGATGAACCCACAATGATCAAATATGCAATCTAAAATTCCTAAAAGGTGACTTAAATGAGAGTGCAGATGGAATTTGACTTTCTATGAAATACCTATGCAAAATTATGATAAAACTGTTTTATTCTAACCTAAACTAACTTACTTGAAGCAAGTAAACTTATGAAATGTAAATGATCACATATGAAGCAACTAATCCAAACACCCCTTAACATATCGATAAGCATTGTTGATCGCTCAAATCATCAACCCAAACTACTATCAACCTAAATCCATATTCTATGATCCAAAATACACTTGAATGATGCAAGGAATACTACTCTAACCATCAATTCCACACTTTACCTAAATGTGCTAAAAATGACAGATGCACAATTGTTGATAAAAGCAACTCAAATAAACTCAAACTAATATGCAGTGATTGAACTTTAACTAAAATCTATTTAGACGAAATATCAACTAACATTTAATACAAATAATCAATCTCAAGCATTACTCTCATCGAATCAAATTAAGGAAAGAACCATGGACTTATGAGGGGACTGTCACAATGGCGATGAGATTGAGCTCAAACTGTCACTATCCTAGATTGATATTAACACCAAATGAAGCTGATCTCACCCCATTTATATCAACCCAATTCCATCACAATCTCAGCAAATCAAACTATTTCATCTTACAGTTGACTTTTGTTGACCATTTTGGAATTTTGAGTTACAAACCATAAGACTTCACCAATTCACTTCATTAACCAAAAACAAGTTCAAACAAACAATTTCAGGCACTCTCTTCAAATTAAAACTGCAACTTAATAAGAAAGGTTTTTGGCGGGAAACTTAGAACAAGCTTAAAACTGGAATTTAGTTGCTTAAACTGATGAATTCATACATAAATAACTTGTTTATTACATAAGAAATTGGAACCCAATAATGATTACATTAAAAATTAAACGATTAAACATGAAATTAAAGACTTGGTCTAAAAACAAGTGACAATCCTTTTCTCTCTTCTCTCTTCATTTATATGCTTCATTAGGGTTTCTCCACTCAATCCTCGGCCATTGATTTGGCTCATTTGATCTCCACCTTGATTTCCCATTTTGGCGCCAAAACTTGCACGTGGGAATTAGTGATTTGGGACAGGGAAAGCTATTACTTGTGTTTTGGAGGCTTGTGTTTGGAGGGTAGGAGTGGTTGTGATGATGGGGGGTGGAGTGTTGCGGTGCTGAGTGTTGCGAGATGGAAATGGTGTCTCGTGACTTTGGAGGGAAAGGTGGAGTCAAAGGATTTGACTGGGATTAAATATTAAAGGGAAAGGGTCCAAATGTTATTTGACAGGGGGTCACTTGGGTAGGCAGGGGTCCAAAGGTTTAAGACAAGGGTCCAAGTGGTGTTTAAAAGGTTTAATACTCAAGGGACCTTTATGCAATTTCTGAAAATGTAAGGACCAAAACTGCCAATATCTCAAAGTTGATCCAAGGGCTAAAAGTAACAAGCTTCCATAGTACAAGGACCAAATCTGACATTTTCCAATTTTCCAAGGCCATTTTTGCCAAATTTGAAACTTGGAGGACCAAACTTGTAATTTCTCAAAACTTTTGACATTTTTCACCAAAGGACTAATTTTGACAACTTATGATTTTAAAAGGACCTTTGGTGATTTTTCTTTGAAATTAAGGCTCGTGGACTATTTCGACAATTTTAGAAACTTGGGGGTGAAGCGCCAATTATGCAAACTTTGCTCATTTTTCATCCGATTTTGAACATTTTGCATCCGAAACATATAAAATGTAATTTTGAGATATTTTCGATTTTGATGCATTTCGAGCATTTTAAACGTTTTGCGATTCAGATTGACCCAAAATGATGAGTATTTATACACTCATCAATCCCCACACTAAACTATTGCTAGTCCCTAGCAATCTTTTGAGAAAAACTTAATGGATTTGAATCTCTTTACCAAAAGCCATTACTTTTGGAGTAGCCAAATGTTTCGGTTCAAGTAAGAACCATGGTACACCGATAACCATGTGATTTTGAGCAAACCACCGACTTCCAACGGATTTGATTTGTCTTTACCGTGTCGCTTGCTCTGGACTAGCCAACTCTTAGATAAATTATCAATATTATCTTTGGTGAGTCGATTACAATTATGGTTTTTCCATCGCCTTTACCACAAGCCATAAACTTGCGGGCTAACCAACTCTTCACTTTTTAGGATATGGTGGTGAATACCATACAATTTTGGGCAAACCGCAAGTCGTCAACGGATTTGAGATAGCTTTACCAAGAGCCGTTTGCTCTGGATTAGCCAATCCTTCGCTTATTAGACATGGCGGATCGATAACCAATTGAGTAAGTGTAAACACTTACTCCAAAAAAATTTTGGCCAAAACGGGAATGGGTGGATAATATATGATAAAATTCGTGAGAATTCCCCACACTTAGAAATGAATATTGCCATCAATATTCAAAGTACCAGCGGTTATGCCGAAACAAAGAACGTAAAAGGAAATACTACTACCATTATTTGAATTTTTTTTTTTTTTTTTAAACTTATATACACAACATGTGGGCAACCCCCACACTAGGGTGGAAGAAAGATAGAAAGAAGTCGTGAATATGGGTGAAACCCATATGGCATGCTCTGCTTTTTATTCCCAGTCGCTAGCTTGACTCGACCCGTATTCATTTGTTCATGGGAAGCAAAGTGGAAGAAACAATCTCCATCGGACTTTCATTCAAGATGTTTCGACAAACATTTGAAGCACGTGAAAGTTCCACACCGATGAGATATACATAGAACCGCTCAAAATGATAAATGAAAATGCCGGGTCAAAGATAGTGTCTTCATTCAGAAGGAGTGAAGATGAAGAGAAATCACAAGATATTTAAGGAAAGGAAGAAAGATTCTGATAACAATCAGGATCCATTCTTCATCCTCAAATGTAGACATATCGGGAGGAAGAGTGAAGGTAGTATCAATAATAGGCAAACTCGTATGATAGAGTACACCTTCCTCCAAGCTAATATCATCCTCAAGATCAAAATAGAAATGATCATGTTCCGGAGGAGATATGTCATGAGAGAGTTCACCGGAGAACTCTTTATGAAGAGAATCATTCACATGAAGTGAATTTGTGAACTCTTGTTCCATTGTGGGCTCATCACTATCCTCAACTGAGTATCATAGAGTGGATTCTCGAATTGAAGTGAATTCGAGTCGAATTCAAATAGAGGATTGGTGAAAGTAGCTTTGAATGTTTCAGAACAAAGTGATCAACATTCTCTATTGGATTTGTTGGGATAAGAAGTGAGTGAACGATCATTATCAATGAGACTTTCGGTCCTCCCGGATCGGCTTCAAATCAAAGAGTGGATTGATGTGAGTGAGTTCACCGGAGAACTCCTCAAGAAGATGATCGACATCAAATTGTGGAAGTGATGCCTCAACATACTCGATGTTTCCATAGGAAGCACAATCTTCGCTACAATTGGAGAAAGTTTCAAAATGATCATTTGAACACTCAAGAGGGAAGAGAATCACATATGATCGAAGTTCCCGTGACTCTCTCGGGATTGGGACAAGGTTCTCAACACTAGACTTTATGAATTCGTCCGATTCCTTTTCGTGAACAAGTGTCAAGATGCTCGTCCCCATGTTCGAGAGTGAGTGGGAGCTTGGTGTGATAGAAGTTGTTTGAGATGGGATCTCAACCGTTTGGGATATCAACCGATCGAGGAGTTGAGAGATATTATCTTTAAAAGGATAAAACTCTCCTCGTCATCGTCATATAGAGCTGCCTTGAGAAATTGGGAACGCAGAGCCGCTTGCTCTAGGACTAATAATTCTTCCCTAGATTTGCGGGCCTCTCGTTTTCTCGTTCTTGACTAGCAATTCTCCCATGGTCTTTTCACCACTCACTTGATTCTTAAAGTTACTAATCATATCATCAAGTGTTTTCATTACGGTTTCATAATCTTGGGAGATTTCTTGAGATAACGGCTCGGTGGAGTTTGAACCGTATAGTCTTTGTGGAGGTTGGAAATTGTCAAACATGTGAGAGTCATGATTGTTACAAGGAATGGGTTCCCTATTTGACAATCGAGTGAAATGGGGACCTCCATAGTTCTCACAACAAGAAACTGTTGAGTCCGGATCGGTGAATCATATGGATATTGGTCATATCCAAAGTTACGAGCATCACCGGAAAATTGTTCATAGACAAACGTGTTTCGGATTGACACTCAAATCCTTGGTGAGGACCTCCACAATATTCACAATAGTAAAGCTGTTGATTATATGAAGATAAGTCGGTGTGGTGGGTAATTGGAAAAGTTTGAGGGTCGTTAAATGAGTTCGGATTAGGATCATAATCAAATGAATTCCTCGAACCACAAAACAAACAACTCCGTTATGAATATCATTACCACATTGTACACACGTACACCAACGACAAGGGTGAACCAAAAGAGGCTCACCACAACCGACACAAGGAATAAACGATTTCATTTGAGAGTAATGAGAAAGAATAGGTTCATTCAAAGAATCAACAAAACCAACATGGTGATCCGAATGCCTATTAAGACTCGAAGAACATTTTGAAAAATCCGGAGGTGGGACAAGTGGTGTGCTCGAGAGCTAGCAATTTCCACCACTTCGTTATGGTCTCCGGTTCTTGAACGGGTTCATCGGGTTGTGGCGGATGGTCGGAAAACTTGGAGAATCATCGAGAGTTATCGATAATTCGCACCAATAACAATATTTGCTTGCACCCATCCTTCCACATTGCTTGCATAAACAATCCGGATTCGACAATGAGTTGATCCTCTTCCATACGGCTTTTGCGGTGGAAACAACGAGGATAATCGATCGTCGCCATGAGAATTAAACATGTAGAGGGTAAAAGAAATAGAATTAAACAGTTATGAGGTAAAAGAAGAGTAGAATCAAATGGTACGAGGGGGTAAGAGAAATAGAATCATACGGATAAGAGGAATGAGAAGAGTATTTTGTATTTTATAAGAAAATATAAATACATACAGATGGATGGTATGAACAAAGAGTGAATATCCAAATCACTAATGCTAAACGGAAGATAATCAAGACTGACTCCCGTGGCGCAAAAATTTGATCCGTGCTAAACCGTCAAGTTTTTTCACTCAAGCCGACCACTTGTGAATGGCCGACAGAAGAAACTTAAAACGGTTAAGACACGAACTCAATGAAGATCGGGAGTATAGTATTTCCCGGGTCGTTATGTCCCAGCGAGCTATGCAATGGATCACCAAACGTATAGTGATCGAGAAATTTGAACAGAAAAAGGGATTTGAGATGATTATAACTACAGAAAAAGCCAACAAATTACAATGGCTTAAATGCAAATAAAAGAAAATTAAAAAGATAAAAAAATATTAAATAAACGCTATCACTATTTTTAAAATTGATGAACGTTTAAAACTAAAAACTTACGTTTAAATAAAATTACGTAAACAAAAAGTGAGATCTAAGGAATAAAAGTCCTAAAAATATGAAAATGACATTTTTACAATCCTAATGATAAAAGAAAATTTATAGAAAAAGAAAATTATTTTTATAACTATTAAATTAATTATTATTAATTAAAAACTAATTTTAACTATTAAATATTAGCCTAAAATACAAGAAATTATGAAACAAAGCTAGAAAAATAAAATTATGAATTGGAAAAGTCTAAAATATCAAAAGAGAATTTTCAAAACTATTTTTGTATTTTTCGATTATTTTGAATTTTCTAGGAATTAAAACTATTAAAACTACTTAAATTATTTAAAATACAAATTTAACTAAGAAAAATCTAGAAAAATATTTTTTGACTTTTATATTTATCTAAACTTAAAAAAAATGAAAAATTATTTTTTTGAAACTTTTCTTAATTTTTTGTATTAAATGCTATTTAAAAATGCTTAAAAACTATTTTAAATAGAGAAAAATAGTAAACAGTGACCAAAAATTATGAAAAACTCAGGAAAATTCTAAAATCTTATTCTAAATCTATGAAAAATAAGAAATATGATGCTTATGTGTGAAATATTAGAGCTGCAGTGTAACTGTTGTGAAATAAGCACTTTAAAATAAGCAAATAAGCATGAACAAGCACCAAATGAAAGCAGAAGCTAAAGTGTACTAAAACTACTCTAAAGCAACTTATTGCAACTACTCCTAACTTCTTAAATGCAATCTACCAAGAAATGAGCTAACTGCCATTTAAGCAAAAAGCTATCTGACCCCCTACTGTTTGAGCTGTTGCATCAGCTTATATAATAAGCTACAGGGAAAACCAAAAGTGTGGGACTCAAACCCACCAACCAGAGATCATTTGTCCAAATTATTAGCTCATAAGGACTTAAGGTGAAGAAGTTAGAGATCAAAACAAAAGTGGCTATATGGAACACTGAAACGCGATGCGATATGAGAATAATGAGAGAAGCGGTCAGAGGCCAAAATAAGCACTAGAATCAGCTCCTATGGGGTGACTAAAAGCGAAACACATTACCTACATACTATACTACAAGTAGATCAACAATCCTAATCTAAACCGAGCATCAAAGATGTATTAAATCTCACTTACATGGGCTAGAAGGACCGATATCAAGCAAAGAAACAGGAAGAAAATGGCTTTGGTAAAGGATAAAACATTTTGACTTTTTCAGTTTTTAACATGCTTTGACTAAAATGAAATATGATTCCTCCTAATTTGAACTAGAATGTAATCAAAAGCTATAATACTACCTAATTGAGAAAGATAAGCAACCTGATGAACCCACAATGATCAAATATGCAATCTAAAATTCCTAAAGGTGACTTAAATGAGAGTGCGGATGGAATTTGACTTTCTATGAAATACCTATGCAAAATTATGATAAAACTGCTTTTATTCTAACCTAAACTAACTTACTTGAAGCAAGTAAACTTCTTGAATGTAAATGATCACATATGAAGCAACTAATCCAAACACTCCTTAACATCTTGATAAGCATTGTTGATCGCTCAAATCATCAACCCAAACTACTATCAACCTAAATCCATATTCTATGATCCAAAATACACTTGAATGATGCAAGGAATACTACTCTAACCATCAATTCCACACTTTACCTAAATGTGCTAAAATGACGGATGCACAATTGTTGATAAAAGCAACTCAAATAAACTCAAACTAATATGCAAGTGATTGAACTTTAACTAAAATCTATTTAGACGAAATATCAACTAACATTTAATACAAATAATCAATCTCAAGCATTACTCTCTTGAATCAAATTAAGGAAAGAACCATGGACTTATGAGGGACCTGTCACAATGGCAGTGAGATTGAGCTCAAAACTGTCACTATCCTAGATTGATATTAACACCAAATGAAGCTGATCTCACCCCATTTATATCAACCCAATTCCATCACAATCTCAGCAAATCAAACTATTTCATCTTACAATTGACTTTTGTTGACCATTTTGGAATTTTGAGTTACAAACCATAAGACTTCACCAATTCACTTCATTAACCAAAACAAGTTCAAACAAACAATTTGTGCACTCTCTTCAAATTAAAGCGCAACTTAATAAGAAAGGTTTTGGCGGAAACTTAGAACAAGCTTAAAACTGGAATTTAGTTGCTTAAACTGATGAATTCATACATAAATAACTTGTTTATTACATAAGAAATTGGAACCCAGCTAAAAGATTACATTAAAAATTAAAACGATTAAACATGAAATTAAAGACTTGGTCTAAAAACAGTGACAAGCCTTTTCTCTGTCTTCTCTCTTCATTTATATGCTTCATTAGGGTTTCTCCACTCAATCCTGGCCATTGATTTGGCTCATTTGATCTCCACCTTTGATTTCCCATTTTGGCGCCAAAACTTGTGCACGTGGGAATTAGTGATTTGGGACAGGGGAAAGCTATTACTTGTGTTTTGGAGGCTTGTGTTTGGAGGGTAGGAGTGGTTGTGATGATGGGGGGTGGAGTGTTGCAGGTGCTTGAGTGTTGCAGAGATGGAAATGGTGTCTCGTGACTTTGGAGGGAAAGGTGGAGTCAAAGGATTTGGTAGGATTAAATATTAAAGGGAAGGGTCCAAATGTTATTTGTGGGGTCACTTGGATGGCAGGGGTCCAAAGGTTTAAGACAAGGGTCCAAGTGGTGTTTAAAAGGTTTAATACTCAAGGGACCTTTATGCAATTTCTGAAAATGTAAGGACCAAAACTGCCAATATCTCAAAGTTGATCCAAGGGCTAAAAGTAACAAGCTTCCATAGTACAAGGACCAAATCTGACATTTTCCAATTTTCCAAGGGCCATTTTTGCCAAATTTGAAACTTGGAGGACCAAACTTGTAATTTCTCAAAACTTTTGACATTTTTCACCAAAGGACTAATTTTGAAAACTTATGATTTTAAAAGGACCTTTGGTGATTTTTCTTTTGAAATTAAGGCTCAGGGACTATTTCTGACAATTTTAGAAACTTGGGGGACTGAAACTGCCAATTATGCAAACTTTGCTCATTTTTCATCCGATTTTGAACATTTTGCATCCGAAACATATAAAATGTAATTTTGAGATATTTTCGATTTTGATGCATTTCGAGCATTTTAAACGTTTTGCGATTCAGATTGACCCAAAAATGATGAGTATTTATACACTCATCAGTAACCGTTTGGTTGCAGCCATGCTGCTTTTTAGTGTAGCCACCATTTTGATGAACAAAGCTGAGCCGCTGTGAGCAGGGATGAATTCTACGGGTTTTTGTCATGGTTGCACTTTTTTATCATTCGTGCAATGCTGAATGGTTGACGGTTGCAGCCCTTTTTTTAGGCTGTGATGAATTCGGGTTTATTCGGTAAATGTGATATGCCCCGTATCTTGGCAGGGTGACAGGCAGCTGTTGCAGCCATGGCGGGTGTATCCTCTTTGCTTGAATATTCGCCCATCTGAGGCATGTGAATAATTTTCTGGAAATATACCTGGTTGGATCTAAAAGGTATGAGCATCATGGAATTTATGTTCCGCACTTTTGTTTCTGCCAGATGGCCTTTTGTTGTCGCGGTTGTTAAACATGATTTTCTTAAGCTTCCATTTCATTCTTGCAGGTTACGGATGCAGTCCATGTTCCCATCAATGTTCGTTTCTGTGGTTATAGTCTCTGTCATTCGTGCAATGGAAAATGGTTGACGGTTGGATTTCTTTTTTTAGGCTGTGATGAATTGGGTTTTTATTTGGTAAATGTGAGATGCCCCGTATCTTGGCAGGGTGGCAGGTCACTGCTGCAGCCATGGCGAGTGTATCCTTTTTGCTTTAATATTCGCCCATCTGAGCCATGTGTCGAGCAAAATTCTCACACAGCCTTTATTCGGTAAATGTGAGATGCCTCGTATCTTGGCGTGACAGTGACATTTATTGTGACCATGCCGGTGTATCCTCTTTGCTTTATTATTCGCCCATCTGAGGCATGGGAATAATTTTCTGGAAATATACCTAGTTGGATCTAAAAGGTATGACCATGATGGAATTTATGTTCCGCACTTTTGTTTCTGCCAGGTGGCCTTTTGTAGTCGCGGTTGTTAAACATGATTTTCTTAAGCTTCCATTTCATTCTTGCAGGTTACGGATGCAGTCCATGTTCCCATCAATGTTGGTTTATGTGGTTATAGTCTTTGTCATTCGTGCAATGGTAAATGTTTGACGGTTGGATTCCATTTTTTTAGGCTGTGATGAATTGGGTTTTTATTCGGTAATGTGAGATGCCCCGTATCTTGGCAGGGTGGCAGGTCACTGCTGCAGCCATGGCGAGTGTATCCTCTTTGCTTTAATATTCGCCCATCTGAGCCATGTGCCCCGCAAAATTCTCACACATGGCTGAAAAAGCGAACCCAGCAAATGTAAAAGTACAAGGAAATACACTGTAGCTACATATCCTTATAAATGTAGTATAGTATAATATGATATACAGGGGACGTGTAGCGTGTGATGAGGTTAATGATGCATTTATGATGGGTTTGTATGTTGAACTGGTTCATTGGCGTGCTTTAGCGCCCTCTGTCTGTTGGCGTGGCACCCATATCCACCTTGCGGTTGCAGCCATGACAGGCTGCTGATGCCGCTGCGATCAAATGTTCTTCATGTTGTGACATCTATCAGTGTATTGTAAGGTCATAGCGCTGGTAATGATACTTTATAAGATGAAACGGAAGAATGTGAGTAGCGATGAATGGAATGGGCGGGTTAGCAAGATGGCCTTCCGCTCAAAAGGCTGGCTAAAAGAGTCGACATATATTTTTTTTCCTGTGCCTGAAGTACGCCGATGATCCTAATAAATAGTGTATAGTGGTTATCAACTGTCGCATTGTATTGCAGCTAAGGATCCTAATAAATCAACCTTCATTATACACTATTTCATCTTACCTTTCAAGACCGAACATTCACTTTTTCACAATTGAAGTATGTGCTTGCACTTCACTATAACCATTACAGTGTTTTTAAATGTATGATTGTGCATCCTAATTTTGGGGTTTCTTATTACTATCACACTTCCTTAAACACCCATACGTGTATTGTTGCAGGTTTTCCAGCCTGTGCTGCCTAGGTCTGATACAAAAGGCATTATTAGACGACCGATGAGTAATGCGACAATGGGAAGTTGATGTTCCTCTTCTCTTTTCAAACTCAGCTTCTTAAATTTGAACGGGGTCTTTGTTTTTTTACATAAACCTTTCTGATAACGCTACACGCGTCGTTCGGGGTCAAAGGAACTTCCTTTTCGTCGAGCAAGTTTTTCAACACCCTAGGCAGTGAACCTAATTGTTGTAGTGTAGTATTAGGGTAAGCCACGGGAATTGATATCGTTCTCTAGGGGAATAGGAATGCTAGTGAGAAGTTACTACGCTAAAGTTGGGGTTGAGGAAGATTATTGTTAGGTCACCATATGTGTAACACAAGCATCAATATGTAGAGATAGAGAAGAGAAGAGATCGGATGAACAATAATCAAACACACACACATGTATGAATGGCACGGTTATGCGTAGAGATGTGAATGAGAGAATAAATTGAACAACCAACCCTCAAGTGAGGGTTATTACAAGGTATTTATAGGAGAGGGAGCTAGGGCAACACTCCTAGTCCCTTCCTTTCTCTTATGGGCTTGGGCCTATGCTTATGGGCCTTCTACATAAGCCTAAGCTTAATTACTAACATAAGGGCCATATTAAGCTAACTATTACATATGAATCACTAACACTTGATTTAGGTTTAGGAGTGATTCCAACAATCCCCCCCTAAGTGTTGGTGATGAATAAAGGCAAACGGTGAAGGTACTGATGTAATAGTAGCTTTGACGTCTTCTGACATTCTTCTTTCTTGTGAGAAGAATTGACTTGATTTGAACAATCTCCCCAGTGTAGAGAAATTGTTTTCTTTAAACAGTTCTGCTTTGACGTCATCATTATCTTTGTTCTTTTGATCTTTGTTCTTTGTGGTGAAAGTGATAGTATGGTGTGGTAGTCTACATCAGGTCTGCTTCGCTGCTTCAGTGTCTCCACGTCTTTCTCCAACATGCTCACACGCTCTTTAACGTTGAATTATTAGTACTAATGAAGTTCTTTGAGTCTTTAAACTTTGTAGATTCTTTGATTTGAAGAAGAATCATTTTGACTTTTGTGTTACCTTTAGAGAGAACTTCCATTAGTGATGTTGTTGGCATGAGCATGTGAAGAATCAAGACGATCATCCGCTCGGAGCTTCCATAAGAAGAAAACATAAGAAAGGTTAGTAATAAGCGGATTCCGCACTTACAAGTTTGAACTTGAGTGTTAACATCATAGTGTGAAAACACAACTCTAATTCTCACAAAGGCCGTTCTGAACCGAGTCCCACAAGTGAGATAACACGATGTACCAAGTACATCTATGGTTCGAGATGAGTCGTCGAGGTACACAAGCATCACCCCACATTGTAGACCGTTTGAGACCACTAAGCGTAATCTACGGGAGTTACCGAAGCGACACCGCCGTGGTCGTTTGATGTAGACCACAGCGGAGTTTCCATTCAATCACCGAGGAACACATGATGTGAACCTCTCATAAATGTTCTCGACAGATTGCTAAGATCATGAAGGACTCGATAATGTACCGCGACGTTCTTATTGTTGAGCGACAAGCGATGAAATGTCAAGTGTACCTAAGAGATCTTTTGATGAATCTTGTGGCTCTAGACTCAATAGTGCGTTTTGGTTTTCTGGCGGAGACTAGGGAGAGGGTCTCCTTCAATACCGACTATCTCTAAGAGAAAGCCGATAGTTTACGTAGGGTTCCACGTGAGAATGAAACAAGCTTACGTTGAGAGAAACTTGAGTGGTTAAGAAGGTTTAGTGCATGCGTCCATCGGGTCCATGACGACTTTTAATCTTCAATATCGGTGTCATCTAGTGACAACCAAGTAGCATATGAATTGAACCGGTGTGTGCGCCTAAGTTGAATAATGAGGGCTATTTCTTTTCACCCTTTTCTTTGCATTTCTTTTAATTCTTCAACTCTTTATTTCTCCAATTCTCATTTCTCCTTTTATAATCATACCTAAGGACTTCTAAATTCTAACTATTTGTGGTGTCCTTGTGTAGATCCCTCCCGCCTCGGAGGATCATAGGACTGTTATTCCTAACCTTAATCACCTTATAACTCCATTGCCATAAAACCATTTTCATGAAAATTTCTCGAAGTGTTTGTGAATGAAAAACATGTTTGAACACTTCAAGAGTTTTAGATTTTCAGAAATACTCCCCCTCAACATGTGCTTAAGAGTTTTGACAGAAATATGCACAGTGAGGAAAGAGCGCGTACTTTAAGAATTGATCGACTCAAGATAGACAGTTCCTTGCGAGACACGATTACGTTGCATAGTTAAAGAGATACAATGTCAGCTTTTGGGTGACAACTAGCTCTAATAACTATCTTGAAGATGTGGACAACCCCGAAAGGTTGTCAAACCCGTCAGAGTTCATGTCTATCAAGAGCGTCTCGAATGGTACGATCTACTTGGATAAGTCTTGGAAGACAAATCTTTTCGATGTATGACTGTTCAGTTTTCGTCAATTCATGGGTTGAAGTCTTTTTCACGCGAGATTCAAGAGCAAAACACAACATATTTCTTATCACATATTTTTCTCCCCCTCAAAAATGGCATATAAATGTTATTTTTGACGAAATGTTGATATCAAATATGACCATTTTGAGTTTTGTGGGAAAAGTACCACTGAGAACAATTTTGTGAACAAAGATTTTAGTCATACTCCCCCTCAACCAATGATATAAACTGTTGAGGTTTTGTAAATCATAAGGGGAAGTACTTGTTCTTTTGAGCAAAACCTTTGAAAAATGAAAGGTTTGATAGGTTTTACTCAAAAATAAAAAGCTTTCGCTCCTTTTGTAAGGATTGTGGCACTGAAGCGTACCACAGGGTCCTTTCTTGACAAGAACGGGTTGTACACTGATATGCGTGCACAAGCCATTATCTTATATAATCACACATCCAAATAAATATGAAATAGAAGCAGTTTAAGGGGTACCAGGAAGTCCATCAATCTTTCCAGGAATGCGAATAGGGCGTTGATAGCCGGCGAGAGCAATCCTGGGGCGACCACCTACAAAGCTTTCCAGTGTTCTGAACTGGTCCCTTCTATACAACCTTTCATCAATCTTAGTGATGATCCTCTTCACATCCCTTCTGTCCCGAGAATTCCATCGCTTTGGAGACCCAATGCCTTCATATATCTCCTTCAACCGATAAGCCAAGTCATCCCTAACCTTCTTCAATGTGTGATCCCCAAACTTGTGAAGATCTCTACACGCCATTAAGCAGTTTCGTTGTAGTTCACTATGGTAAATTACTCCGAACGGTTTGCTGACGAGAGTGCATTGAGGAAGTTGGTTGATGTCAGGTAGTTATAGTTGAGGTCTTGTGAAATTGACACGGGTCTGATATGATTCAACTGCAAGCCGGAGATCTTCTACACGTTCTTTGATTACTATGCTTCTGATGAAGATAAGCAAGGACTTGATGTATTCACGTTGAACTTGATCGAGAATTGTCTCATGCGACCGCACTTTGGCAAGATAAATGTCTTCAATGTCGTTGAGAGACAAATTCTCAAAGTCCGCTTCGAGAGAATGCATAATCCCTTTCGTCTTGCCTTTTGACCACGATATTATTGAGGAAAGTGTAGTCCCATTTAGCGAGCGAACAACATGTTTAATAGCAACGATTCCTTTAGTCTTGAACACTTCATGTTGAGACTTCGAACTGGCGACTCGTAGTAGATTAAATCGGCGTTCGCCAATGGTGAATCCCATACAATGCATCACGGTTATATACTTCCACATTGTTGGAGAACATGTGGTTAGCCCTTTCCTCGATGGCTATGCGGTTAGAGTATATGGGCTGCCGGAATGGAAGTGTCGAGATGTAGCGTATTTCCTTGAACCATCGCCACCGTGTAGAAGGAATTCCAAATCTTTGTTGAAGAAATATTGGAATGGAATCTAGGTCGATCTGGTTGGCCAATTGTTGGTAGAGGTTTAGACAAGTCGATTGTAATATGGAGGGTTGTCCCGTTTAGTGAAGTCGATGTTTGCTTGAGGTTGAGCCAATCCATGTTGTTAGACATAGCTCTTGCTATATTATCAAGGTGATACTCAACTTCAATATCACTTTCCGAGTGTCTTTGAGCGGTTGAAATGCTTCATTCTTGATTCGCTTCAACTCGAATTTCGTCATCTTTTTCACACGGAATTTTTCTTGCAAGAACTTAGCATGCTCCAATGTACGACCTTCACCGCATCTTGACCTTGGTGGGTGGGAGTAGAATCAACAAGCTTTGAGAACCGCCGAATTCGGTGTCATCCTCGTCCACCATGATAAGGCGTCGGTCATAGGCGCCTTCTTCTTCTTTTTCTTTGGCCTAGAAGAGGATTACGGTTTCTTGGATGTGTCGGAGAGATGGGTTGTTGTTGGGGCTCAGAGACTTCCTCATCGTCACCACCCGTATATTCAAAGTAATCACCGGTTTTACGAGTCGGGGTGGTAACTCAGAATCCTGAGGTTTGTCAGTAGAAGAACGAGGAGGAGATCTTTGTTGAGCTGGAGTCCTTTGGGGTGGAGGTTGCATTGAAGATGATTCACCAGACTTCTTCGGGCGTTTAGGATCGTCACTCTTATCCTTATCCTTATCTTCATCGTCTCTTGGACGTTTAGGCCTTTGAGCTTCTTCCATGTATGCTGATTTGAGTTGATATTCCAGCAATGCTTCAAACAATTTACCTTCGTAGGAGGCAAATGTTGCAGAGCGTTTAGACATTTGAGCTACCAGCCGGTCAACCAATTCAGCATCTGAGAAGATTATGGGATCAACTGGATTGATGTTTACATTCATTGGAGTTGATTTCATGGTTTGCTTGGCCAGATGTAAGAGATTCGGATATAGTTGTTTGGTAAACATCTCCTTTGTGATTCCAGGAACGATGTCAAGAAGGAACTTGTGAGTGTATCCTTTGATCATCTAGTCCATTTTCCTTGAAGATCATCTTTCATGAGCTTCGGACATACTCCTTTCAACTTGCATCTTGTCTTTCTCATCATGAAGATATCAGATCCGGTCAACAAGAAAATCTAACTTCTTCTTTGTAATATCTTTCTGTTTGACTGTTTGTGACTTTAACGATTACGGTCTTTGCTTGAGAGATCCAAGATGCCGTTGGCTTCTTCACAAATTTGGTTGATCTTTTTGATAGTGGTGGTGAAGAGTGAGAAGATGAATCTGATGATGATGAGATGTGAGGAGACTCCGGGTCCTTTGATGGTTCAGAAGTTTTCTCCTTAGACCGTACGGGACTGTCAAGAAGAAACTTTTCATAATCAACATCTTCATCATTTCCAGACTTAGCTTTTTCATCAGCTTTAATCCGGGCATCTTCATCTGTTTTAGCTTTAGCTGCGGCTTCTTCATCAGCTTTTTCCTTCTTAGACTTCTCAGTATCTGGTTCCTCAATGTCAAACTTAATAGACTCCTCCACACAAGAGTGGTGGCACCAGTTCCCTTATCGGGTTGATTAACCGCATCAGGAATTGGTGTTGGTTGAACTCCACCACTTGATCCTCCGGGGCCACCCATTTGATCTTTTGCAAACTCTTTCGCAACGTGTTGGAGTCTAATGAATTTGAACTTTTTCCTATATGTTGTATCCAGTGGCTCTTCATCTGAACTTTCGTCTTCAGGCTCAATTACTGGAGTCTTCCCTTTGCCTGTATCTGCTGGTGGACTGGGGGCTACTGTTGGAGTGATACCAATATCGGTTGCAGTTTCAGAGTAGGTAACCTCTTCGTCTGATTGAGTTTCTTCAGAACTTTCATCCACTAGCTGTTTTGGCGGTTCAGGCTTGGGAACGGAAATAGGAACAACTTCCTTAGAAGAAACTTTCCTTTTGAGTCCAGGTTTCCTCTTAGGGAACTTCCTTGTACTCTCAGTGCTTGCAGCACTTCCTGCACTTCCTCTTCTGGTTTTCCTTAAAGGTGTACCAGAAGATTTTTCATCGAGAAAACCAACTTTGTTCTCTTCCACAGCTACTAGATATCTTTTGTAAGAGTATAGTTGTTTGAGTTCAGCAGAGAGAAGGTGATCTGGCAACACAACACCTTGTTTCTTGGTAGTTGACTCCTTAAATCGATTGTCGAGTGGGTTCGAGACAACATGTCGTGATTGTCGGGGTCATTGATTCTCTTGGGGATATCCGGGTTATACCCAAGTGCTCTTTGGATCAACAGTTTAGTATATCGATATACGGAATCTTTGAGCTAAGCTTTTGAGGAATGTCATCATGTCATCCCATATCGAGCTTCAATTTCGATGTGTTTCATGTTGATCGAGCCTAAAATATTTGCGTTCCACGAGCTTGGGATGCTCATAGCATTGTCACAACCGAAACGGATTTTGTGATGATGATATAAAGGGTTCTCCAAGGTTGTGGAATATTCTTAAGATCACGTGAGAATGCTTAGTGATAACCCACAAGCTTCGTCATACCCAATATCAATCAAAATTGCGAACCGTCTCTTCAAGAGGTGCGGCAGAGTATTCGATTGGTATGATGTCGGGAATGAGGAGAAGCGCCTTAAGTCTCACGGTGTGATGGTGATTTGTTTGTGGTTGAGAGTCACGGTCACAACATTACGTCCTTTGATCATTTGCATTGTATTCCGTAAGTGCTGTATGTAGATCTTGAACGATGGCGAGTTGGTGAGCATGTTACGATAGGATGATTCTTGAGAATATCCGCGCAATGAGACAAGAAGACTCGGCGGTGAGAGTTTCAAAGTCAACACAGTTTGTTCTTCACAATCTTCATTGGATAACCATTTGGGAAGATATCAGCAATGGTGAGAACATTTGGTGCATCCACATTCATTTGAGCGTCCATGTCGTGATCTGAAATATATTTAGCCAAAAGAACCAATATATCGAAAGACATTATGTTAGCCAACAGATGGTTTTATTGTCTAATTATTGAATGTGCTATGTCGATGATTGTTACGAGTCCAAAGTCACTTGTATGTCCAATAGTCTGATGACGTCGTGATAAGTACCATGAGTTAGTTAACTTTAAGTTTTAAAGTTCATGTTATCACATATTTTTCACAACATATTAAACGTTTAAGCTTATTAGTGACATTATTGGTTTCGTGACGTTATGATTTATTTATTTACAAGTTTGCAAGCGTAACAATTCATAATGAAGGTTTGATCAAGGCTTAGGCGTGAAATGGTAGCTTATGCGTAAACGGGAGAGTTATACGTGTGAGCGCAAGCTTATGCGTGGGATCCTTACTACAGTAAGAAATATTACAGCGTGGGAAAAGGGACCTTATGCGTAGAGCTTAGGCGTGGCGTATATAAACCTTACGCGTAAGGATTACTCGTGAGTAGACCTTATGCGTGAGGTCATTGTTCACATATCCTTCACAGGATCTGCGTGGTCCCTTATGTAGAACCTCACGCGTAAGATTTCTCTTACGATAACATGCTACGCGTAAGGTGATCCTTATGCGTAGATATCTAACAACCTTGATTCAGATTTTTACGTGTTGCAAACCTGAAATAAAATCATCATAGCATCAATATTAACACACACATTCATTCTATAACAGATTTAATCACAAACACTCATTCAAACAGTTAGGTGTAGAACGTTTGTTACGCGTAGCCTAAAACCCTAAAGTTCAAGAATTACGCGTATGAAATCTAGCCATAGGATTTGCACCAAACTGATTCTGGGAGGTCTTAGAGGCATAGTAAGTTGTCCTATCCAAGTTTTAACAGCAAACATGTCATAGATCAAAAATACCCAAACCGTATGAACATAAACCCTAAATTCCAATTTATGAATCATTAGTGTTTCTGGGTGATATCTGGGCCTAGATATGATCAATTTAACTTGACAACAACCTCCTACAACAATATTTTTCACCAAAAACGTTCTCATTTGAAAATACCCAAAACGACTCATGAACCCTAATTTTGAAAAACGAACAATTCGTGTTTCTGGGTGGATTATATTGATGAAAATGGTTTTAGTACATAGTTTTGAATATTTTAACACCATTACATCATTAAAAAACACACGCATGATGATCTTATGTTCTTAAGCTTACGCGTAGAACATAAAGATCATCATATCACACGTTCTAGCCATTGGATTTGCATAAAATTCAAAACCCTTGCTTGTAATTACGTTTAGATTACGAAAACACTTACAATTTGATGATCAAAAACACGGATTTGAATCTTGAATATTAGGCGTAGGATGAGTTTGGTGAATAATAAATGTGATGAATTTAATGAATTAGGTGGAGTGTTTTATGAAATATAACTTTGAGGTTTTTACAGTTTTAGTCCCTCCACATATTCTATTTTCATTCAATGCCATTTAACTTCTATTTTGGTTACCAAACGAAAGATTTTAGGAAAGAACATTGACGACACTCTCCCTCGGCTTAAGAAATAATGAAGTTTTATAAATATTAGTCCGAGGAGTGTCAGAAAACCAGAAATGTGACCACCATTATTAAAAGATACAACCGGGATAAAGTGACATGCAAGTACAAGGTTTTATGAGGCGAAAAATATTTGCTTTCTCCCCCTCGACACTTGATCGGAAAAATCTTGAAATTTGAAAGATTTGAGTGTTGACGGAAGATTTGTACTTGCCATGTTAAAAGAAATAGGAGAATATTTTTATTGTTTTATCAGATTTTATAATTTTGTATTTTGTTTTGAAAGATATTTACAAAAGAGATTTTGGTGTTTGTTGGTTTTAAGAATGTTTTAAGAGTTCATCCGGTTCCTCGTGAGTCAAACACTACATACCAATCCGGTGGACCAACTCATTAAACCTAGCGGGAGCTAAGGCTTTGGTGAGAAGATATGCCAATTGGTATTCAAGACCACAAAATATAATTCAACGGTACCACATTCCACGTGGTCCTTGATGAAGTGATATCGAAGATCGATGTGCTTTGATTTGAATCTTTGAACCGGGTTGCGAGATCGCAATAGCACTCCGATTGTCGCGATACATTGGGATTCATCAAACACGTAACCATAGTCTTTGAGTTGTGTTCTCATCCAAATGACTTGGCCTTGCATAACCGATAACGCCTGCGTCGTTCGGGTCAAGGAAACTTCCTTTTCTTGAGCAAGTTTTATAACACCCTAGGCGGTGAACCTAATCGTTGTAGTGTAGTAATTAGGGTAAGCCACGGTATTGATATCGTTCTCTGGGGAATAGGAATGCTAGTAGGGAGTTACTACGCTAAGGTTAAGGTTGAGGAAGATTATTTTTATCTTTTTATATTTTATGAAAATGGAAAAGTACGAATCTCGGGTATTGGATTTGGGGTTGGTATTTCTACCGATTACTCTACTATTATCTAATTATCTAAACTAAGGTTGTGGGAGTCTATGTCTAATTAATGTGTGCTCGTATGATAGTTTAAAGATGTGTTTACTTAGTTTGTATTACTCCTTAATTATCTCCTATTGATGGTTGAGTGTCACGTCTTATTCCTAGTTGCGTTGTGTTTCTAAAGTTGTAGGGTATCGTTTCTCCTAACTCTTTGAACTTACCAAAGGGTCTTGTCTACAAATCCACGTAGAGATTATAGACTCTACTCTAAGGCACTCTTCGGATGTTTTAGCCTACAATCACTCGGGTAATCATACTCTAAGGTTCACAAAGATGAATCAAGCATTAAGTACACAACGAATGACCTATCGCATTACTAGATCATTAATCAACTAAGATAAGAAACAACCAATCAATATTCAATAATTAAGTTTCATACTTCCTAAGCAAACACACAAATAAATTAGCGGGACATGGAGAACATGCAAGCATACACACAAATAATCAAAGACATAATTGAATTAATGAAGCAAAGACTTATCTTGGTGTAAGATAGGGTTAAAACCCTAAAATCTTGTACAAGACACCTTAGGTTCGGTTTTAGGTTTTACTCCAAAGACTCTCCACACAAATACCGAAAAATTCGGATTCTATATATAAGATTACAATTGCGCGGCGTCACCTTATGTTTAGTGGCGCGTCGTGTCGCCGCTCATTAGGGTTTCGTCTTGGCCACGTTAACCTTGCGACGGCGTCACCTTATGTCCGTGGCGCCGTCCTCTTGACCGGCGTTGTGCGGATCGCATCTAGGCCGTGCGAGTAGCGACGACCTACTCTTTCACAACTAGGCGCCGTCTCTTGAAAACACGAGTTTTGCGTTCGACCCGTCACAATAATTCTCCGACGGCGTCGCAAATAGAACTGACGCCGTCGCCTTCTACATTCAATGATCGTGAGTGTCGATTTCGACTTTGGCCATTTTCTTCATATATTCGCGCCTTTCTGTCCAAATAAGCGTCATTCCGGACATTTTGCCTTCACGAGACCTAAAAGTGAAAAGGGCGATATTAAGCAATAACGGATACAAAGTGGTCAAATAAGGACTTAAACGACCCTCAAAATGGTACCTTTTAAAACCTTATCAAATATCCCTACACTTGTTATTTGCTTGTCCTCAAGCAAATGTGCTTTAGCCAATTAATTTATAAGTTAGGGGTCATTCGACATTAATTCAAAGCGGTCCACAACACATATAAGCCCATAAAAGTCATAACAAGCACGGAAATTACATACTAGCACCTCACATGGGGTGTTTGGATACTCACATCTCTCTCGGTGTATAAATGAAATATAACAATATAGGAAATGGAAGATAAACACTCATTAACCGGTCCTAGTACATAGATTACCATAGGCTTGAGAATAGATCAAACCTCCATCGCTTTGGCGTAAGCACCTAGGAAATACTATCAAAGAGGTCTTTTAAAGGGTTGTAATGTTAGGCTTACGGTAGGAAATAAGGGTTTGGTGGGATAGGCTATTTAGTGGTGGTAAGTCAAAAATCTTTATGTTAGCGCATATGAAGAATGGCGTTGCTAAGCCAAGACTCGACACTCTAAACTCTAGATAAGCTGAAATAAACAAACATAAATTTAAAGGATAGATGTAGGATGGTAGCCGTAGTTATTTTTTTATTTATTTATTTTTTTTTTTTATTTTTTTCTTTTTTTTCTTTTTCTTTTTTCGATTTTTTTTTTTTTTTTTTTTTTTTTCAATACACTTTTACTCTACCATCCTCTACGATAACATCAAAATACTAGGGATTTCTGAGGACATCCCTACACTTGAGTTTTATTATTCTAACACTAATTTGACCCGATTTGAAAAGATCAAAACACTTGGGGTACATTATTACATAAACAAAGGGAATTTGAATTTAACGTTCCCTTCCGTCATTTCATAAACTTTAACTTTTCCCATGAATCCCAATCATCCCAAAAGCGTATACAAAGGATATGACTCGACTTAGCAACTCATGCAAGTAACTAGATAATTGAACTAAGGGTTTAAGGTGATAACAAATATTTGCACTAAAGTGAGTGCATAAGGGGTGAGCTAAAGCGATTTGGGTGTATATTTGGGGTGGGGTGTAAACAATGCTCTTCATTGATATTCGGAAAACCGAAATATCACGAGAACCGCGAAAAGGATAGGCTCGAGGGGTTAACTAGGGTATCGTGTACTAAAAATGAGTACAACGCAAAGGGTGTGGGGAATTACTCAACCGATGTGGAAGAAGTAATTATATTACGGTATCAAACAAGGGTTTATCCTAATGCCTCTTATCATTTAGTTATTCCTAACTACACAAGTGTAGCCTCACTTGCGATCTCGGAATGCATCACAAAACAAGTTCTAGAATCTAATATACTACCGGTTCACACTCTAAGCATTAAAGATGAATGCTTTAATTCCTACTAATCTAAGGCGATCCTCACATTTTGGGTGGAATTTGGGTGGTAAGGGTTTTTGTGCTAGTCATGCAACTTCCTATCCGTGAGGCGCTTTTGTTAAGACTAATGGCCCACTCCTATATGTCATAAAAATTTTAAATTTGGTGCCAAAATTACCCTAACCGACATTTCTCATGGATTATTACACAATCACAATTGGACAAAGCAAATAGTCAAGGATAAGCATAGTTTCAAAGTTCCGTTTATTTTCCCTCCTACACTTAAAGCGAACATTGTCCCCAATGTTCCCGAAAATATCAAAGTTATGATAAAGAAGGTAATTAAAAGCGAAGAAACTAATACTCCCCGATTAGCTCGGTAGGATCCGTGTAAAGTGGTGGTTAAATTCTTTTCAAGAAGAATTTTTGCGTGAAAAGCTCCTTCCAATCTTATGTAACTTCTTCTTGACAAACTAAACACGCACACTTGAAGAAAACAAACGAAACCTTGGCGTAAAATCGTGGTAATAATATATATAAGACTCGATTTAAACTAGGATATAATGCTTGTGGAATGAATGTTTCTGAATTTCTAAGAAAATTAAGACACGGAAAATTCCAAAAATTTATAAGTAGCTCGAAAGCGAGAAAAAGTAATCGATGTTTTACTCCTTCGGCGCCGTCGGTTGCAATCTGACGCCGTCGGTTATCCGACAAAAAGCGGTCTGCGATTTTCGGAAAAATTTACGGAAAATTTACATCTTTAGAATCTGGAAAATTTACGCAAAACATTCATTATGACTCGATACAAGCATTTGACTCGAACAAACAAACATATATATCTTTTAATTAATTGTTATTCTCATGTTTACGTTTCTTTTGGCGTGTGTAATCCTCCTACACTTATCCCTTATGTAAAATACCTTTATATGTAATTAAGGCGAAGTTAAAAACAAAATAAAGCATTTTACAAATTTAAACATGAGGATAAACAATTAATAAAAGATATATGACACTAACAAGCAAACAATTAAGCATGGGTTGCCTCCCGAAGCGCTTTTCTTTATTAAAGAGTCTTGTAGCTAGACTCGTAGTTGTGCTCCTCGTTGCCTCACGCATTCTCTCGTGCTCATACTTAAGCCATTCCAACGCTCTTTCATTCTTTTTGTAATCATCTCCTAATTCAAGGCATTTTTGTAATATCGCTTAGTTTTCTCATATGGGTACCTAAGCCCACTCTGCTTATCCCTTTCACTAAGCAATGGAATAGGGTCATTCTATTACAAACTTCGATGTCCTTATGTTTAAACCTAGGATGGTAGCGTGGCATTTGGTAGATGAAATCTTCGACCTCATCCGAGAATGTAATTAGACCATCAATCATCCGTTCATTCAACCTAGTCAATTTTTGAAAGGTTTTCCAAAAATTACTTGAGTGAGGTCCTTATCTATAAATTCTCCTAAGTCTTCTAAGACCATGAATTCAACCAAATAAGCAAAACTTCCAACAAACACGTGCAAATAAATGGCGCTTCGACAACATTGTTCCTTGATAAGTTAAGCGATTGACCTTGATTTTGTTGTATAGGTCCTTGAGATTAAGTTTAAAGGTAAGAATGAATTCAAATAAGCATCGAACCCTTCTAGTCCTATTTTGCAAGGGAATTGCATGTTAAAGGGCCATCTTTCTCAATCCTACACCTAGGGTCAAAACATTGGGAGGGTCTTCTTAATTTCATAATGACCTCTCCGCTATCAAGTGCCTCACCATAATCAAATTCTTCATCGAGAATCGAGTAGTAGAAAGGACTTTGTTGTTGCCAATTTATCTCATTATGCCCTAGGTGATTACCAAAATGGTGAGTAGGTGAAGGGTTTTGTGGGATTGCATTCTCAATCTCGGGATTGGGAGCGGGTAGAGTGAAGAATCTTGACGGAAGATACGGATCATGGTGAGTGATGGTTTTCTGAGCGAGGGTCACGAAGAAGGGGATAGACTAAGAGAAATCTAAAATGAGAAAAAATTTACTTGATAGGAATCAAGCAAAGAAACCTAAGCGAGGTGGACTACTAACTAGCTATTCTATTCCCGTGGTAAAAAACTTGATAACGCTACTGCGCGTCGTTCGGGGTCAAGGAAACTTCCTTTTCTTGAGCAAGTTTTATAACACCCTAGGCGGTGAACCTAATCGTTGTAGTGTAGTAATTAGGGTAAGCCACGGGTATTGATATCGTTCTCTAGGGAATAGGAATGCTAGTAGGAGTTACTACGCTAAGGTTAAGGTTGAGGAAGATTATTTTTATCTTTTATATTTTATGAAAATGGAAAAGTACGAATCTCGGGTATTGGATTTGGGGGTTGGTATTTCTACCGATTACTCTACTATTATCTAATTATCTAAACTAAGGTTGTGGGAGTCTATGTCTAATTAATGTGTGCTCGTATGATAGTTTAAAGATGTGTTTACTTAGTTTGTATTACTCTTAATTATCTCCTATTGATGGTTGAGTGTCACGTCTTATTCCTAGTTGCGTTGTGTTTCTAAAGTTGTAGGGTATCGTTTCTCCCTAACTCTTTGAACTTACCAAAGGGTCTTGTCTACAAATCACGTAGAGATTATAGACTCCTACTCTAAGGCACTCTTCGGATGTTTTAGCCTACAATCACTCGGGTAATCATACTCTAAGGTTTACAAAGATGAATCAAGCATTAAGTACACAACGAATGACCTATCGCATTACTAGATCATTAATCAACTAAGATAAGAAACAACCAATCAATATTCAATAATTAAGTTTCATACTTCCTAAGCAAACACACAAATAAATTAGCGGACATGGAGAACATGCAAGCATACACACAAATAATCAAAGACATAATTGAATTAATGAAGCAAAGACTTATCTTGGTGTAAGATAGGGTTAAAACCCTAAAATCTTGTACAAGACACCTTAGGTTCGGTTTAGGTTTTACTCCAAAGACTCTCCACACAAATCTTGAAAAATTCGGATTCTATATATAAGATTACAATTGACGGCGTCACCTTATGTTTAGTGGCGTCGTCGTGTCGCCGCTCATTAGGGTTTCGTCTTGGCCACGTTAACCTTGCGACGGCGTCACCTTATGTCCGTGACGCCGTCCTCTTGACCGGCGTCGTGCGGATCGCATCTAGGCCGTGCGAGTAGCGACGGCCTACTCTTTCACAACTAGGCGCCGTCTCTTGAAAACACGAGTTTTGCGTTACGACCGTCACAATAATTCTCCGACGGCGTCGCAAATAGAACTTGCGCCGTCGCCTTCTACATTCGGCGTGAGTGTCGATTTCGACTTTGGCCATTTTCTTCATATATTCGCGCGTCCAAATAAGCGTCATTCCAGATTTTGCCTTCACGAGACCTAAAAGTGAAAAGGAACGATATTAAGCAATAACGGATACAAAAGTGGTCAAATAAGGACTTAAACGACCCCTCAAAATGGTACCTTTTAAAACCTTATCAACAACGACCGACATGGCTACATATTACGCCTACGTTGAAAGATGTACAATCCGCTTCTTCGATTGCCACGACACCGGTTTGTCACCAAGAAATTGTAGTGCTCAAGTACTTTTCCGAGATTAGCACATCGAAAAGCTATTAGTTCAAAACGAGAATCCTTCGGATACAGTTCCCAAATTAATGATGTATCGGAGGATTCTTTTAGCCTCGATTGGTCTCCCGATAACGGGAGCAAGATATCTGACAAAGACAATATCGGTCTACCTTAGATACATGAGAGACCCAATGATACTACGGTATTTTGTAGGGTCGACTAGTTTCCCATGCAAATCGCGTCTAGCTTCTTGGTATGTGACATTGGTGTGGCATAAGTATCATAAGTATTCATTCAATTTGTTCGAATTTCAAGGGCATATTTGGATGACTTAGAAAAATACCACGGGTGATTGATGAACATGCAATCCAAGAAAGAATGTAAGTTCACCCATCATTGACATTTCAAAATGTTTTGTCATAAGTTTTGCAAAAGCATTTGAGTATTTTAAATGTGTTGACCCAAAATGATGTCATCCACATAAATTTGAACGATTAAAATATGTTCCCGTGATATTGTATGAAAAGTGTAGGGTCGACCGAACCTTTGGTGAAATTATTGGCAATCGGGAAAGATGATAACTTATCGTACACGCCCGAGGAGCTTGTTTGAGACCATACGAGCTTTGTTCGGTTTGAAAACATGGTTGGGAGCTGTGGATCAACGAATCCTTACGGTTGGTCGACGTGACCGTTTCTTCGGTTTACCATTCGGAAAAGCCGTTTTGACATCCATTTGAAAGACCGTGATGTTAAGATGAGCGCGACGCGAGAAATATCGAACGACCTCAAGACGAGCAGCCGGAGGAAAAGATTCTTCAAAGTCAATACCTCTTCCCGACGATAACCCTTAGCCACCGAGGCGTGACTTGTTTCGATTACATTCCCTTCGTAATCCAATTTGTTTTCCAAATCCACTTTAGACCAATGACGAAGACCCTGTTGGTCTTTCAACCAATTCCCATACTTCAAGGCGTTTGAATTGATTGAGTTCTTCTTGTATGGATTCAATCCGGTTGTCTTTTGTCATTGCGTCTTTGATGTTTTAGGTTCGATTGGCGAGCGGTGAGTGCATAAATGCAATGTTCACCGTCTGTGAACACGTTGTCTCGTAACGTTGGTTGATTCGGGTTGCCAATAATATTTTCTAGAGGATGGTCTTTTGTCCATCGATGTGTAGATGGTTGATGTTGGTATACATTGTGCGATTACGAGGATTCAAATGGCTTGTAGATGATTCCAGCGACGTCAGTGCATGATTTCATTAGCAAACGGGTTGAAGAAGCATTTGGATCAAAACCTGCGGTGGGGTACTTGATTGTTTAGAACATCATCGGTGATTGGCGTCATTGAGCAGTTTGTTCAAGCTGTTGTTGTGGAGTCAGCGGTGGTGCTTCTTATTGTAGTTGTTGTAGCGGTGTATCGGTATAAGAGTATTATCGGTTGAGCGGTGAAACAACGGATACACCTAGAGCACATTCATCAATATCGTCCTTTGAAGAGGAGCAAATAGTCTTTCCATTTGTTGAAGTGTAGTGGGGCTTGATTCAGCGATGATGGGGTTTGAGGAAGTTTAAGCGGTTATGACGGGTTCCAAGTTGTTATACTCAGAAGCCATATCTGTAAGTTCATCAAAATGAGCATGAATCGTTTCCATAACTTGCTTTACGACGATTCTAGATCCGGTAACCTTTAGAATTCTCACAATATCCAATAAAGACTCCAATGTCAGCTTTGGCTTTGAGCTTTCCAAAGTCATCACGATCATTATTCGGATAGCAAATGGATCCAAATACATGAAGGTGTTTGAGATTCGGTTTACGGTTGTGGAGAAGCTCAAATGGTGTTTTGTTGTGGCGTTTTGTAATCATTAAGCGGTTCTGAGTGTGGCATGCAGTTGACACGACTTGACCCAGTAATGTCGGAAGTTTAGCATTGATTAACATCGTTACGGCGGCCTCCACTAGCGTGCGCTTTGGTCTTTCAACAACTCCGTTTTGTTACGGTGTGCGGGCAATAGATGTTTGATGCTCAATTCCACTTTCTCATAATATTCCCGAAGAGTTTGATTTACAAATTCGGTTCCTTTGTGCATGCAATTTGTCGTGGTGTTCGGAGTCGAATTTGAATTTTCGTGAGAAAGGTGATGATCATCGTGGAGCACGATCTTTACTTGAAGAAATAAACCCAAGTCCATCTTGAGTAGTCATCAACAATTACCAAAATGTAGCGTTTGCCATTAATTGTCTGCACGCGCATCGGGCCACACAAATCCATGTGAAGAAGATGAAGCACATGCTGAGTGATGTGTTCCACCTTTGAAGGAAAGTAAGCACGAGTGCTTTTCCCTTGTTCACAAGCTGAGCATAGGTGATCTTTAGAATACCGGAATCGTGGGAGACCTTCAACAAGTTTGTGTCGTGCAAGATTGGTTATGGTTTGAAAGTTTAGATGTGAGAGACGACGGTGCAATAGCCAAGATTTTGTAGATGTAGCCTTTGAGAGTAGACATATGGGAGATGAAACGATCATGTCTTGCATGGAGATAGTGTAGAGGCCGGATGGCGTTGGCGGACATAATATCATTTCCTTGTAGATCACAAATGAAACAAGTTTTCTCCAAAGCGACTTCCAAATCTCCATCACAAAATTGACCACGAGAAAAGAGATTGTGGCCGAGACCTTCCATAATAAACCCTGCTAATTTCGATATTTCCATTGATGTAATCTCGTAACCCATGATAGTCTGAGTGATCATTCCCGAATCTGACGATTGCCAATGAACTTTGCAACAAAGTTTGATAACGATTAAGGTTACTGTCATGTGTCGGGAACATCCGCTATCAACAATCAAAGGATTATCTGTATCACCTGCATTACACACAGACGACACAGATGGATTAGAAGTAGATTTGGAACCCAAAAAGTTAGAGGGTTCCGAGGCAGTTATATTAGAATTACATACATTAATGATTTTAGGTATCCATTTAAATCCTAATGTATTATGTATCCATTTCTGCCATCTCCAACTAGTATTTGATTTAGTCTTAGTGAATGCACTAGGTGGTACTACATTCCTTGGAGGTGATCTTTGGAACTACTGAGGATATTAATGCGTTTCTTAGAATCTAAAGAGGCGGTTTACTGAGCACGAGACTTAGAAGCGATGAGTGGGCCTAGAGGTATTCGAATCTTAGGATTCCGTAAGCGTGACAAGATAGCCTTAGAAATACACTTATCATGACAATCGAATGCATACTTTTATGACAGATAACACAAGAAGCATCAGACTGAATATCAAAAGTACTTAAAGGTATTTTCCATTACATTTGCTAGACACAATATCTAAAGTGGGTGCAAGCTGGTTCTTATTCAAAGTCCTACGGTGTTCTTCTACTTGACATTCTTTATTTGTCTTTTCTTAGGTCGCAACTTCCTATTCTTCCTTGTATTGCTCCTAGGTTTGTGAAGTGCGGACGTTTGGAAAAGAGGCAACTATTCTGTTTGATGAGGGAAGCACATTAGTAACTTGTGTTTTTTAAGAGGGCATTCGGGTTCACGTTTACTAAGTGTTACATGTGCAATTCTCTTAATGATGCTAGTGAACTTGTTCATACTTTCTTAACATTTCCCTTAATTTAGAGATAGTGTGCACTAGTTCTTGATTTTCGAGCTAAGATTTCAAACAAAGTTCATGACTTCTTTAGTGTGCAAGATAATGATCAAGTTTGTTTGATGCTTCATCACGAGACTGTTTGAGTAAATCAAATATGACACCATATTCCTTTTTAACTTTTGCAAGTTCTTGTTCATATTTTGAGATTTGACATTTAAAAGACACGTTTTGATCATCCGGTTGCTCAATTTTTGGATAAGAAGATTTTGCATAGTAATCGGGCGATTTTGTTTTGATAAGCAAGTTGTTGATCGTGAATATCTTTTGACACCAATTAAGACGACGTTTGCATTAGAAAGCTCGTTTGACAATCGTTCATTTTCAACTTTTAAAGACTCGTTCGGAAGCGCATTATCGATATTCTCAACAATATCAGCAGAATCATGAGATATAGAATCGGATGCATATGCAGCAGTTATAATAACACAAGATTATTGATATCAAGACAAATAACATTTTCCAAGAGTCGATCAACATCTTTTCGCAACAATTTCTTTTCGTTTAATATTTGAAATCGATGTTTGTTTTCTCGAAAACTATTTTCATGAGACCAAGTTCCTTGTGAAAATCCCTTTCCCGATATAGTGCGAGTTTTTCAAAATTTTGACATGGGGTAAAATTCTTTTTGAAAAATGTCTCTTTGTTCTCGTGCCAATGGCGGTGAAAATGTTCAACTTTTATTTGAGAATGAAATTCAATCTCACGTTCAAAAGTTTGATGTCAGATAAGAAAGTGTCAAAGTATTTGATAACACGACAACTTTCGGCTTTAGTTTTTAATTCACCAAGTGAAGGTAAAGGACCATTAATTTGTGCACCATTGTGTTGGGGACTAACTTCAGAAACTGGTGTGACAACCAAAGGTGTGTTTGGAGTATCTTGTTGTGTGACAAAAGTTACGGCTTTTGAATAGTTAAATGGTTTGTTATAAATGACATTTTCCATTTTGACCGACTCTCATCATGCATCTAATTCCTCCATGTGATTATATTCCACATGAGTCATAATTGAATCATCAATTCTATGTTCTGCCTTGTAAACTTGATTTGGTTTGAAAGCTCGTTTGAAAACTTAGGTTTGTATGTCGGCAAGAATCGGACCGTATCCATTTGGATTTGGTTTAAAAGTAAACTTTTGAATAGTTGTTATTGACTCACCATGTTTATAAGCGACATTTCGAAACTCTTTGATTTTGTGTTGTAAGTCGACAATTTCTTCAAGATAGTTATCTATTCGTTTCGAGGAATGCTTTTTGTACTCGGAGAACTTTGTTTGACAAGTTAACAACTCAGCCTTGGCTTTTTGAGTTTCCAAAGTAAGAGCGTTAAGTTGTTGTTTATGTTCATGTTTCATTTGTTCTATTTGAGACAACAAAGCATTCTTCGATGCGGCTAGATCACATATCTCTCGTTTTAAAGATTTTTCGTTTTGATAAGATTTAGCAAAAGCGACTTCAAAACCTTTTTCAAGTTTTTCTTGAGTTTTAAAACTTCGATTTGTTGAATTAAGCAATCGTTATCCCTGGTTAACAGTGCATTTTGAGCTTTTAATTTCATGCAAATTTCCAATCGAGAATTTTGGTCTTTAATTGAGGTTAGGAGCTCAGTTTCTCTGTCAGACAAAAGCTCATCTTGTTCAACGTAAGTCTCAACATGATCATTATTTAGATCCTCAAATATAACCACGGAGTCAACTTGATTATCAATATTAACCATAAGGTCATCTTGCTCATCAAATATAACTACGGGATCTATTTGATAATCATCGGAATGAGATGTGGAAGACTCATATTGAACACTCGATCCTTGTCGGATGGAGAAAGTGGCGGAGATATCGGATCATTGATGATAATTGTTTGTTCAGTACACGAGACAAGCCGTCGATGTCATACTGTTGGGCTGTATCACTCATGTGTAGAGCTTGCATTTGTGCCATCAACATCATCTTTGCATTAGCTTGCAAGTCCTCCATATCATCATCTCGAGTCGCATCGCCATAAAGCTCTGTTCCTTGTTTGATAGAGTACCACTAGCTTCATCCCAAGAGCGAGAGCATGGCCTTTTGGAAATAAGCGCCTCTTATCCTCGGTTTAGGACATGCATTAGCGGATGACCCTTCTCATTCTGATTATAGCATCGAAGACCATTAACCCCATTCTAAGCATTCCCTGTTCAACCACTTGAGTCCTTTGTCTGCGGAGCACCATGTTATTCCTTCCCATAGCATTGAACCTTGACCACCTCCCGTCGCGACCATAACCACGATTACGAACTTCAATCGTCCATTGTTCACAATAGCTCGATTTCGTGTATTAGATGAGGAATGAATGCGATTGTTGGATTTGTTTGTATAACGGCCAAATGCTTTAGCAATCATAACAAATCCTTGTTGCAATTCATCGAAGCATCGAGTCCTCATCGACTTCAGCGTAAAGAGCTTGAAGCGGTGTTGTTGTTGTATGGAACCAATTGATTTTGTTGAGTTTGTTGCTGTGACGGATCATAAGGTGTGATGGTTGCCGTCGGTTGAGGAGCGGGTTGAGGAGTTGTTTGAGGAGGAATATTAGTTTGAGCCCACAAAGCAAGTTGTTGATTGTCCAGAAGTGAAGGTGAAACAGTTTGGCCACGGATAATCCTTTCCTTATCAACTTCTTTCTGATGAGGTTTCAAATAATCGTACAACAATCCATATGTAGCATGACGCATATTCTTCGCTTGACGGAGAAAGATGACATACTTTTCCCATTCAGGACCAAGACTACTTAGTAACTTTGTATTGTGACAATTCGAGGCATGATTATGTTGTATTTGTCCAAATCATTAATGATGTCACGGCGATGATGATATGACTCTAATGTCTCTCCGGTTCAATCATGAAGTGTTCATAAGCCAAGTAGATTTTGGATTCCATGTCTTCTGATTAAGTGTTGTGCCTTCCATAAGAAGATGAATATGTTCCCACATTGCTTTTGCGATCTTTTGAGCATCCACTTGAAGGATTGGATTTGGTAGTCCTAAAAGGATGTATTGCATTGCAAGTTCATCGGCTTCATAGTGTAGAAGTTGATCACCGTGAGGTCAGAGCGATAGCAATGTTGGTGACAAACATCTCTTGGTGGATTAGCATCCGGATCTGCGGTGTAATGATGAATAGGCATCGAAATGGACCTTCCATAATGACCTTTTTAATAACTTTCCATGTGGCTTCTTTAGATCACAAAACCTAAAGAACCGAATTACCCATTGATCATAATTCCGGGAGTGAGCATTGGAGGTCTATCAAGTGAGCGACTTCATGAATTGATTGTTGGTCGCTAAGGCTTCACACATCTTGCCAAACCATGCCGGTTCCTTCATAGTATTCCTGGATGGATGTTGATTGTAGAAGTTTGTGTAAGGTTGTACTTGAAGACTTGGTGGTGGTTGAACCATTTGAGGTTGTGGAATTGCTGCAAGTTGTGGAGTATGTTGTTGATTAAATTGTTGTTAATAAATTGCTTGTTGTTGATTAAATTGTTGATGTTGTGGACTTAGTTGTTGTTGTTGTTGTTGTTGATTATAAGTATAAGGGAAATAGCTAGAGTATGGTGGTTGTGACATGTTGAAAACTTGTGTTGTTAAATGGATCTTTGTAGTCGAATGAACCTTTGTTGATGAAGTATCCTTAGGCGTAGAAATCACAATAAAGCCAAGTAACACTTATGCGAAAAAACACCAAAGTTACGGCGAATGACAAAAGTTAGCGTAGGTTTAGCTTACGCTAAGTAAGGAGAAAAGCACTAAAGTTATGCGTAAGCAGTAAGTTAGGCGTAGAAACTTTAGGCGTGGGATTACCTTATCGTAAGACCAAGCTTAGCGTAAGATGAATCTTATGCGTAAAAGTCTCACGCGTAGCTTTAGCTTATCGTAATTTTAGGGTTTTTTGCCCAAGTGATCTTTTACACTATCAAAGTGCAAAAGATATCCAAAGTCGACGTATTTTCAGGCTTATCCAAGCAAGAAAACACGGAGTAAACCACGAAACTGAAGATCAAACCAAGGAAAAAGTTACGCGTAAGTTTAGGGTTTCACTTACACGTAGGATTTAGGCAAAAGTGATTTTTTGCCAAGTGATGTTCCCAAACCAGGTTTTTGTGATGAAATAGCTTCAATATCACCAAAATAACACAAAAGTGTGAAACTTGATGATCCAAAGCTTAGAACACAGTTATGCGTAGAACGAAACTCTCGAACAAAAACTAGCTTAAAAACAATGATCCACGCGTAAAGTTTGAAACTTTTTGCCAAAAGATTATTTAACACCTTAAAATGTTGAAAGTACAAGAATCTTGGATTAAAAGTGTAAAAATGAGTTTTTAAGCGAATCAAAGTTCTAACCAACGAACCGTATGTTTTATGCGTAGGACCAAAACCCACTTCAAAAACAATACGTTCACCCAGCTATTTGGCTCTGATACCACTGTTAGGTCACCATATGTGTAACACAAGCATCAATATGTAGAGATAGAGAATAGAAGAGATCGGATGAACAATAATCAAACACACACACACGTATGAATGGCACGGTTATGCGTAGAGATGTGAATGAGAGAATAAATTGAACAACCAACCCTCAAGTGAGGGTTATTACAAGGTATATATAGGAGAGAGAGCTAGGGCAACACTCCTAGTCCCTTCCTTTCTCTTATGGGCTTGGGCCTAGGCTTATGGGCCTTCTACATAAGTCTAAGCTTAATTACTAACATAAAGGCCATATTAAGCTAACTATTACATATGAATCACTAACACTTGATTTAGGTTTAGGAGTGATTCCAACAATTATTTTTTATCTTTTTATGTTTTTTGGAAATGGAAAGGTACGAATCTCGGGGTTTGGATTTGGGGGGTTGGTATTTCTACCAATTACTCTACTTATCTAATTATCTAATCTAGTGGGTAGTGTATGTCTAATTATTGTGCTCGTATGATGATTTAAAGATGTGTTTACTTAGGTTTTATTACTCCTTAATTATCTCCTATTGATGGTTGAATTGTCACGTCCTTATTCTTAATTTCGTTGTGTGTCTAAGGTCGTAGGGTATGCGTTTATCCCTAACTCTTTGAAACTACCAAATGTTATTGCCTACAAAATCTCTAGGATTTATAAACTTAACACTAAGGTACTCTTCGGATGGTTTAGCTTACAATGACTCTAGGTACTATAAGCGAAGGTTCACAAAGATTAATCAAGCATTATCTACACAATGGATGACCTATCGCAATACTAGATCATTAACAATTAAGATAAGAGACAACCAATCAATATTCAATAATTAAGTTTCATATTCCCTTAGCAAACACACAAGTAAATTAGCCGGACATGGGAAACATGCAAGCATACACACAATTAATTGAAGACATACTTGAATTAATGAAGTAAAACACTTATCTTGATGTAAGATAGGGTATGGAACCCTAAAATAATGTACAAGACAGCCTTGGTTCGGTTTAGGTTTTTACTCCAAAGACTACACACCGAAAACTAAAAAATTCGGATTCTATATATCAGATTACAAATGCGACGGCGTCACCCTTTGATTTGTGACACCGTCGGTCGCCGTTATTAGGGTTTCGTCTTGGCCACGTTAGTCTTGGCGACGGTGCCACCTTATGCTTGTGCCGCCCTCTTGGTCTCGACGTCGTTCGGATCAAATCTAGGCCGTCGAGTTGTAACGCCTACTCTTTTAAAACACGAAGTCGTCACTTGTGAATGAGCAATTTGACTCTTGAGTCGTCACAAAATTTGTCCGACGGCGTCGCTAGTTGTGCTGACGCCGTCCCCCTGCCCCCATGATCCGAGTATCTCGGTTCTTGACTTTGGCCATTTTCTTCATTATATGCGCCTTTTCGTCCGAATAAGAGTCATTCTAGCATTTGCCTTCAAGATACCTAAAAGTGAAAAGAACGATATTAAGTAATAACGGATGCAAAGTGATAAAATAAGGGCTTAAACGACCCTCAAAAAGTACATTTAAAACCTTATCAAATATCCCTACACTTGGTATTTGCTTGTCCTCAAGCAAATGTGCTTTTAGCCAATCAATTTATAAGTTAAAGGTCATGAAGCATTAGTTTAGAACGATTCACAACACATATAAGCCCATAAAAGTCATAACAAGCACATAAATTATATACTAGCACCTCACATGGGGTGTTTGGATACTCACATCTCTCGGGTGTATATGAAATATAACAAATTGGAAATGGAAGATAAACACTCATTAACCGGTCCTAGTACATAGATTACCATAGGCTTGAGACTAGATCAAACCTCCATCGCTTTGGTGTAAGCACCTAGGAAAGACTATCCAAAAGGTCTTTTAAAGGGTAATGATAGGTTTATGGTAGGGAACAAAGGGTTTTGTGGGATAGGCTATTTAGTGGTGGCAAGTCAAAATTCTTTATGTTACAAGCATGCGAAGAATGGCGTTGCTAAGCCAAGACTCGACACTCTAAACTCTAGATAACTAAAACAAACAAACATAAATTAAAAGATAGATGTAGTATGGTAGCGGTTTTTTTTTTTTTTTTTTTTTATTTTTAACACTCTTTTTTTTCTTTTTCTTTTTTTTTGAATTTTTTCCATACACTTTTACTCTACCATCCTCTACGATAACATCAAAATGATAGGGATTTATAGGCACATCCCTACACTTGAGTTTTTATTACTCTAACACTAATTTGACCCGTATTGAAAAGATCAAAACACTTGGAGTACATTATTATGCAAATAAAGGGAATTTGAATTTAACGTTCCCTTCCCGTCATCTCATGAAGTTTAACTTTTCCCATGAGTCCCAATCGTCCTAAAACTGTGTACAAAGGATATGACTCGACTTAGCAACTTATGCAAGCAACTAGATAATTGAACTAAGGGTTAAGTGTGATAACAATAATGCACTAAAGTGAGTGCATACAAGGTAGGCTAAAGGCAATTTGGGTGTACATTTGGGGTGGATTGTAAACAATGCTCTTCATTGATATTCGGGCAAAACATCACGAGAACCATAAAAGGATAGGCTACGAGGGGTTAACTAGGGGTATCGTGTACTAAAAATGAGTACAACGCAAGGTGTGGGGAATTACTCAACCGATGTGGAAGAAGTAATTATATTACGGTATCGAACAAGGGTTATCCTAATGCCTCTTATCATTTAGTTATTCCTAACTACACAAGTGTAGTCTTACTAGCGATCTCGGAATGCATCACAAAACAAGTTCTAGAATCTATTATACTTCCGGTTCACACTCTAAGCATTAAAGATGAATGCTTTAATTCCTACTAATCTAAGGGCAATCCTCACATTTTGGGTGGAATTTAAGTGGTAAAGGGTTTTTTGTGCTAGTCATATAACTTCCTATCCATGTGTTGGAATCACTCCTAAACCTTAAATCAAGTGTTAGTTACTCATATGTAATAGGTAGTTTATTATGGCCTTTATGTTTGTTTAAGGTCAAGCTTATGTAGAAGGCCCATAAGCTTAGGCCCATGTCCAATAAGGAAAAGGGAAGGAGTAGGAGTGTTGCCCTAGCTCCTTGCCTATAAATACTCTTGTATAACCCTCACTTGAGGGTTGGTTGTTCAATATTTCTCTTTCACAAACACTCTACGCATAACCGGTCATAGCATAACGTGTGTGTGTTTGGTTTATTGTTCAATCGCCTTTATCTCTTTCTATTAAGCTTGTGTTGTAAATCTAGTGACCTAACAGTGGTATCAGAGACCTAACTAGTTGGATGAATCGTTATTTCTTGAAGTGGGTTTTGGTCCTACGCGTAGAATAACATACTACTTTGGATCGCTTAAAACTTGTTTTTACACTTTTAATCCAAGATTCTTGTACTTTCAACGTTTTAAGGTGTTAAAATACTTGTTTTTGGCAAAGCGTTTCAATCTTTACGTGGATCTAAGTTTTTATGCTTGTTTTTGTTCGTGGGTATCGTTCTACGCGTAACCCGTTTAGCTGTTTTGGTTCATCAAGGTTCACACTTTTGTGTTATTTTGGTACCTTTAACGCTATTCCATAACAAAAATCTGGTTTAGAAACAAATTTGGGCATAATCATTTTTACGAGTAAGATTACGCGTATCAAAACCCTAATCTTACGCGTAACTTTATCCGTGGCTTGATCTTCGTTCTCGTGGTTTACTCCGTGTTTTCTTGCTTGGATAAGCACGAAAATCGTCGACTTTGGATATCTTTTGCCTTTGTGATAGTATAAAAGATCATTTGGGCAAAACCACAATCTTACGCATAAGCATAAAGCTTACGGCGTAGAAATCCTACGCATAAGACTAATCTTACGCCTAAGCCTTGTCTTACGCATAAGGTAATCCTCGCCTAACTTTCTCGCCTAACTTTGTGTCTCGCCTAACTTTAGAGTCTTTTCCATACTTACGCGTAAGCTAAAACTACAGCGTAACTCTCTTTGTTACGCGTAACTTTGGTGTTTTACGCATAAGTTCCACTTGGTCTCTTGTGATTTCTACGCCTAAGGAAACTTCGTCAACAAAGGTTCATTCGACTACAAAGATCCATTTTTACCAACACAAGTTTTCAACATGTCACAACCACCATACTCTAACTATTTCCCTTACACTTATTCTCAACGACCACAACAAGTAAGTCCACAACATCAACAATGGAATCAACAACAAGCAATTTATCAACAACAATTTAATCAACAACATACTCCACAACTTTGAGCAATTCCTCCACCACAAATGGTTCAAACACCGCCAAGTCTTCAAGTTCAACCCTACACAAATGACTTCAATCAACATCCATCAAGGAACACTATGAAGGAACCAACTTGGTTTGCAAAGATGTGTGAAGCTTTAAGCGACCAACAATCAATTCATGAGGTGGATCACTTGATAGACCTCAATGCTCACTCCGAAACTACGATCAATGGGTGATAAGGTTCTTTAGGTTTTGTGATCGAAGAAGCCACATGGAAAGTTCTTAAAGAAGGTTATCTTGGAAGGTCCATTTGAGATGCCTCTTGTCATTGTGCCGGAGATCCTAATGCTATTCCACCAAGAGATGAACAAGCGAACATTGCTCATTGCGGATTTAAATCAAGCGAACTTCTACACTATGAAGGCGATGAGCTTGCAATGCAATATATCCTTTTAGGATTACCTAACCCAATTCTTGAAGTGTTGATGCTCAAAAGGCGCAAAGGAAATGTGGGAACATATTCATCTTCTTATGGAAGGATCGTACTCAATCGGGAGGATTTGGAATCCAAAATTTACTTGGCTTATGAACACTTCATGATTGAACACGAGAGACACTAGAGTCTTATCATCATCGATTTTAGACATCATCAATGATTTGGATAAACACAACATCATCATGCAAAGAATTGCGGTGAATACTAAGTTCTGAGTAGTCTTGGTCTGAATGGGAGAAGTATGTCATTTTCTCCATCAAGCGAAGAATATGCATCATTCTACATATGGATTGTTGTACGATTACTTGAAGCCTCATGAAAAGGAAGTTGATCGGGAAAGAATTCTCCGTGCTCAAATTGCTCCACCTACACATCCGGAAAATCAACAACTTGCTTTATATGCTCAACAAAGTTATCCTCCTCAACAAGCAACTCAACCAACTGTCACACAAAACGATCATTCATAGCAACAATCTCAACAAAATCAACTGGTTCCATACAACAACCACAATGCTCAATCAATTGTCAGTGAAGCTAATGAGGACATCGATCCATTCGATACATTGCAACAAGGATTTGTTATGATTGCTAATGCTTTTGGCCGTTATACCAACAAATCCAACAATCGTATTCGTTCCTCATCTAACACACGAAATCAGGCTATTGTAAACAATGGACGAGTTGAAGTTCAGAATCGTGGTTATGGTCGTCGGATGGGCGGTGGTCAAGGGTTTAATCTTTGTGGGTGGGAATAACAACGAGCTCGGTGGTGGAACAAGGAAATGCTCGAGAATGGGTTGAATGGTCTTGATGCTACAATTGCAATGAGAAGGACACTGGCTAATGCATGCCCAAAGCCGAGGACTAGGGGCGAGTGCTTATTTCAAAGAGGCTCTTCTTTTGGCTCTTAAGGATGAAGGCTGGTGGATCTCTCACAAACAAGGAACATAGTTTTATGGCGATCGCAGACTCGGATGATGATATGGAGGACTTGCGAGGCCAATGCATGATTATGTTGATGGCTAATATGCATGAGTTACACATGAGTGACACAGGCCCGATGTATGACATTGATGGCTTGTCTCGGTGATCTGAATCATTCTGGATTGTTGATAGCGGATATTCCCGACACATGACGAGAAACCTTAAGCGTTATCAAACTTTATTGCAAAGTTCATTGGCTTTGTCGATTCGGGAATGATCGCCAGCGACTATCATGGGCTACGGAGACTATATCAATGGGAACATCGAAATTAGCGGGGTTTACTATGTGGAAGGCCTCGGTCACAATCTGTTTTCGATGGGTCAATTTTGTGATGGAGATTTGGAGGTTGCTTTGGGGAGAAAACTTGTTTCATTCGTGATCTACAAGGAAATGACCTTATGTCCGGCTCGCGTAATTCTAGTCGTTACACTATCTCTATGCAAGACATGGTTGCTTCATCTCCCATCGCTTACTTTCAAAGGCAACATCAACAAAATCACGGCTATGGCACCGTCGTCTCTCACATCTAAACTTTCAAACCATCACCAACCTTGCTCGACACAAACTAGTTGAAGGTCTCCCACGATTCCGGTATTCAAAAGATCACCTTTGCTCGACTTGTGAACAAGGAAAAAGCACTCGTGCTCATTTTCCTTCAAAGGTGGAACACGACTCTCATCATGTGCTTCATCTTCTTCACATGGATTTGTGTGGCCCGATGCGGCGTGCAAACAATCAATGGCAAATGCTACATCTTAGTAATTGTTGATGACTACTCACGATGGACTTGGGTCTACTTTCTTGAAGCAAAGACCAAGCTCCACAGATGATCATCACCTTCTCACGAAAATCTCAAGTTCGACTCCGAAACACCGTCGGACAAATAAGAGCAGACAAAGGCTGAATTTGTTAACCAAACCCTTCATGACTTTTATGAGAAAGTGGGAATTGACATCAAACATCTATTGCGTACACCGAACAAAGCGGAGTTGTTGAAAGATGAAACCGAGCGTTAGTGGGCTGCAAGAACAATGTTAATCAATGCTAAACTTCAGATTACTTGTGGGCGGTCGTATCATCTGCATGCTATACTCAAAACCGATCTATGATTACAAAGCGCCACAACAAAACACCTTTCGAGCTTTTCACAACCATAAACCGAATCTCAAACACTTTCATGTATTTGGATCCTTTGCTATCCGAATAATGATCGTGATGATTTTGAAAGCTCAAAGCCAAAGCCGACATTGGAGTCTTTATTGGATATTGTGAGAATTCTAAAGGTTCCGGATGCGGAATCGTCGTACCAAGCGGTGATGGAAGCGATTCATGCTCATTTGATGAACTTACGGAAATGGCTTACGAGTATATGACTTAGAACCCGGTCACAACCATTTAAACTTCCTCAACCCCAATCATCGGTGAACAAAGCCCCCACTCACTCGTCAACAAATGGAAAGGTTATTTGCTCCTGCATTCGGTGATGATATTGATGAGCGTGCTCAAGTGTATCCATTGTTTCCATTGCTCAACGATAATACTCTTATACGATACACTGCTACAACAACTAATGTTGAAGAAGCACCACCGTTGACTCCACCACAACAGTTGAACAAATCGCTTCCAACAATGATGAACCGGTGATGATATTCTTAATGAAGTACCCCGCTGCAGATTTTGATCCAAATCGTTCTTTAACCCGTTTGCTAATGACACCGCTGCTTTTTGATGTCGCGGAATCATCAACAAACCATTTGAATCCTCGAATCGCACAATGTATACCAACATCAACCCTCAACACATCGTTGGACAAAAGACCATCCTCTGGAAAATATTATTGGCAACCCAAATCAACGGTGGTTACGAGACAACGTCTTCGCACGGATGGTGAACATTGCATTTATGCACTCGCGTGCGCCATACGAGCCTAAAAACATTAAAGATGCAATGACAAAAGACAACTAGATTGAATCCATGCAAGAAGAACTCAACCAATTCAAGCGTCTTGAAGTATGGGGCGGTTGAAAGACCAACGAGGGTCTCGTCATTGGTCTCAAATGGATTTGGAAAAACAAATTGGATCTTTGAAGGAATGTAATCCGAAACAAGTCACGTCTAGTTGCTAAGGGTTATCGTCGGGAAGAGGAATAGACTTTGAAGAATCTTTTGCTCCGGTTGCTCGTCTTGAGGTTGTTCGGATATTTCTCGCGTTCGCGGCTCATATGAATATGACGGTCTTTCGGATGGATGTCAAAGCTGCGTTTCTCAACGGACAACCTGAAGAAAAGCGGTTTATGTCGACCAACTTGAAGGATTCGTTGATTCGAGTTCCCGAACCATGTCTACAAACCGAACAAAGCTCTTTATGGTCTCAAACAAGCCCCTCGGGCATGGTGCGATAAGCTATCATCTTTCCTCATTGCTAATAATTTCACCAAAGGTTCGGTTGACCCAACTCTTTTATACAATATCACGGGCACATATCTTAATTGTTCAAATTTACATGGATGACATCATTTTGGGTCTACACACAAAAAGTTTTCAATCGCTTTTGCAAAACTAATGAAGAAAATTTTGAAATGTCCATGATGGGTGAACTTACGTTCTTTCTAGGATTACAAGTTCATCAATCACCCGTGGTATTTTCTTGAGTCGATCAAATATGCCCTTGAATTGTTAAACAAATTTGGAATGAAAACACTGTGATACTTATGCCACACCAATGACTCATACCAAGAAGCTGAGCGATTTACATGGGAAATTAGTTGACCCTACCAAATACCGAAGTATTATTGGGTCTCTCATGTATCTAACAACTAGAGACACGATATTGTCTTTGCCGTTTATCTATGCTCCCATTATCGATCGCGACCAAGCTGAAACCCACCTCTCGAGGCTAAAAGAATCCTCCGATACATCAAGGAACCATTAACTTGGGGATCGGTATCGAAGGATTACGGTTTTGAACTAATCGCTTTTGAGGCCGACCACGCGGGATGCTTAGACTCGAGGAAAAGTACTTGAGAGCACTACAATTTCTTGGTGATAAAGCGGTGTCTTGGCAATCAAAGAAGCGAGGATTGTACATCATTGTCATCAATCGAAGCGAGAATATGTAGCCATGTCGCGTGTTGTGCTCAAGTTATCTGGATGAGAACACAACTCAAAGACTATGGTTACGTGTTGTGAGAATCCCGATGTCTTTGCGACAATCAGTGCCATTGCGATCTCGTGCAACTCGATTCGACACTCGAAATCAAAGCACATCGATCTAAGCTATCATTTCATCAAGGACCACGTGGAGCAGTGCAGTTGAATTATACTTGTTGGTGCAGAATACCAATTGGCATATCTTCTCACCAAAGCCTTGCCTCCCGCTAGGTTTAATGAGTTGGTCCACCGGATTGGTATGAGGTGTTTGACTCAAGAGGAATTGGATGACCTCCTAAAGCAGTCTTAAAAACACATCAAACACCAAAACATCTTTTGTAAATAATTTTTCAAAACAAAATACAAAAATATAAAACCTAATAAAACAACAAAAATATTCTTCTAATCTAATTTTCTTTCAACATGGCAAGTACATTTCTTCCATCAACACTATAATCTTTCAAAATTCGGTATTTTTCGATCAAGTGTTGAGGGGAGAAAATAAATCATAACTGTTTCAAAACATCTGTGTACTTGCATGTTATCATATCCCGGTTGTTTCTTTTATCAATGGTGGTAAAGTTTCTGGTTCAATGACACTCCTCGGACTAAAATTTATAACCTTTCATCATTTTCTTAAGTCGAGGGGAAGTGTCGTCAAAGTTATTTCCTAAAATCTTTGTTTGGTAACCATAATGGAAGTTAAATGGCTTTGTATGAAAAAGGAAAAGGTGGAGGGACCAAAACTGTCAAAATGTTAAAGTTATTTTAATAAAAACACTCTCCACCTAACTATTCCATCACATTTATTACTTACACCAAAAAGGATCCTACGCCTAAAAATCGTTTGACAAATCCGTGTATCGGATCATCAATTGTAAGTGATTTTGTGTTTATAACAAGTTTTTAAGCAATGGTTTTGAATTTTTCAAAATCCAACGGTTCAATCTTGAGATATCATCGATTTTGTGTCTTCTGGCGTAGCGCAAGAACACCAAATCATGAAAGGGTGTTTATGGTTAAAGGGTTGTGTCAAAGCGTTCTTAAAACATCAATGATACTTTTTAATCATCTAAACGCACCCGAAACACTAATTGAATGTATTTGAAAACTAGGGTTTATGCGTGGATTTTGGTTTTTTCCAAACGAGAATGTTTTGGTGAAAAAGATTGTTGTATAAGGTTACTATCAAGTTGAATTGATTATATCCAGGCCCAGATTACACCCAGAAACACTAATTAATCATATAATGGAAATTAGGGTTTTGTGTTCATACGGTTTGGGTACTCTTGATTCTTGACACTTTTGATGTTAAAACTTGACCAAAACAACTTTATATGCTTCTTAGGACTCCCTGAAACACTATGGTGCAATTCCTATGGCTAGAAATCTTACGCGTAATTCTTGAACTATTAGGGGTTTTTGACTTACGCGTATGTGTTTCTACGCATAAATGTTTAACATGTTTTCATGCCATGATTTGTTGTAAAATGAATATGTGTGTTAAGATTGATGTTATGATGATTTTATTTCAGGCTTGCTACGCATAAAACTCAGAATCAAGGTGTTTGTTACTCTACGCATAAGGATCACCTTACGCGTAGAAAGTTATGCGTAAGAGAAATTTTACGCGTAACTGTTACGCGTAAGGTTCTACAATGGGACTACGCGTATCCTGTGAAGGATATGCGTAAGCGATGACCTCTCACGCATAAGGTCTACTCTTACGAGTAAGCCTTACGGCGTAAGGTTTTTATCGCCCACGCGTAAGCTCTACGCATAAGGTCCCCTTTCCTCGCGTAACATTTCTTACGCGTAAGTAAGGATCCTACGCATAAGCTTACGTCTCTGCATATACTTCTCTGTTTACGCATAAGCTACTATTCCTCGCATAAGCCTTGATCAAACCTTCATTATGAATTGTTACGCGTGCAAACTTGTAAATAAATGAATCATAACGTCACGAAACCAATAATGTCACCAATAAACTTAATCGTTTAATATGTTGTGTTAAATAAGTGATAACATAAACTTTAAAACTTAAAGTTAACTAACTCATGAAACTTATCACGGCGACATTGGACTATTGAACAAACAAGTGACTTTGGACTCGTAACAATCTTTGACTTTGTATATTCAATAATTAGACAATAAAACCTTACATTGACTAACATTATGTCTTTCGATATGTTGGTTCTTTTGGCTAATGTTATTTTAGATCACGACATGGTCGCTCAAATGAATGTGGATGCACCGAAATTCTCACAATTCTTGACATCTTCCTAATGGCTATCCTAGAAAGATTGGAAAGAACAACCTTAGGGTTGACTTTGAAACCCTCACATGCTCGAGAATCTTCTTGTTTGATTCTTTGTGGATATTCTAAAGAATCATCCCTACGAACATGATCTCTCACTGCTACACTGATGCGGAGATCTACATGCAACAATTACGGAATTCAATGCAAAGGATCAAGGTCAAAGCGCGATGATTGTGACTCTCAATCACAAACAAGTCACCATCACTCATGCGGACTTACGGGTTGTTCTTCTCATTCACGAAATCGAGCCAACCGACTTCTTTGCCACACCCACCGAGGAGGCAGTTCTTTAATTCACGATTGATATTGGCTATGATGAAGCTTGAGGATTATCTACTAAGCATTCTCATGTAGAGCTTAAGAACATTCCTCAACCGTGGAGAACCCTACATCATCATCACCAAATCGGTCTCTCGGTCGTGATAGTGGCTATGAGCATCCTAAGCTCATGGAACTACAAATTTTCGGTCATTAATCAACAAAAGGACATCGAAATTGAAGCCTTGTTATATGGGAAGACATGATGTCATTTCACAAGAAACTTGGCTCAAAGATTCCTATGTCGGATACACAAAATTGTTGATCCAGAGAGCACTTGGACTTCATCCCGATATTCTACAAAGGCTCAATGACCCGGACAATCACGACATGTTGGTGAGCCTACCCTATCGGTCGAGAATCAAGGAATCGTCAACAAAGAAACAGGTGTTGTGTTACACGATCACCCTCTTGACTAATGAAATCAAGAAGCTTGAAACGTACAAAAGGTATCGGGTAGCGATAAGAGAAGGCAAAGTTGGTCATCTCGATGAAAATCTTACGGAACACCTATAAGGAGAACCGAGAAGAGGAAGTCGAGAAGTCTTGCAAGCTTCGAAAGTCAAAGGAAGTTTCCCAAAGGAATCCTCCTCGCAAAAGGATCTGTTCCTTCTAAGGAGGCTGTCCCCATTCCGCACCTAAACGAACCGCAAAGAAAGCTACTTGACGAAAGCTCGAATATACACAATCGGATGAGGAGGTCCACTACTCGAATCGCAAAAGAACCACCCCCTCGGAGCAAAACCTCCTAGTCCTCCGGTGAACATGGAAAAGGAAGACTCTGTACTTGTGCCATATGAAGAAAGCTCGGAAAGTGATGAAGAGCAACTGGATACTTCATACGGGAAGAAGTTTAAATTTGTTAGACACCTTCAAAAGTCAAGAATTTGCAAAAGACCAAATGGGTGGCCCAGGAGGATCAAGTGGTCTTGCCCACTCTTCACCCATCCCGATGCGGTTAATCGACCCGATAAGGTATCCGGTGCCACCACTCTTGTGCAACAACAAAGCGCTTGTGGAGGAGTCTCGATCATAACATTGAGGAACGAGAAAAGGATAAGGCGAGAAAGAAAAGACTTATGAAGAAGCTAAGTCTCGAGACGGAAGAAAAGGCTAAATCTGGACAAGATAACGAAGAGAATTATGATGATTTTCTTCTCAACGGTCCAACTCGTTCCAAGGAGGATATACGCACCTCCAAAGGACCACGAGCCTCCTCATGTCTCCTCCTCATCGATTCATCATCTCACTCCTCACCACCACCATCTAAAAGATCAACCAAATCAACATCCAAATCGGTGAAGAAGCCAACTCGATCTTGGATATCTCATGCTCATAAAAGAATTGGGAATCTTTGTCAAACAAGTCGAAAGAAAGACATCCTCCAAAGGAAGATGAATTTCTATCTTGATCGACATCAATATATTCATGATGATCTCGACAAGATGCAAGATGAAAGGGAGTATGTCCGAAGCTCATGAAAGATGATCTTCAAGGAAAATGGATGAAATGATCAAAGGATACACACACCGGTTCCTTATGGAGGTAGTTCAAACTAACAAAGGAGATGTATAATGACAATTGTATCCAAATCTATTGCATCTAGCCAAACAAGCCATGAAATCAACTCCGATGAATTTAAGCATCAATCCAGTTGAATCTACAATCTTCTCGGATGATGAATTGGTGAACCGCTAGTAGCGCAAATGTCGCCACGCTCGCAGCGTTTGCCTCACATGAAGCTAAAGCTGTTTGAAGCTCTATTGGAATACCAACTCGGTCCTCATTCCAAGAAGAAGTGTTAGGCCCAAACGTTCAAGAGATGATGAAGACAAAGATCGGGATAAGGATAAAGAGCCCAAACGCACAAAGAAGTCGATGTATCATCCTCTATTCAATTTTCGATGCAACCTCCACCACAACGGACTCCTACTCAACAAAGATCTTCTCCTCCATCTTCATCGATAAACCTCATGATTACGAGTTACCGCCCGAGACTCGAAAACCGGTGATCACTTTAAGTATCTGGTGGTGACGATGAGGAAGTCCGTGAGCCCTACAACAACCCACCTCTCCCAAACAAGTTAAGAAACCGTAATCCTCATCTAGGCCAAACAAAAAGAAGAAGGCGCCCATGGGCGGCGTCGTATCATGGCTAGATGAAGATACAACACGAAATTTGAATGGTTCTCTACACTTGTCAATTCCACTCCTACCTACGAAGAAGGTCAAGATCCGGTGAGCGGTAATACATTGGAGCATGCTAAGATTACGCAAGAAAAGTTCCATGTGAAGAAGATGACGAAATCCGAGTTGAGGCGAATCAAGAATGAAGCTTTTCAACCGTGGAAAGATAGCTCGAAAGTGCCATCGAGGTCGAATATCACCTTGAGAACATTGCTCGAGCTATGTCTAACAACATGGATTGGCTCAACCCGAAGCAAACATCGACTTCACCAAGCGGGACAACCCTCCATATTACACCGACGGTCAAAACCACTACCAACAATTGGCCAACCGGATGAACCTAGGATTCCATTCGGATATTTCTTCAACAAAGACTTGGAATTTCTTCTACGGTGGTGATGGCTCAAGGAAATCGCTACATCTTTGACACTTCCATTCCCGTAGCGATATACTCAATTGCATAGCCATCGAGGAAAGAGCTACTCACTTGTTCTCCAACAAAGTGGAAGCATCGACCGAGATGCAATGTCTGGATTCATCATTGGCGGAACGCGAAGAATCTACTACTGTTGCCGGGTTGAAGTCTCAACATGCGGTGTTCGATTACTAAGGATATCGTTGCCATCAAACACGTTGATCTTTCGACCAAATGGGACTACACTTATCTCAAGAAGATTGTGGTCAAAAGACAAGATGAAGGGATTATGCATTCTCTGAAGTCGACTTTGAGAATTTGTCTATCAACGACATCGAAGACATGTACCTTGCCAAAGTGCGTGGTCGCATGAGGCAATTTTCAATTGAAGTACAACGTGAATTCATCAAGTCGGTGCTCATCTTCATCGACGCATAGTCATCAAAGAACGTGTAGAAGATCTCCAGTCGTAGTTGAATCATATCGGACCGTGTCAACTTCACTCCACCTCGACTGATCTTCCCGACATCAACCGGCTCTCACAATATACACTCATCGGCCAAACCATTCGCGTCATTTACCGCGGTGAACTTCAAAAATTGCTTAATGGCGTGTAGTGATCTTCACAAGTTTGGGGATCACACTTTGAAGATGGTTAGGGACGGATTGGCTTATAGGTTGAAGGATATCGTCAAAGATTGGGTCTCCTAAGCGATGGAATTCTCGGGATCGAAGGGATGTGAGGAGGATCATCAAAATGATTGATGAAAGGTTGTATCGAAGGGATCAATTCGAACATTGGAAAGCTTTGTTGGTGGTCGACCCAGGATTAACATCACCGGCTATCAACGCCATACATCGCACTCTCGGCAACATCACCGCACTTCCGGTACCCTTGAACCGCTTCTTTCATTATAAATTTGGATGTGTGATTATATATGTCAATGGCTTGTGCACACATTACGATGTACAACCCGTAATTGTCAAGAAAGGACCACGTAGTGCCTGCCTCAATCCTTATAAGAGGAGCGAAAGCTTCTTACTTTTGAGTAAAACCTATCAAACCTTTCATTTTTCAAGGTTTTGCTCAAAGAACAAGTACTTCCCGTATGATTTTCAAAACCTCAACCGTTTATATCACTTGTTGAGGGGAGTATTTGAATTATAACTTTGTTCACAAAATGTTCATAGTGGTCATCTTCCAACACTCGAAATGGTCATATTTATTCTCAACCTTTCAAAAATAACATTTATATATGCCATTTTTGAGGGGGAGAAAATTATGTGATAAGAAATATGTTGTGTAAATGCAAATGAATCTTTGTGTAATAGACTTAACCAATGAATTGACGGTACTAAACTGTTAGTAACTCGAAAAGACTTGTCCTGGACGGGTAATAATTTCAAGCTAGTTCGCTAGTAATGTAAACGTGTCTCGCAAAGGACTTGTCCGAGTAGAAAGTACCATTCGAGAAACTCTTGGTAGACATGAAATCTGATGGGTATGACAACCTTTCGAGGCTTGTCTACACCTTCAAGGTAGTTATTAGAGCTAATTGTCACCTAAAAGTTGACAATGTAACTCTTTAACTATGCAACGTAACCGTGTCTCATGGGAGTGTCTATCTTGAGTTGATCAATTCAAAGTCGCGCTCTTCCCACACGGTCTGATTTCGTCAAAACTCTAAAGCACATGTGGAGGGAGCATTTACGCTAAAAGATAAAACTCTCACGTGGTTCAATCATGTTTTCATTTACAAACCCTTTGAGAGATTTTCTTGAAAATTGGTTTTATGGCAACATAGGTTAGTCATGGAGTGATAAGGTGACTAAGGTTAGGAATAATCGTCCTATGATCCGCCTGAGCGGAGGATCTACCCAAGGACATCACAAATAGTTAGTACCTAGAAGTCCTTAGGTGCGATGATAAAAAAAGAAATTGAGAATCGGAGAAAGAAGGAGTTGAAGAATTAAAAAGAAATGCAAAGAAAAGGGTGAAAAGAAATAGCCCTCCAAATTATTCAACTTAGAGGCATACAGGGTTCAATTCATATACTCTTGGTTGTCACTTAGTGGCCCGGTATTGAAGATTAAAGTCGTCATGGACCCGATGGCGCATGCACTAAACCTTCTTAACCACTCAAGTTTCTCTCTGAAGCTTGTTTCATTCTCACAGGAACCCCACGTAAACTATTGGCTTTCTCTTAGAGATCGCTGGTATTGAAGAAGGAGACCTCTCCCTAGTCTCCGCTCGGGAAAAACCAAAGCACTATTGAGTCTAGAGCCACGAGATTCATCAAAAGATCTCTTAGGTACACTTGACATCTCATCACTTGACGTTCAACAATAAGAATTTCGGTGGTACATTATCGAGTCCTTCACGGATCTTAGCAATCATCGAGAACATTTATGAGAGGTTCACATCCGTGATCCTCGATGATTGAATGGAAACTCTGCCGGTCAACATCAAACAGCCGACCACGGCGGTCACTTTGGTAACTCCCGTGGATTACGCTTAGTGTGTCTCAAGCGGTCTGATCGTGAGGTGATGCTTCGGATACCTCGACTGACTCATCGAACTGTAGGTGTACTTATGTACATCGCGTTATCTCACTTGTGGGACTCGGTTCGAGAACGGCCTTGTGAGAATTAGAGTTGTGTTTTCACACTATCGTTAACACTCTCGAAGTTCAAACTTGTAAGTGCCGGAATCCGCTTATTACTAACCGTTTTAAATGTTTTCTTCTTATGGAAGCTCCAGGCGGGATGATCGTGCAGATTCTTCTCATGCTCACGCCAACATCATCACTAATGGAAGTTCTATCCAAAAGCAACACATGATCGAATGATTCTTCGTCAAATCAAAGAATCTACAAAGTTAAAGACTTAAAGAACTTCATCAAGTACTAAATTCCAATGTCAAAGAGCATGTGAGCATGTTGAAGAATGAAGTGGAGACAACAGTGGCGTGAAAGCGGACACGAGGCGAACTTGATACGCACAACAACATACTATCACTTTCATCACAAAGAACAATGATTAAAGAACAAAGTTAAAGATGACGTCAAAGCATAACCGTTCAAAGATAACTATCTCTACACCTTTGGGGAGATTGTTCGAATCAAGGCATTCCTTCTCACAAGAAAGAAGAATGTCAAAAGGCGTCAAAGCTACTATTACATCAACGCCTTCACCGTTTTCATCACCAACACTTGAGGGGAGATTGTTGGAATCACTCTAAACCTTAAATCAAGTGTTAGTTACTCATATGTAATAGGTAGTTTATTATGGCCTTTATGTTTGTTTAAGGTCAAGCTTATGTAGAAGGCCCATAAGCTTAGGCCCATGTCCAATAAGGAAAAGGGAAGGAGTAGGAGTGTTGCCCTAGCTCCTTGCCTATAAATACTCTTGTAAACCCTCATTTGAAGGTTGGTTGTTCAATATTTTCTTTCACAAACACTCTACGCATAACCGTCTCATAGCATAACGTGTGTGTGTGTTTGGTTTATTGTTCAATCGCCTTTATCTCTTTCTATTAAGCTTGTGTTGTAAATCTAGTGACCTAACACCATGAGGCGCTTTATTAAGACTAATGGCCCACCCTATATGTCATGAAAATTTTAAATTTGGTGCCAAAATTACCCTAACCGATATTTTCATGGTTTATTACACAAATGCAATTGGACAAAGCAAATAATCAAGGATAAGCATAGTTTCAAAGTTCCGCTTTATTTTCCTCCCACACTTAAACCGAACATTGTCCCCAATGTTCCCCGAAAGTATCAAAGTTATGATAACGGAAGGTAATAAAGATAAAAGAAACTAATACTCCCCGATTAGCTTGGTAGGATCCGTGTAAAGTGGTGGTTACATCTTCTTCAAGAAGAACGTTTGCGTGAAAAGCTCCTTCTCATCTTATGTATCTTCTTCTTGGTAAATTAAACTGCACACTGAAGAAAACAAACGAAACCTTTGCGTAAAATCGGCAAGAATAATATATATAGGACTCTACTAAACTAGGATATAATGCTTGTGGAATGGATGTTTCATGCATTTCGGAAAATTAAGACACGGAAAATTCCAAAAATTTATAAGTAGCTCAAAACGAGAAAAAGTAATCGATTGTTTACGCTCCTTCGGCCGTCGAGTTATGATCTGACGCCGTCGGTTATCCTAAAAACCGGTGCGATTTTACGGAAAAATTCGGAAAATTTACATCTTTAGAATCGAAAATTTCACGCAAAACATCCATTATGACTCGATACAAGCATTTGACTCGAACAAACACACATGTATCTTTTAAATTAATTGAAATTCTCATGTTTACGTTTCTTTTGAAAACGTGTGTAATCCTCCCTACACTTATCCCTTATGTAAAATACCTTTATATGTAATTAAGACGAGGTTAAAGACAAAATAAAGCATTTTTAAAAATTTAAACATGAGAATAGACCATCAATAAAAGATACACGACACACAAATAAAAATGAAAAACAAATACACATGGGTTGCCTCCCAAGAAGCGCTTGTTTTTGTTTAAGTCACGAGCATGACTCTACCCTTATTTAACGGATAAAGGGGAAGTTTTTCCTACACTTAAGCTTAAGTGCGGGTGATAGTAGCGATACACACCCTTAGGGTGGAAATTTGCTACGTGAGAAGAGGGTGATGGGTGATTTATATGCTCAAAGGGTGTGCTCCATTCATTATAACCTTACCTAATTCTATTGGTGTAGCGGGTGAATCAAATCTCTCCTAAAAATGGATCATCTTCTATCAACTTCAAAAGATTCTTAGTTAAGGATCCATCTTGACCTAATAAACCCGGTTTAAACCCATAATGTTTCTTGTTATCGACCATGAATGGGTGATATAAGTGTGTAGGTCATGGGTTACTCCTATATTAGCTTCCACTCTATATGGCCTAGAGTCTACCACCTTTATCAAGCAACTACCGGACTATTTATTTTGATGGGTGGATTGGGGCCTAGTTCAATTCCAAGATTCACATCTAAAGGCGGAAAATTGGGTAAGGTTTTTGGTTGAGGCTCGGTTCATCAAAATTAGGAACTTCCCTAGGACTAAGAGAGAGATCATGACAACAAGCATCTAAACCTACATTCTCTAGTGGCGTTTGGTCCAAAGGTTCTATATCAATCGGGGTTCCTATAGTCTCTACTTCTTAGGGTAAGTTATAGGCGATGTGTGTTCCTCAAGTGATAGTAGGGCTTACGGGCTTGGGTTTCCACCTCATTCTCCATTATATCTAGATCTCCTAAATGTTCATCATGTGTTTTAGTATGATCTAACCCAAATACACTCCTAAGTATCTCAAATCCTTCTTTAGCCATTTCAAATTCTTGGTCCGATTCATAAGAATCATTCTCAAAATTTGATCACTATGTTCTATTTGCTTAAAGGATTCCTCACGCGTGTCATATGTTTTGGTGAAATCTATCCCACGCATGCAACTAGGTAGTTCAACTATAACCATCTCACAATCTTGTTCGGGTTTAGGTTCCATGTTCTTAAAAACTAGGTCTTTTTGATCATGATGCCTAAGGTTGGATAAATCCTCCTTATCCATTTCCTCAGTTGTGACAACCGATGGTTTATGCTTAGAGGATTTTCTCAAAATATTTCCAAAGGTCTCACTAAAAGGAGTTGATTCTAACAATGATCGTTGAATAGAAGCCACACAAGCACAAAATTTATCAAATCCATCCAACCTTACACCGCCTCCTTTTGGATATCTCTAAGATCACTCACAAATTCATTAGAACAATAAAAAGCAATCTAATGCGAAATTCAATTGTTCCTCATTTGTTAATGATTCAAATGCAACTTCACTTGCCATAGCGACAAAAGAAAAGGGTTTTACTGAACACAAGCACAAAGAAGGGGATAGACTACAAGGAAGCTAAAATGAGAAAAAAGCTTAATTGATAGGAATCAAGTAAGGGAACCCAACGAGGTGGAAATCTAACTAGCTATTCTATTCCCGCAATGCGCCAAAACTTGATAACGCCACACGCGCGTCGTTAGGGTCAAAGGAACTTCCTTTCGTCGAGCAAGTTTTTTCAACACCCTAGGCGGTCAACCTAATCATTGTAGTGTAGTATTAGGGTAAGCCCGGAATTGATATCGTTCTCTGGGGAATAGGAATGCTAGTGAGAAGTTACTACGCTAAGGTTGGGGTTGAGGAAAATTATTTATTATCTTTTTATGTTTTTTGGAAATGGAAAGGTACGAATCTCGGGGTTTGGATTTGGGGGGTTGGTATTTCTACCAATTACTCTACTTATCTAATTATCTAATCTAGTGGGTATTCTATGTCTAATTATTGTGTACTCGTATGATGATTTAAAGATGTGTTTACTTAGGTTTTATTACTCCTTAATTATCTCCTATTGATGGTTGAATTGTCACGTCCTTATTCTTAATTATGTTGTGTGTCTAAGGTCGTAGGGTATGCGTTTATCCCTAAGTATTTGAAACTACCAAAGGTTATTGCCTACAAAATCTCTAGGATTTATAAACTTAACACTAAGGTACTCTAGGTACTATAAGCTAAGGTTCACAAAGATTAATCAAGCATTGTCTACACAACGGATGACCTATCGCAATACTAGATCATTAACAATTAAGATAAGAGACAACCAATCAATATTCAATAATTAAGTTTCATATTCCTAAGCAAACACACAAGTAAATTAGCTTGGACATGGGAAACATGCAAGCATACACACAATTAATTAAAGACATACTTGAATTAATGAAGTAAAACACTTATCTTGATATAAGATAGGGTATGGAACCCTAAAATCTTGTACAAGACACTTTGGTTCGATTTAGGTTTTACTCCAAAGACTACACACGAAAACTAAAAAATTCGGATTCTATATATAAGATTACAAATGCGACGGCGTCACCTTTGATTTGTGACGCCATCGGGTCACCGTTATTAGGGTTTCGTCTTGGCCACGTTAGTCTTGCGACGACGCCACCTTATGCTTGTGACGCCGTCCTCTTGAGCCTCGACGTCGTCTGGATCAAATCTAGGCCGCCTGAGTTGCAACGCCTACTCTTTTAAAACCCAAGCCGCCACTTGTAAATGAGCAATTTGGCTACCGAGTCGTCACAAAATTTGTCCGCGGCGTCGCTTAGTTGTGCTCGACGCGTCCCTTCGGGCCCAGCGGACTGAGTGTCTCGATTCTTGACTTTGGCCATTTCTTCAGATATCGCGCCTTTTCGTCCGAATAAGTGTCATTCCAAAGATTTTGCTTTCAAGATACCTAAAAGTGAAAAGGAACGATATTAAGTAATAACGGATACAAAGTGATCAAATAAGGGCTTAAACGACCCTCAAAAGGTACATTTAAAACCTTATCACTTTCGTGTTACCAAAGCACATATAATTGGTACATATAAGCGCAAGGTAAAGGAACACCTCTGGCACAATCACCTGCAGAGGTGTCTACCATCAGTCTGCAGTACCCGGTGTCCACCGATGTAAAATACGTTAGTGTCTTTTGTTTTTTGTACAACCCTATAGCGTCGATAAACGAGCCTCTGATGCTATTTTTTAAACTAGGGCATGCTGAGCTATGCATGGTGCCAGGTGCCTATAGCAAACTTACAAAAGAACGGGTATAAGTGGCTGGTAAGTTTATCCCAGTAACGTGGCCCAGTTAAGCTATCAGTATACTATATATTATGTTTGGTGTTTTGCTTTGCATTCATCTGCGCTTTACATTTAAGTTGCGAGCTCAGATGGCAAAGTTTTAAAAGTATTTAGATTTAACTTTGTTTCTCATACATTAACAATTAAGTTATTATGACAGGATGCGGATTGCACTGCAGCAGTGCCTAACCGCTTATGGAGCTAGCCCGCTAAGTATGTCAGTATACCATCCCCTTCAACTTCTCGATAAATGACAAAAGCTCTTGTGCTCGCTTTTGCTTCTTCGTCGCGTTGTCCAGGACCTCTGCAGCTTCGCTTAAATCTTCGCTCTGCAACTTCTTCAGCTCTGAGATACTTTGCATGAAAGAATCAAACTGATGTAAGAGCTCCAACTCTCCGATCACATATTCCCGCTCTGCTACACGAGCCCTAATATCCTGAAACTTTTTCAGCAGTTCTGCTTCATCCGCCTTGGTTTTGCTCACCTCTCTTCCAAATTGAACAACCATCATATCCTTCGCAAAGCTAGAGCCAGCAGCGGCAGCAAGGTCTTCACAAAAAGGCATAGGTGTGTTCATGTTTATTTTTTCCTTCACCTTTTTTTTATTTCAGATTTGGGTCAGATTTTCTTTTGTGTGTGTTTTTCATATGCTATGTGTGTCTTTTAAAGAGCAAATTGTAGGTTGGTTATTATTGTTATGATGTAATAGCACATGCCTTATTACACATTTGATTTGACTGCCTCTATATAGCCTGCAAATGCAGTAAGAAGTGATCATGACTTTTGATTCCTTATAAACAGCCATCGATTACGCATCTTTTGTCACGCGTACCGTTTTTTCACATTCGAAGTGTGAAAACGAAGGAATCACATCTTTTGAAAAAAAAACAAAAAACAGTGGCAGAAAAAAAACAATAAAAAAAAACTTATTAACAAGATGGTGAAAACTAAAAACATAGAGGTTAGAAAATTAAACCATTGTAGCCAGAGAATAAAAGCCTGATCTGTTTTGAAAATGTTTTCATACCAATGATCACGGTCAATGATTGGCTTATAATGCCTCTTAAATGCATGATGATCAAACAAGTTAAGATAACTTGTTTGCTTGCAGTCCAACTTTGTTTATTGAATGGCACGTCAAACGTAGGATCGTTTGTCAAATTTATAGATTATCCTAGATCTGGCATGCCATTCAATCAACAAACCTACATTGCAGGTGGCCAAAGATTCTATACTTGGTCGGTTGATATGTGCAGTTACATCACAGTTTTCGCATATGAATATATGATGCGTGATATGGATAACAGTTTATGGTCCCTTTTTTCACATATTTCGCACATGAAGATATAATCCGTGATATGGATAACAGTTTATGCTACCTTTTTTGTTGCAGGAAGGCGGTGAAAACAGAAAAATAATGTCGCTCTTAGAAATATGTATTGGATCACCTGTTTAACATAGTAAGTTGATTTTATGACTATGTCCTTGGTTTAAAATTGCGTTTTGCGATCCGATACGTTAAAGGTCCCCGAAGACGATGCGTGATGCGTGTTGCAAATGCGATGCGTTTGGTATTAAAAAATACAAATATTATTTATACGTATTAAACAAAGTACCAAGTAAATGCAATAAATTTATAAAAAAGTCAATAAGATTTAAAAAATAGGCACATAATCAATTTGTAAAACAAGTAAGTCACTAAGTCGTGACATAAAATACTTAGATCTAACATTATAAACTCCAATTAAATGTTGTTTAAAATGAGACCCACCTCCTTTAGTTATTTTCAAATTGAACGAATGATAAGGTTTTAAAATGTACCTTTTTGAAGGGTCGTTTAAGCCCTTATTTGATCACTTTTGTATCCGTTATTACTTAATATCATTCTTTTTCACTTTTTAGGTCTCTTGAAGGCAAATTGCCGGAATGACACTTATTTGGATGAAAAGGCGCGGATATACTGAAGAAAATGGCCAAAGTTAAGAATCGAGACACCTGTCATTGAACTTTGGGGACGGGGGCGTCAGTGTTATATCGTAATGACCGTCGATCACTTTTAATGACTACCAAGAGCCAAATTGCTTATTTTCAAGTGACGGTGTCGAGGCTTTAAAAGAGTAGGTCGTCGCAACTCGCACGGCCTAGATTTGATCCGCAGGCGCCGAGAGAAGGGACGGCGTCACAAGCATAAGGTGACGCCGTCGCAAGACTAACGTGGCCAAGACGAAACCCTAATAGCGGCGACCCACGACGCCACAATTCATAAGGTGACGCCGTCGAATGTAATCTTATATATAGAATCCAATTTTTTAGTTTTGGTGTGTAGTCTTTTGGGTAAAAACCTAAATGTAACCAAGGCTGTCTTGTACGGTATTTTAGGGTTCCAAACCCAATCTTACATCAAGATAAGTGTTTTACTTCATTAATTCAATTATGTCTTCAATTATTTGTGTGTATTCTTGCATGTTCTCCATGTCAAGCTAATTTACTTATGTGTTTGCTTAGGAATATGAAACTTAACTATTGAATATTGATTGGTTGTCTCTTATCTTAATTGTTAATGATCTAGTAATGCGATAGGTCATTCGTTGTGTAGTTAATGCTTGATTAATCTTTGTGAACTTTAGACTATAACACCTAGAGTAGTTGTAGGCTAAACCATCCAAAGAGTACCTTAGAGTTAGAGTTTATAATTCCTAGAGATTTTGTAGACGAGACCCTTTGGTAGTTTCAAAGAGTTGGGGACAAACGCATACCCTACGACTTTAGACACACAACGCGATTAAGAATAAGGACGTGACAATTCAACCATCAATAGGAGATAATTAAGGAGTAATAAAACCTAAGTAAACACATCTTTAAACCATCATACGAGCACACAATAATTAGACATAGACTACATACACCTTAGATTAGATAATTAGACAAGTAGAGTAATCGGTAGAAATACCAACCCCAAATCCAAACCCGAGATTCGTACCTTTCAATTTCTTAAAATATAAAAAGATAAAAATAATCTTCCTCAACCCCAACCTTAGCGTAGTAACTTCTCACTAGCATACCTATTCCCCTAGAGAACGATATCAATACCCGTGGCTTACCCTAATACTACACTACAACGATTAGGTTCATTGCCTAGGGTGTTATAAAACTTGCTCGAAGAAAAGGAAGTTCCTTTGACCCCGAACGACGCGTGTAGCGTTATCAACGAACTTGTAAATTCTTGAATTCCATAGTTTCGGCTTGAGTCCTTGTTATTGTTACTATTCAATGCGGTTGAACGTGAATGATTAGAGTCCACTCGATACATATACACGATGACATGATGTTATGATGTATTAAATGTATACTTATAAGTTATACTAGTGGCTAAAAATCCTAACTTATTCATAACTAAAGAAATAGCAAAAGTCAAAACTGAAAATTTTAGTCAAATTTGAACCACATATATGATTTCCAGCTTAATTATTTAACATATTTGATTATGTATGATCAAAGAACAATATACTCTTGCACAACATGAAGATAGAATAAGAAGATTGTTTGCAGGATTTCAGATCATGTTAATGGTATATGATCATAAACCGAAGGGTAATTTGGATGTTGTTATTGTCTTTGGTTTGGACATCTTTAAATAACCTCTATTATTCAAAGTCTATTAAAATATTTTACCTTCTTCTAAATAGTTTAATTTTTCCAAAATGACCTAAATTCCATATTTGCATAATTATGACCGCTGCTAGCATTATAAAAATGCGGAATTGCGGTCTAATGCGAGCGCATTATGGGATGACATCGCATTAGGCACCATGATGCGAAATCTTAAATGTAATGCAACAATGCGCGCAATTTAAGCAATGATGCGCGCATTTTTAAACCAAGACTATGTCATTGTCTTATCGCACCATGTTAAGTTTGTTGCATGATTTTTGCCGATTGTGATGTTTTTTTAAAATTGTGATGGCACTATCCATCGTAATACGAATGGCAATAAGTGCTCATCGATCAGGCTACCGCTCATTGGTTCTGCACTGAGGGTGCTAGGAGTTTTCAACCGACTCAAGATTGGGATGAGCACTGCATCGTCCCGCATCAATTAGTGGCACCGATTTTTCCCGAGCATAAATTAGTGGTACCGCACTGCATCAACGAGATTCAGATATCGATGCCGGTGCACCGGAAATCGGTTTTCCCGCTTTTCGGGAATATCGATTTGGTACCGTCCCGAACCGAATTAGTGGTCCCGATTTTTTCACCTTATTTCGTAGTCCCGTGCGCATCGTATTTCAAGAATCGGTACTATTTCTGCATGCAGTCCAGATGACGTTCCGGATTCGGTTCGAAATGCTCATCCTACTCAAGATGCTCAAATAGGGATGCTTCTTGCACATGGTCCGCTTATCACATAACAACGTCTTTCCTTCTTGAAAGGTGAGTGATCTGTCTTCAAGATGTGTTCTTTTCGATGTCTATTTATAACCGGCAAAGACCCATCAAATTTTGCCATGATTTGTTTTTACGCTCGACCTTTATTTAAAGGGTTAACCATTTTCTGATTTTTAAATAATGTTTGATAATTTTAGTAGTAAAATATGATCATGCACGCAGATTAAATTATTTTGTTAATTGATGATACGTGTTCGTGTTAAATCCAATCAGTAAACCATCCACACATTGTCCAGATAAAAGACAGGTGACCTAACCACATCATTGATTTTCTCCTTTACATATGTATCAACAAAATTATTAAACCACAAACAAACACAACTTTTCCAACTAAAACACAACTGAGTCAGCCATGTCATTGCTTTAATACACCACATAAAAAAACACACATCTGCAAAATTGCTGGAGCACAAACGACCGTAACTTTTATTCATATTCGACATAAGTTACAAACATACCACCAAAGATTAACAACACCCTGTTAATCTAAGACATGACACCATACCATTAAACATAAAGACGATGAAACAAACCATCACAGACACACAGAGGATGCTACCCTAATCATACAATTCCATTGTAAACACATGACGCCTTTTCTCAATGCGCGATTCCCTGGCCAGATCAAGAACCTGAATCAGTGCAGCAAGAATCTGATGGTCCCTGTCCTGCGCCTTCTCCAAACATTCAACGGCATCACTCGCAGCATCATCGTGACCACTCAACCAGCGTCCCTCCTGCAACAACTCAGTCCTGCTCTCAAGTCGACGGCGAACATCATCGCATTTCTCTCCAAGCAGCATGATGAACCCCTTATTTTCACCTTGATCCTGTAAAAACAGGAACTTAAAAGCATTGTGGACTTCATTGGAGCCACATGCTTCTTTCAGTTGATTCAAGTTTGGGGTGTGAGCCATTTTTTGTCAGATTTCTAAAAAAAACGCAAGGTGCAAAGGTAGCTATGTGAAGCCACAAAGCAAACACCTTATTAGGCAAAGAAAAAAAACTGTTGCAATAATTTAGTGTAACCAAACTAGTACAGTATACCATTACTTATCAGTCCAATGAAATATTCCCAAACAACCCAAAGCCTGAGAACATGAGGCGTGCTAAAGGCAGCTTTAAACACTTCATGAACCAACCACTAATCTAAGATTTTCCACCAAACATTGCCTGACTGCACAATAATCTAAAATAGATTGCAACATGAATTCCAACAGCAAAAAAGATTACTCTCTTTCGTTTCAATCTTTGTATCCAAAGCACACACCCTAACTTTTATTTTTTTCATTTTATGTACACAGATCGACTGCATTTCAAGTAGCCATTCAAACTCAGAAGGCGCTGATCTTCCTATGCAATGGAAAGGCTACTTTCCGGTTAACAACTCTGGGTCGCATTCTAAAAAATAAGACGGTAGAAAGCTCTAAATTTCTTGCATTTCCAGTTGGGTACTATGTGAGTCCCTTTTATCTATAACCTGGTGACGTTGCTGTCATTAATCACTAGATGCATGTTTATACTTCCTTTTGCTATACGTCTATAACAAAACTTCATGAAATTTTATATTTGAAGACGCGTTTTGCTAATTACACTTATAATCTTTTGCATGTCATGACGAACGCCGTATGTTCTATTGCATCGAGAATAAGGTTTACTCTTTATTTTATGCTACTTGATGCTTCATTTTTATAAGCCAGCCACCTAAAATCAGCTTCTAACAATAGCGTTGTTTATGCGGCAGCACAGGGATTACTCTATCCCAGTTTCTCACCATCGCTTGACGACTGATTGAGGCCAACATTGCTGGCATTGCGATTTAGGTAATCACCAGCATCATTCACATGTAGTGTCTGTTTTTTTTAGTAAGATAAAAAACTATAGGTCACTGTTTTTTTCTTGAAGCATAGGTTGCAATTGTGCATATTCTCGCTTTCAAAATATTTCGATGCAAAAACTAAAATCTAAAACCCTCGAGCTCTTGCTTTTGTGACATGAGCAAAGCTATATATTGACTACTTTAATCAAGTATGCGACTTTTCAAACTCACAAGTTGCTGCACATATTCCACTCATAAACCAAGTTTTCATTTAAAATTCCATTATAAAAACATTCAACACTATCTTTTGCAATTTAGTGTAACTTAATGCTCGTAAATTAAACCATTCTAATGCCTGGATGTTATTGTAATGACTGCGTATTATTGTCATGCCATAATACTTACGGAAATGAAATAACATAAAAAAATCTACGGCCAACATTTATATGTGGTGACTGTTTATTTTTATGAAATATAAAGCATTGGTTCACTGTTTTTTCCTTCAAGCATGCCTTGCATAGCTATACATATTCCAATATTAGTACCTGTTGATACAGTTAACGATACCAATAATGTATGCATAAGTATGCACTGCTTTAATCAGTTGGTCAGCTTTTTAAACATGCAAATTAGCTGCACATGCTCCAATTATAAAGCGCATTGTCATTTCAAATCCTGCCTATAAAAGCAGCTCCCAAAAACAGTTATTTACCAAAGAGTGATTTAAAAAACCCACAACATGGATTTTGGCAAATGAAAAGGTTTTATTTTCATTTCACCCTAATATAAGGCAAACATAGCATTACAGTGTCTCTTAGCTTTTCATTTTTAAATGTGCAGTACCATGGACATTTCAACATCGAATCAAGCTCACCACCGCGAACCTTTCGATGGAATGGGCAACTACTTTACCTGGTTATTATGGTTCGGGATCTAAAAGGAGGACGTTAGGAAGATTAAAGCTGCAAAAAAAAATTGCTCAACAAAATGATGATGCGATGGCCAAAACTGCAAACCAGAAACGTTCAAACGGAAAAAAGGACAACAAAATTAGTTTCACTCAAATCTGATTTGTCTTGGTTGTTTCTCAATGGCTTAGATGCCTTTAAATAAAACTACAAGAAGAAATTGCATATCGTGTTGTCACTGTAATTTGCGAATGCTGTTTTGCATATCATTACGGATATGCTTTATCGAAATGTTGTTTTGTTTAGTGTGATGCATAGTTGCAGTTAGGCATGTGTTTGGTACAATAATTAGTAGGCATGTTTGCACCATTCTAGATGCAAGAATCTGTGCAAAAACATTAATGATTTCATATGATGAGTTTAAAACAACGTTATATATTCCAGCTTTTTGCCACGTGTATTTGTGAAATAAACGCATGCTATTTACCCAATCTTTCCAACCTTTTTGACGGGTTCTAAGCCCATTGAAAGACACTTTTAAAGAACATGTTTTGGGGTCATATAAACGGCTGACATTCAAGGGTTCGACATTATTATCCGTTAAATTACCAGACGGTTTAAACAATAGAGAAACCTTTCGGGTCAAATTAATGGGTTTGGTATGTTTACAGAATACCATGGCCTCTGATCTTTCTTCCATAAAGGTACCTTCCATTGTTAGAATAACTAAATAAGTGGAAAATTCAAGCCTGATAATGATGCCGTGAAAAAAAAGAGGAAAAAAATTCAAATGGTTATCTGAAAAAGTGGAAATGGTGATGAGAACAAAAGATCGGTACAACTTGACTCGACTAAAAGCAATTAGATTTGATTTAATTAAAAAAAAACAGTTCATCGATTCTATACTTTGTTTCTTATAGTCAAGCATGAATAGGCGAGATGAACCTTGGCAATGATATTTGAACTCTAAACCTACGAGAACACCCGCGGCAATGCGCGGGCTCGAGACCTTGTACATATACTTACAGATGATGGAGTGAACAACAAGCATAGTGTTTGGAAATTTAAGGGTGAGTGAGTATGATTTCAGCAAAATTTGGGGTTTCAAACTTCCCATTGGGTTTTAAATTGAGGAAAAAATTTTAACTACCCATAACTACGGCTATTTGGGAGGGGTGCTTTTTAGGGCGACGAGCGGTAGCAATAAGTTTCTTTATTTTTAGTGTTGATTTGGCAAAAGAGCGGTGAGTTTTGCTATTTTTTAGAAAAGCTCATTTTTTTAATGCTTTTTAAGAAACAGTGAGCGACTGCTCACAGCTCACTACTATTGTTCACTGTTACTGCTTACAACTACTTTTAACAAACACATCCTATAACCTATTTACCAATATTATTATATTTTTTTTTACCAAGATTAACTTTAAATTTCATCCACTAGATTTATTAAAAACTTTTTAACTATACACGTATCTTTGGCAACCTTGTAGGCGACTGAAAGTAGAAATGCGACCTATGCGACTTTGTAGGCGACCCTTCTAAGTCCTAAGGCGACCTATTGTAGGCGACCTTTACTAACGATAGAGAGATTATTCAGTTAAAAAGCTTGTTTTTTTTTGAGAAAAAAAGTCATGCGACCTATTGTAGGCGATTTTCACCAAATATTCATTTAAAAGGCTACAAATTTGTTTAGAAAAGAAAAGTGTCACACTCTCAATATATCACAGCAGAAGGTAACATTTGATTCATTAAAAATAAATAAGGTTTTCTCACAAGACCAATCGTCAAAGTTTCACAACAAAATAAAAGATAAGTTTGTTACAATCAAACGACAAGAGTTCGTGTAGTAAATCTTCCATGAAATGTAACCACCAACGGGTGACTCTAAGATGAACTCCATGATACTATCCAAGCAATGCAAATTATGAACCTGAGAAATACATGCTAAAAATTTCAAAATAAAGTTGGTGAGTTCATAGATTTAAGTCAAAGTAGTATGGAACAAAAGATTTTTGTGTGTGAATATTATAATAAGTACAATATCACAGAAAAGTATTTCTATTGCACGAAGTTCGTGACCCCGAAGCCTTAATGTATTCAGTATGTATATATGTATATATATGCCCCTGTACGTGTCTTGCCAAACACCAGTACACTCGAAATGAAATGCGTCCGTTTGACCAGTACTTCGGTCAAGTAAACGCTACTTACCCGGACGCGGGTGTCAACCCAATAGATTTATTCACAACATTCGTGCTTACAACATAATTAACGGTTGATAATTCTAGGGAGTTAACGGCAATAGTAGTAACTTGGGTAATACGTAAAGTTTAAGTACTTGTGTCCGTAAGTAAAAGCAGGCACTCACCCTAAATTATTTCAAAACGAGTATAAAGCAAGTAAATGTGGGGCTATTAAACTTACCTCAACAAAGTGATACAATCGGGAAATATAATGTTAGTTCAACGAGCAATGAATCCTAACCGCGACCTAAATAAACAAGTCGTCTTAGGAATGATACGATATGTACTAAATTCATATAAGTTTTATAAGGTTTTATCACCCCTATAAACTTGTAGTGAAGTTTTATAAAGATTCGAAAGTCAAATCGTTTAGGAAAAACAAGTAAAACGCGTTTTTAGTTCCAAAAACTTTATAAATAAGTTGCTGACTTGAAATAAATAACGACTTAAATCGAGCGTAACTTCTTCGTTTCTTGGTCAATTTTGGTAATTTAAATCCCTAAACGTAGGTAAAAATTTCTACTTTCTAGAATTCATGGTCTCGGTTAGTGAAATTAGGTTTTAGGTGTTCATTAATGGTTTAAAACTGATGTTCTTAAGTGACAGTTTTATCCATAAATTGTGGTCATCTTCTTTTGGTCATAACTTCTTCATTGATTAACCTCTTCGAGTGATTCAAGTTCCTGAGTTTAGATCTATGTTTTGGCTACAAAAGCTATAACTACCATGTTTCTTGGTTTCGAGCCTAAAGTGCTCACAAATACGCGTCAAGTTTCGAACTTAGAAATAGATCTCTTCCTAATAACATTAAAAGTTATTCTACTACTAATTACTTCATTCTTTGCGATTAACTTGAGCTTACTCCCGTATCTTCATCATTGCTTGATGAGACATCATCATGGTTCTCATGAGGTGATGAACATTCCCAGAAGAGAGATGAGAAGGTGGATTGACTCAAAGTTGCCATGCCGAGATCAAAAAAGATGTATTGACTATTATGGAGATGTGGAAAAGTATCCATCACAAAAAGATAGAGACGAGTCAACAACATACCATAAGGTATCACTTTATCTTTTCGACCCTTGACATTTACAATTCTCTTAGCTACAAAGTAAGCGAGATTGTAGGGTTGCTCGATGAGCAGACAATATAACATGTGTGCACAAACATGCCGAGAGGTGCTCACGATTGTGGGGAAGACAAAAGACATTTTCTCGAATGACTTCCACCCATCTACATAGATTAGGATGTACTTCATCTACAAAGATTTTGAGTGGATCTAGGTCATAGATGTGAGACTCATGAAACTCAATATGCTCATTGTCTTTAAGAGATCCATGAACTTTTTGAGGAAGACGAATGTGTTCCTTAATCTTATTTGGAGTGGGTATAAAAGTATTATAAGGACCGTACTCATCCGGTGAAAGGTGAGGGTTTGAGAGACCACCATTTCGTATAGGCACATTGCCCATGGTGGGAAGTTCAAGAATTTTAGCAAATTGTTCAAGAGTTAAAGAGATGTTTTGGTTTTGGATCAAGAATAGGAGAGACAAAGTTTGATCCTTGTTGTGTACAAGTTTAACTTGTCTATAGAATTATAGGACAAAGTGAGGACAAAGTTGTTCATTAATGCGAAACAGACAATCGAATCCAATTGTACCAAACATGGTTGTAATGTGGTCATGATTTAGGAATGAGGACTCTACAATTCGACCTTCGTGGAAATAACAAGACTCATGACTATGAAAACATTTTATATAAATAGATGGAGTGTTTGGTTCAAGAGAGGGTTTAGGAATGTATTCATTGGTTAATTCATGATCATAGTCAAACATATGAGACATCTTGTTGCCTATAAAATCAAAGTATACATAATTAATATTTTAATATTTTTGAAGGCATTTGTCTAGTATGTTTTTATATGTAACAAAAATTGGAAGTACGATTAAAGCAAAACCTATGAGATAATCCAAACATTCCTTAATTTGACTTAGCTCATTGAGCCAAAAAAATTATTTTATTACATAATTCGACTAATGATTATGAGTTTATGGTGTATGTTTAAGAAAAACATTTTTGAGATGTATTAACAATGCATAATTACGTTATTATTACATTCCTAAACGTGAAGATTTTTAAGAAAACGAATTGGGGATTATCATGCTTTTTGAAAGTTTTCCAAACATACTCAATCAAGCAAATCCTACATCTAGGAGAGTCATAACAGTTTTACATTGCTTAATCCTAGTCTTAATTGTAAAGAATTACATGAAAAATTAAAAATCACCAAATTTTGATATAGTGTTCATATTAACCCTAGAATCAAATTTGTACAGAAATAGATGAAATTACTTACAATTGATGATATTAATGGTGTTAGGAGTGATAATACTTGATTGTGGAACCTTCAATTTAAGTTTTAATGGAAGATTTTAGAGATTTAGGTGGTTTTTGGGATTTTCTGCAACTACACGTCGCTAAGGAGGTTTTGGATTTTGATTTTTGAAAAGCGAGAAACGAGAGGGAGTATAACCGTGAACCTACTGCCGACGGTCCCTTAAATATAAGGGACGTCCTGGGACTGCCCGTATTTACGGGACCGTCCCAGTGATGCAGTTTTGATCGATTGGAAATTTTTGTGACATTATTAACATGAATAGAAAAATGCTAAAGACACTTCAGATGGAGAATTAAGTTGACACGGACGAATAGATGACATAAGTAAGTGTTGGAGTAGAATCAAGTCATGCAAAAATATAAGAAGTGTAGAAGTAGAATAGAACAAGAGAACGATTAAGGAAAGGAGTTTTGAACGCAAGATTTGCACGAGGTTATGCTGAGGCCAATTGTGTCTTCAAGTTGTCATGACGAATTGTCTAATAAGATAGATGTAGTAGAATTGAGACTAGAAAAAAAATAGAAGAATAGTTAAGTCTGTATAAAAGAGGTATTGACGTAGAAGTCGGAGTCAAGAAATAGAAAAGAGATAAGAATAGAAGACATGACGTGGTCATTTAAGAGTTTGCATCATCCATAGTGATCATTTGTCATGCCTTTCCGGAGTTTGCGTATACGGAATTGATTGTGGATATAGCAAAAGCAACTTTTGTCTTTCGAGAACCAAAGGTCATCGTACAAGTATTGCTAGAGCTTCTACAGATTTTCTCATATTATCAAATTCGACATATAATATGGTTTATATGCTGTTACCCTTAGGATAAAATTATCCTAATATGTAGTGCCTATAATGTATTGAAATTAATCGCTTTGAAAAGATCTTCTCAAAAGCGAGCTCAGAGGTCGACACTAAATATGATATTGAGACTACTTGTCGTTTTAGGTATAACAAAATACCTAATATGCCCTTATACTAGGAATTATCCACGGACTCACCTTCATCTTCAATTTTGATTTTTGTATCTGGGATGTGGGCGACTTTATTGATCCTAATAATCTATTACTCTACTATGGGAATCATGCATTTATGCAATAGTTTCAACTACTAAATTCTATATTCCTAAAGCATCAACATGTACAATAATTAGTAAGTATAAGAAAATGTACCTTTGCCAGTGATGTTCTTTTTAAGTGCATTGCCATAGGCAGTGTTGCGTGTATTGCATGCTTCTTCTAGTGATCATTTAATTTACCCATCGTATGATGAGTGCATATACTATTTGTCTTCTAAAGTTTATACATAGTAAAAGGGTTTTAGGAAGATTTATACTCCTAGGTTGATGTTTTTAGTACAGGACCCAAATGGATTTTGACAATCAAGCAAGTTAAACTTCAAATATGAAGGTCCTGTAAATAGCTGACGATCCTCCGTATGTATGGGACCGTCTACCTCTTTGTTGAACCGTCAACAGTAGGTTGATTTTCCAGAGGTTTCACAAATTTAACTTGTTTTGTCCTACTTATAGATGCTTCAGATAAGTTAAACCCTAGACTTGTTTTGACTCCGAAGGACTTTTGACTTTTTAACAATTCTTTAAGTGAATGACCGCTCTTTTTGAATTAAGTTAACTTGGCGAGTTTCTCCTTAAGTTTCTTATTTTTAATTTTAAATTCTTGACAAGTCTTACACCTTAAATCAATTTCCTTACCTATATAGAGTGTAGACATTTTATCTTTTAAACCAATCTCTTTTTCTAATTCGGTTATAATAGATTTTAGAGATTCATTTGAAGTAATAGTTTTAGACTCTTTTAGCAAGGACGCTTGTGCTCATTATCTAATTGAAGAAATTTTACAAAAGATGTGTCATTTTTATCAAGTTCGGTTTTGGAATGTACCTTATTTGAAGTTCCAACTATTTGACATTTTTCGTAATCGGTACCGTCGTTGTCTTTTTCTTTAGTATCACTCCATGCTTCTCCAATTAGATCCATTTGCAGTTTTCTTACATGGTTCTTGATAGCATATCCATCATCAAGGTTTTTCAAACTAGTAGCAATAGTATTAAATCTATCAAAAACACTATCAATAGACTCATCCTTAGAAATGAAGAATTGGTCACATTGTTATTCAAGAATATTAATTTCTTTGACTTGAATATTTTCTTGATGGATGATTAAAAAAAAAATTCAAATATCATTTTTTGTGTTATACATGAAAATCCTTTCATATTTTTTTCTGGGTAAAGCTTTTTAAATCACTATTTTTGCTTCTTTGTTTTTCAAAAGTTTATTTTTAAGATCATCGCCTTGTTTTTCAAAAGGTACAACTTCATTATTTTTTGTTGTAGGATTAAATTCAGTAGGTTAAAAATCACCCTTAGTAATAACAAGCCAAAAATCCGGATCTTTTGATTTCACATAATTTCAAATCTATTTTTCTAGTAAATAAATTAATTGTTTTTGAAAAGTGGCGATCTTTGAATAGATTGCCCTTCTATGTATCTTTCAGAACCCATAGATCGATTCAAGTTTTAAAATATAATATATTTTAAAGATCTTGAGCAACCTGACTCTGATACCAATTGTAGAAACTAGAAGGAGGGTTGAATAGTTTTACCGTTTTAATTACGTTTTAAAATAAGTTTGTTCTTTTTGAAAATCTTTTCGATTCGAAGTTATGTGATATCAATCAACAATGTATGAATACTATAGATATAACAACTAAACATGAAATATGAAAGTTAATATGGTAAAGAGTTAGAACGATCAAATTAATGCGTAGAGATTTATAGTGGTTCGGCTACAAAGCTCACTCTTCGCCCTACTCCACTCCCCGAGTATCACACTCGAGATTCCAAGATCATTATGTCAACAAACACCCTTCTGACGGAGAAAATTGTACACCGTAGCTTACACCGATTTCCGACACTAAGCTAAATGTCGATTCCTAATCTTAGGTTGAACCAATCAACACAACACTACACACAAACCACTATACACAACACTTCACGGACTTACACATCGTCTGGATCTACACACAACACTACTCAGACTTACACCTCATCCAGATTTACACACAAAACTACTCGGACTTAAACCTCGTCCGGATCTACACACAACAATACTATACCCGACTTATACACAAGTCGGATCTACCAATATACAAGAATAAAGATTAAGAGAGTTTAGGTAAAGAGGAGAATCGTAATAACAATTACGTGTGTAATGCCTAATCTACAACACTTTGTTTCTTGACGAATACGAGTGTGCTTCTCTTTGCACTATGATGGAAGAAAGAATGAGATCACTTATAAGCAAATATATACAAGTTAAAGTGATCAAAGAAAGGAATAGAAGAGATTCGGAAAGAACAAAAGTTCTGTGCAAAAGGGTTGAGAAATCTGTTGAGAATAGTCTTGTATTTATAGACGACATGAGGAGCGGGGGACGGTCTTTTAACATGGACGATCTCTTATATATAACGGACCATCCCTCATATTAGGGACCGTCCATAGGATGCTACCGTTTTTGTCCTGACGTGGTGAAATGTTTATCTAGTGAAGTTGTTATCCTTATGGGCAGGAAACATAGCTGTTGGTGATTTCAAACTTATTTTTCAAAATAAAACATCTCTGTAAATAACAAAATAATTTGTATAATTTATTTTGTAAAAAGGTTTGTCACATTATAAAAATTTGAGTTTTAAGGACAAAAACATTTCTTTAATCATTTAACAAGTTATATATATTATATGTTCATACCTTAAGTGATATTGTGTTGAAACGGACTTTTACGACTAAAAACTAATTTACGTAGCGTGTTTTTACATTTTGTGATTATCAAAACATATGGAGGTCGAAAAATATAAATAACTTTTTTGACATTATTTGTATTAACAATTGGCTTTAGCGCAAAACTAACAACAACAACAACAACAACAACAACAACAACAACAACAAAACCAAATTTCAGAAACCCACGAATTTACCAACACATTTTCCACTCGACACTACAATCTCATAAACCCCCAAATATTTTTTTTCTAAAAACATAGAAACAAACCTAACGATTTGCAGGGGTTTGCAAATATCCCGAAAACATCACGAACACCAAGAAATTACACTCTTATACACTATGCGACAACGAATTATGTTGAAACTGATTTTTATTTTGATACATATATCGATTTGAAATGATCTGAGCATATGTATATGTGTGAGAAAGTTCCAGAAAGGAGTGAAAATTGCTTTACCTTTATCAATATTTCCAGCAAAGACATCGACAACTCAAAATGCAGGAACAACTTTCGTTGTGTGTTTTTTTAGACAAAGAGATAGGCAGAGACGATCACCGACGTTCTAGAGAATTTCAGAAGCTTGAAATTTCAAATGTAGACACTCATACATGGAGATCTCGCAGTCGACATAGATAAGGCGCTGAAGCTTATTTGGAAGTTTTTAGAAGCCCAAAGTCTGGATGAGACGTATATGATCTTCGAAAAAGAGAAGAGATTGCAGTTATTGGGCATGAACCTTCGCATGGGCTAAACATAAGATTCAGAAAGAAATATTTATTTAATTCTCTTCGCTCGAGGCGGGAGAATATACATATGCCCCATAATATATAGAGATACTGTATGAGTTGTGTATAAAAAACTTACCGAAGGAGCACTCAGGATCAATCTTGTGCTCTAAAAAACTTTCAAAAGACAAAAAGTTCAAAGGCTCTTGTAAATCAATAAAATCAGAACATCGCCGCACATTTTTTTTTAAGAAAATAGATTTTACATGCATGAGAAGTTAGTTCAAGCATGGATGTATTATTTTTAACATTAAAGTTTGATATGATGTGATAATCATCTTGGTGAATGAGGTTATCGAAAAACACTAAATGACCACTAATTGCATGGATCTTGGTAGCCTGTTATGTAAAACATATCATCAACATAAATATTTATAGAATGTGTATGGCTTCAAACAAAGGATTTGGTTGTAAATAAATAATTAAACATGTTCGTCAATCAGATGCATATCAATACCAACAACTTTAGATTTTATAAATAAATAATTAAACATGTTCGTTAATCAGATGCATATCAATACCAGCAACTTTAGATTGCTGAGTGGCGCCGTAATACTGGTTCCATATTCAAACGACTTTTACTTTGATAATGCACTTAACATTCGTGCCATCGACATCTGAAAGTGCGATGATCAACATGGTTTTGCATGCGATAAGAAAACAAAGAGACGAAGGTTAAAAGACTAATGAACGATGAACACCATCATTGGGCGAGTATATATAGACTTCGAATTAGCGTTTCATATTCGTATTCCAATAGATAACGTAATTTAAATATAGAAAAAATCTCGACAAAGATAACGATCGTTTTTAAAACTTTACAGAATATGCATCTTATATATGGAAACACGATTCTGATGGGACGGATATATTGTTTAAAAATTTTCGACACCAAAGTTTTAAAAATCACACCTGGTTCATCTTAAGTTTTTTCTTCGCGATCTCAACACTTTATGTTTGGAGTTAAAAAAAAAGAAAAAGGAAAAAAAGAAAACTTATAGCCTGCTTTTTTCTGTCTTGAATTATAAATGACCAATGAGAAGATTGAGAGATCGAGTCTTTTTATTGGTTAATCAAATGTTTCAATTTAGCCAAAAGTGATTTTTTTATTTGGGGCAATTCCATATTTACCCAACTTAAACATGATAATGCCATATTTACCCAAAATACGCTTTAAATGATTGACATCATGCATTCAAAAGTTGTATTTTGGTATATATGATATTTTCATGTTTAGACGTAAATAATAATTACTACCTCCTTTTATTTTTAATTTATTACTACCTCCGTCTCAAATTATAAGTCTGGTTTGTTTTTTGACCAAACTGACCTTAAATAATTTTGTTTGTATTATATAATACTGATACAAAATATATAAATTGATTGTGTTTTAAATGATTTTCATTTGGTATAATTTTCATCAAGTATTATATAATACAAACGAAAATATTTAAGGTCAAAATTCGAGTCAAAAAGTCAAACTGGACTTAAATTTTGGGACGAGGGAGTATATAAAAGATTTCCGACTAAATTGGTGCTACTACTTGGCCACCAAATGCAACCAAAACATGAACACACACGTGCAGAACCAAGACTTTGTCTTTATTTACATGTTCCACACTTTTGCTCACATAATCACCCATTCAACTCATACGTTTATCTCTCTAGACTTATATTCATCATCTCTATCTCTATATTTTCTTCGTGTTTTTCGTGATTCAAATCTTGTTATTCTTGATGGAGCACATGTTGGGCTTGCTTAGAGTTCATATCCACAAAGGCGTAAACCTTGCGGTTCGAGATGTTAAAACTAGTGATCCTTATATTATTATCTCCATGGGAAACCAGGTGAACATTTTACTATTAGTATAACAAATACTCATTCATTCATTTGTAACCACAACGAAAGTGACTTTGTGGTATTTTGATGTCCTCGTGTGATGTTTTAGATTCAAAACTCGCTAGGTGAATATTAGTGGGTTAGTGTTTATGCTCTTAGGCTAAAGACTCGTCGGTAAACACGATCATTTCAGATAATCTGTTTACGCCTATAAAGAATAGTACTTCGTACTTGACAACCGCTTACGGTGGCCTAGTGGTAAGTATTGTAACTTGAGTAACTAGTGAGAGGTCTCAAGTTCAATTGATGCTAGGTGCAAACGTCTAAGTGGTCACACCGACTTTTTTGAAAGGGAGGTTTTACCCGGATTGAGTCTGTGCGGCGGTAGGCTCAATCCCGAAGATTATTCGGCCTAACTGTGCGAAAACCATGGTTACCCAAAAAAAAAAGTACTTAATTGTGCAGGTATTGGTGCCGGCAATCACCGGTGATGTGGTTAACTCGATAAGGTCACCTAAAATTATCTAGATTGTCCGCACTTCACGGCGTCACTTTCATTACACTTGTGTTGATGTCGATCAAGAAATAAAGATGCCCGGTGTACATAAGTTAAAATAATATTACACATGGTTAAAGATTACTAATGATGGACTTTTTGATTGTTTGAAATTATGCTGCTAAATGGTCCTTAAGTAAAAAATTTATCTTGTTTGCTAAAAAAAGGTAAAATTTGATCTTGTTTTATCTAGAATAGGTCAAAAAATTTGATTGCACACTCGTGACTTAGCTAGTAGCAACTAGCTTGTTCTAAGTTATTTAAGTGAAAGGTGTAATTAACTTTTTAATTTTATTGATTGAAGAAACTGAAAACACGAGCGGTCAAGAACAGCATAAACCCCGTGTGGAATGAAGACTTGACTCTTTCGGTTGAAGAGCCTCTACCCGTCAAACTCGTAAGTTTTCACTTTGATTTGCGCGCCTTCGATTTTTACTATTGTACAAGCAACTACTCCCTCCGTCTCAAAATTATTGTCAGGAGACAAAAATCACCAAGTTTAATAAAAGTGAGAGCACAACAATTTTCAACCACTCATATAGAATATTCTCTCACTAAATTCCTATTTATTACTAAAAGGAAAGTGAGACAATCTTTTGAGACATCCCAAAAGGAAATATGGACTATTAATTTGAGACGGAGGGAGTATTATTTAACTTGATGATGCACAAAATAAAAATAATAAGCATACAAATTACCTATATTATTATTTGTATTGCATTGCTATGTTTAGTTATACGTTGCTATGGATAAAAAAGAACATATATATGTCCTAGATATGCCTCCCTTGTATGATAAATAGGCGTTGGAAAAAACTAAGCATGTTCTGATATATGGTAATTATAAAGTAAAGTTAAAAATTACTCTCTCCGTCTCAAATTAATTGTCAGGAGACAAGAAACACAAATATTAATAAAAGTGGGACCATTATAATTCTCAACCATTCAAATGGAATATTCTCTCAATATATTCTCTTTCTCTTACTCAAATAGGTAAATGGACAATTAATTTGAGACATCCATAAAAGGAAATATGGACAATAAATATGAGACAGAGGGAGTATTAAATTTAAAATTACATTTATTTATGATAATTTGTGAGAACATTTTATGAGAATAAAATTCATTTTCTGCCAATTTTTCAATGTTCCATTTTCTAGACACTTTTCTCATCTCTTTTTCATTTAGGCCATTCTCAACTGCTCGACTCCATTATTTTTATTACACGTGTCAACACAAATACAAGAGGTAGGTGGCACGCTTTTTTACTTTTTGGGACAAATATGCCCACATATATAAATACCATCTCTCTTTCATCTCTTCATGGAAGATCCACTCTAGATCCGACCTTGGAATGATAGGGAAGAAATATGGTCTTTATGGTCAAAAGTCTTTTAAGTTGCGTCACAATGAATTGACATGTTATGGGCCATGTACAACAGTGAAAATGACATACAGGGCAAAAGTCTTTATGGTCTTCGTAGACTTTATGGTCTTCGTAGACTTTATGGTCTTCGTTGACTATTCACTCTAGATCCGGCAACCATAGATCCGGCAGATGACTTCAGTTTCCGGCGAGATTTTTAAGATTCCGGCGATGACTTCAGTTTTCGGCGAGATTTTTAAGATTCCGGCGATGACTTCAGTTTCAGTTTGTTTGATTGAGCTGCTAGTGAGCTATGATTAACTTGGTTTGGTACTTGTATGAATCTTTTGATCATGCTTCAGATACATCTTTTTTCATATCTGTGATGCATGGTCTTTTTTTTTGTCCAAGTTTTATGATTCTCATATACATCTTTTTTCAGATCTGTGATGCGTGGTATTTTTTTTGTACAAGTTTTATGATTCTCATCTTTTTCACTGTGATCCGTTTTTTTTTTTTTTTTTTTTTTTTTTTTTTTTAATTAAGTAAAGTTATGTTGGAGATGGATTAATTCAATGGGTGTATCAGTGATGAAATAAGTAATTTTGTGTGTCAAGATTGATCATTATAGATAATTTTGTGGTTGAGCAGTTGTGGTGAACAGTTGGCGAGAATGAAGGTTGAAAGCGGTGGTGGTGGTTATGGACAGGTAGGGTGGTGAGGTAGGTGGATGGAGTTAGGTGAGGGTATGTGAGATAATTAATAAAGAAATATAATAATGGTAAATTTGTCATTTAAACAAAAAGTAGAAAAGCATGCCACCTACCTCTTGTACTTGTATTGACACATGTCATAAAAATAATGGAGTCGAGAGCATAGGCCCTAAATGAGAAAAAGATGAGAAAAGTGTCTAGAAAATAGACAAACCTTAAAAATTTGGCTATTTTCGATAATTTTCTCTAAAAAAAATGCGCGTCTAATAAATATAGTTATGTGCTTAAAAGCACACGTTAAAAAAACTTTTATAATTATAAAAGATCTAATAAAATATAATGCAATGGTGACTTAAAAACTTATATAGATAGTGCCCAACATGTATATAGATTTTCTTTATTTATTTATTTTTTTAATCTTCAAAAAATAAATTTATAGTCTTTATATTTAAGGAAGAGATCTGGTGATATGAAAAAGATTTTTAGCCACTCACTTCAAATAAGAAAAAAATTTAGAGATGTTGAATCTGCTTTTGTAAATGCATCTGAAATATGTGTTGTGGTTTATTCTTACCATTTTTACTAAAAATTTTCTTCTCATTATAAGTTTTTTATATCTAACCAGGAGTTTTATTTGTTGATAAATTGTATGTACAATAGATTATTTAAGTGATTTCCACCAAAACTATAATAGAAATGGTATTCTTAACGAAGATTGATCGACATACTAATTCCAGATGCTTAATTATAAGATAAACTGCGTGCTAAGATTCTATCGCATGACAAAGACGCGACCCGCAATTTATAAACCACTAAACTATTGACACATCAATTTAGGCACAAAAGTAATCACATGTTTAGGCCTCTAAATCATTTTCCATTGCTAACCACAACTTTATAAGTTGCGGTTAATACTTATCGTGTAAAAATATCATTTAATCAATTTATTATTTTTATATTTATGTATATTTAATGATTGTAATTTTAAAATCTATTGTTAAACATGAAACGTTTGATGTTAATTAATTATTAATTTTTCAGTTAACGTAAGCTTAATCACAACCCTATAACGTTAGCAAAACCCTAATAAAAAAGTAGTGAAATATTTATATTGTAGTAAATTGACTTGTTTCAAAATGGAAATTGCTTGGTGGTTAATATCTAATCTTTGTCTTATCATAGTTCCATTATGACTTGTTGGTCGACATAACTTACCTACCACTTCAATAATGTGTGTGCTCATGTCATTCTCATTTTCGTTTCACCATAGTCCATGCTATTAAACTAATATCATTAATAACTTATGATCACAACCAAACAACATAAAGACGTGACTATCCACCATGTGATATATTTATCATGGACATGATGCGATGTGATTTATCATCACTTAAAACAACGCATGCTATCATCCAATAATTTTTTACTTTTTTCTATGCCTTCTTCACTTTATAATATTCGATGAGCAGCTCATGTTACAGATTTAGCTAGTTGTACTTTGGTTCAAGTTTGGTTCGAAAACAATCATCTACAATGCAAAAAGTAATTAACCATCGTGTTAAAAGTTTTTGAAAAGCTTGATGCACTAAAAGCATTCACTATTGTGTTAAAAGTTTTTGAAAACTTTTATGAATACTTGTTAAAACTCTTTGCAAAGCAGCGGGCACTCTAAAACGCCTGTATTTCGGTGTCGCGGATTTTTAGACCCACTTTGGTTAGTTTTGAAATGAATGTCGATCAATAATTTAATACAAATATGAAATGTGTCACTAAAAAAGTCGCACTAATCATTTTGTGTCATAGATGTGTAATGCACAAGTAGGAGTTCGCTTTGAAATTTCTTATCACTAGCGATTTTAAAAGCTTTTAATAACTTATTTTGTCTTTTAGTTCGAAATAGTCAAACTTGAATAATATTATTATAATCTTGTTGCCTTCCAAGGCTGAAGAACCCAATAAAAACTTTAAGCGACTTAAGACGTACGTCACCTTTGTACTTTACCCATCACATTTTTAAGTACTTTTACAAAATGTTTTAATTTAAAAATTCGTTTAAAAATACTTTCTAAAGACTTTTTTAATTCAAGTTATCGAGCGAATTGATAAAAATATTTGAGCGACAAATCAATATTTAAGAGATTTTTTTTAGATTACCCAACATTGGAATTTTGTTTTAGTTTATTAAATGTACACAGATTGAACAAAAAAATCAATTTAAATATTGTTCACCTAAAAATTCAAACCTTAACTCAACTAGACGATTCATTAGCTAAACAACCATTTTGCAACCATAATCAAATTCAATCAATATACAAATCCTTTAACACCCAATTAACATAACCTCTAATTTGATTTCAGATTACAAACCCAATTGACAAAAGCCCAATTCAATAAACCAAAAAAATCGAGTCCAGTAAAATAAATATGAGTTTTCATTAGATCAGATTCCATTACATAAATAAGATATTAATTAACACAGCCACCAACGACCAACCACCACTGTCGTCTTCGACTAACCACCACCCTTGGCAACATTGCACAAATAAGATATCAACAAATCTTAGTTTTGTTTGTATCTTTTAAGAAATAAAGATTGAAGTTTTTTTGTGGTCCACAGAAATGATATGAAAATGATGAGTTTTTCTATTCATCCTTTAAAAGATATAAAATGGTAGTATTTTTTCTGGGGTTGTTTTTTTCAAACGATGAAAATGATGTATTGTTATATTGTTTGTGTTGAATGTTAAATGGTTGGGTTTTGTTCGTGGGTTTATTTTTAGATACATAAAGATGATGATGGTGATAGGTTTTAATTTTTTAATTGTTTTGTGTTTTGAATATTGAAAGAATTTAAAGATACTGGTATCAAGATTAATGATGGAAGAGGGGGGTATGCTTGGGAAGATGATAATAGATAAAAATAGTTTATTTTTTATTTTTAATTTGTAAAAGTACTTGAAAAGGTGATGGGTAAAAGACAAAAGGTGTAATGTCATGGCGTCGTTTAAAATTATTTCACAGGTTCTTCAACCTTGGAAAGAGAAAAAGATTAAAATAATATTATTAAGTTTGACTATTTTGGAACAAAAGACAAAATAAGTCATTCAAACTTTTAAAAGTCGGTTAGTGATAAGTGGCTCAAAGCGACTACTAATTTGCCTTGCAACAAATGATTAAGCGTGACTTCTTTTTAACGCCACACGTCGATTAGATTAAATTCGCTAATGCTTAATCCATTTCAAAAATCAACCAAAGTGGGTTTAAAAACCCGACACCGAAGCGATCGGGCGGTTCAAAATAGCCCTTTGCAAAAGCTTTTCGTCTCGCTTTATCTTATTTTATTATTATTATTTTTAATTTATGACAAATCTTTATAAAGACTTTTAAGCATTGAAGTGATGACTTTAATTGAATTTTGAGTGAGTAAAATATAGGAAAATGATAAATTTAGTGATCAAAGTTGCTACGTTTTCTTTTCTCAAGATCGAACTTTTTTTCCTATCAGAAGATCGAACTCGCCTATTTTTCCTTTTACAAGATGAAGTTTGATTTTGTGTCAAAAGGAAAATTGCAAAGTTCGATCTTCTGATAGGAAAAAAAAGTTTGATGCCGAGAAAAGGAAAAAAGTTCGATGCCAGAAAAAAAAAAGTTCGACCGTTAATTTTTATTGCATCGTTAGTCCTTTTAAATCTGCTTTTAACGATCGTTATTATATTATTGCAGTCCGTTAGTCCTTTTCGCCGTTTTACATCGTTCTTACCGCGGTTTCGTTAGTTTTACACGTTTTCATCCGTTTTACGTTTTCGTCCGTTTTGCGTTTTCGTCCAGGTTTTGCAGACGTCGCTTTTGCACCGTCCGTTTTGCGTTTTTTGCCCGCGCATGCATTTGCCCGCTGTCGTCCGTTTTTGCATTTCGCCGTTTTACGTTTTCGTCCGTTGCCTCGCGTTTACGTCCTTTTGCGTTCGCCGTCCGCTTTTGCGTTTTCGTCGTTTTGCACGCGCAAAGCGGACGAAACGCGCAAAACGGACGATCGCAAAACGCAAGAAAATGTAAAACGATTTAAACTGCAAAAACATACGAAAACGTAAAAGTTTATTTAAAACGCAAAACGGACGAACGGCAAAAGCGACGAAACGCAAACCGAACGAAAAAGTGCAAAACCGGACGAAACGTAAAACGAACAAAACGGTAAAAGCGGACAAAACGTAAAAACGGACAAAACGTCTGGCGGACGAGCGTCGCAAAACCGGACGAAAACGCGTAAAAACGGACGGAAACGCAAAACGAACGGCGGCAAAAAGCGGACAAAAACGTGCAAAACCGGACGGCGTGCAAAACGGACGAACGTGTAAAACGGACGAAACGGTGTAAAAGGACAAAACAATGTAAAACGAACAAAGCAATAGTAAAGCAGACGAAAAGGACTAACGGTGCAATAAAAATTAACGGTCGAATTTTTTTTCTAGGCATCGAACTTTTTTCCTTTTACAGGCATCGATTTTTTTTCCTATCAGAACTTGAACTCGCTTATTTTTCCTTTTCGGCGCATCGTTTGATTTTGTGTCAAAAGGAAAATTAAGCGAGTTCGATCTTCTGATAGGAAAAAAAAGGTTTGATGCCTGAAAAGGAAAAAAGTTCGATGCCCGGAAAAAAAAGTTCGACCGTTAATTTTTATTGCACCGTTAGTCCTTTTCGTCTGCTTTTAACGACCGTTATTATATTATTGCATCGATTAGTCCTCGCGTTCTTACGCGTTTTAAATCCGTTCTTACGATGCCGTCGGTTTTACGTTTTCATCGTTTTTGCGTTTCGTCGGTTTTGCGTTTTCGTCGCTTTGCACATTTAAATCCGTTTTTGACGTTGCCCGTCGCTTTGACGTTTTCATCATTTTTTAGCTGATTTAAATCGTTTTACGTTTCTTGGTTTTACGTTTTCGTCCGTTTTGCCAGTTTCGTCTTTTTGCAGTTTCGCGCTTTTGCGTTTTGCACGCTGTTTTGACGAAACGCAAAACGGACGAAACTGCAAAACCAAGAAATGTGTAAAACCGACGAAACTGTGTAAAACATACGAAACGCGGTAAAAGCGACGAAAACGCAAAACGGACGAGCAGGCAAAAGCGACGAAAACGCAAAACCGACGAAAAAGTGCAAAACCGGACGAAACGTAAAACGAACAACAAACAGTGCAAAGTGATTAAAACGTAAAACGGACGAAATCAGGTAAAAGCGGACGAGAACGTAAAACCGGACGAAAACGTGCAAAAACGGACGAATCAGGTAAAAGCGGACGAAAACGCAAAACCGGACAAAACGTGCAAAAACGGACGAAAACGTGTAGAAACGGACGAAACCGTGTAAAAGGACAAAACCGTAAAAAGAACAAAACGATGTAAAAGCAGATTTAAAAGGACTAACGGTGCAATAAAAAATTAACGGTCGAACTTTTTTTTTCTAGGCATCGAATTTTTTTTCCTTTACGGGATCGAACTTTTTTTCCTATCAGAAGACCGAACTTGCCTATTTTTCTTTTTCGGGCATCAAGTTTGATTTTGTGTCGCAAAGGAAAATTAAGCAAAGTTCATCTTCACACAAGAAAAAAAGTTTGACGCCCGAAAAGAAAACGCGACAACTTTGACGCTTAAATTTATCATTTTCCTAAAATATACTACAAGAGATGAGTAATTGATGTACAAAATTCTTTGAAGACTTGAGCTTAACAAAGGTCACACTCTCATGGTTTGAATAATCGCAGGAAGTGTATGATAAGGATAGATCAAGTCGCGATGACAAGATAGGTGATGCGGTGTTCGACATCCAGCCATTCATGGAAGCTGTGAAGAAGTGTTTAGGAAATCAACCAAAGGACAAAATCATCAGAAGCGTGAAACCGACTAGGACCAACTGTTTAGCAAGAAAGCCATATAACATGGACAAATGGAAAAGTGGTCCAAAACATGGTTCTAAGATTGCAAAACGTCGAGTCTGGGGAGATTGAGATTCAACTATCATGGATCGACGTTCCAGGATCGAGAGGTCTTTAATTAATTAGTCTATCATAATTCGTGTCGCATGCTTTCCTTGTAAATTTATGGAACACACTAGCTTTTATGGTGTGAGTTTCTATTTTCTCGTTTAAAATTTGCATTTGGATCTTCTTGGCGATGTACGATGTCGGGATGCTATTTATGTTTAAGAAAGTTTATGTACAATACGTTTTTTAGCCTATCAATAGTATCTATACGCAACAAACAAAGAGGGCTAAAGAAAGTAACTCATTTTGTTGTGTCATTTGTTGTTTAGATAAGTTTTTTGAACGTGTCATGTTGGCACTTGTTAACAAAGAACTTTATTATTTCCAAACACAAATAGATTTTTGAATTAAGGTTTTACTAAACGTACTTTTAAGAGCTACATTTAAAAAACAAACCCTTGCACAAATTTGTGGTATATAAAGTCGGTTAAAATATATTAAATGGAGAGGGTGACATTTATTATTAAAGTTACAAAGAGACAGAGTTAGTATGTGTTTAAATGTTTTAAAGAGTAAACTGCAAAAAATGTCTTTGATTAATACACAATTCGTAAGTTATGTCATTGAAAAGATTTTTTTTTGCAAATTGCCACTATTGTGCATGTTTCGCTGCAAATTGTGTCCCTCAGCCTAAGAATCGTTAGAATTTCTCATTAGTTATTGTTCTAATCCATACGAAATGACTATTTTACCCTCGTCAAATTACCTAATTATGTTTCATATGATAATAGTTTAACACTTAAAACTTTAACTCGAACTAATTCACCAATTACTATTTATGTATACCAAATATATATTTAAATATTTGATATATAATATAAGTTCAGATTTAGCTCATTTCGTCAAACATATCCATACTCTTGCAAAGTTTATAAGAACAAAAAAAACTAAACTTACTAGCTTATTAAATTTTCCAATGTTTTAAAACCCGGTTATTTAATTGAACTGGTCAAGCCGCCTGTTCACCGGATCAACCGAATCCGGTTCTATACATATGTATACTTTTCATCTTTGATAAATACTTGTCAAATTTGTATCTTACATTCAATTGAATCGATAAAGCTAAGACGACTCTGTTTAGTTTTAGTTTCTGATTTTTATATCTCCAATACTAAAAAAATGCAAAAACAATCAATTTATAGTTCCAAGTTTACATCAGATTTATACTTCTAGTTTATAAAAATGAGATGATCTATGGTGTTCTTATAATCCTATCTTTATTAATAAACTTTTTAAATCAAGCAAATATAATATCAACATTAGTTTATAACTCTAATTTGTTGTTTCATCAAGTATTAACTACAATGGTCACAACCAATTTAACTTTTCAATTTAACAATAAACTTTTCAAATCATGATATATTTGTCCATACAAATATAGAGCTTAACCTAACACAAAGTTTGAGTTTAGCAAAAATAAAATGATCAAAGGTGTGGAAAACTAGAAGGAGGTTGAATCGTTTTACCGTTTAAAATCTTTGTTTGAAACTTTATTGTAAGATCAATTGATATTGATCAAGGATATGTTAGTAAAGAATAAATAATATGAAAGCAATATATAATAAGTAAATAAGGAAAGAAACAATCAAAACACGACAAAGTTGTTTATAGTGGTTCGGTCTACAAGGACTCTTTTTCCTTGCCCTACTCCACTCCTCGAGTCTCCAACTCGAGAGTTATCTTCACTAATCAACAAGCTCCTTTAACCAGGTGAGAAAACCTTTACACGTCGCTTACACAATATTTCCGACACAAAGCTAGATGTCGAGTTCTTTTACAAGGGTACAACCACTCCCACACACTATGTATTTTGAGGACTAAAATACTAACCACTCATACTCCGAGGTTTAAGATGGTTTGGTACAACAATGATGTATGAACAATACTAGATCACACAACAACAAAACAAACAAGCCTTCCAACTAATTGTTGAAGCTTGATTATGCCTTGATCTTCTTTGCTACAAAAGATGATCACTAGAATGAAATGAAATTGAGTTAGAAGTAATAGAATGAGAGAATGTATGTTTTTTATGCTAAGAAAGGATGAGAAAATAACTTGGGTTGACTTGCTATTTATCGGCCAAATGATCAGCAGAGCCACGGACCGGACGGAACCAAAAAGGGTTCATACTTGTTAATTTTTGTTCCGCCGGTCTAACAAAGAAGATTACAAAAATCTTTTCAAGATCACCCACCAAGATCATGTAAGATATGTTGAGTACAAATCTAAACAAATATTCTATGAAATCTTCTAAAGATTTCAATGTGATGCAAGCCATGATGTAATATGTTGTTTTCTATTTTTAAAATTAATTTGTTAAAAGTAAATACATATGTAATGTTATGTTTAAGAAACTTAAACATACTTGTTCTAAAAATGTTGATACACATTATAGTTTAGAATGATATCAATGTTAGTTGATACATAGCTAATCAACATGTGATAAGATGCAAATGCTTAGGTGATGAAGAGTTTATTTAAGGAAAGCTTGTTTTAATGTCAAATAATCTTGACAAGCTTTATTCTTTACAAAAATGAAATTTACTTTTGTCGTTAACAAAACTAGGTAAATATCATAAAATATAAATAACGTTTAATGACGGTATTTGTATTAACAAAAGGATTTTGTTAGTTTTAAAGGAAATAAAAGGTTTTTGTTGTTAAAAAAAAGGAAAAGAAAAAAAAGTCATAATCCGTCCGGGTTTATCAAACCGGGTCAACCCGGGTCAATAAAAGTCTGCCGGTTCAATCCGGTTCTCAAATAAGCAAAAACCCGGCCACATCTTAACCGGTTTCGGTTGAACCGGTCGGATAGACCCGAATTTTAAAACGTTAAAATTTTCACTTATCAACCTGTCAAATTAACTTAACTCACGTCTAAAATGTAATTGCACAAAAAACACAAAGTGGCCCCTTAGGTTTTTGTTTAGGTTCTAATAAAAAAGTGTCCAAACCTCATAACTGAAACCACGGTTCTCGATTATGTTATTTTGATCGTATGCTCATCCTTAGTTTGGGTTAAGAGAATCAACAAACGACCCTAACATCATATACATCAATTTATATTAGATTTGACCCGAGGTGTATTTAGTTAGTGTTAACTCAACGCCACATCATCTCGTTTCATTATCTCTCATATCCCTATCGCTCACTCACTATTTATATATACCAAATATATTAAATGAAAAATGATTTATATGCCTAATTGATGAACTTAAAAACAAAACTACAAATGTGATTGGTGGAAGTTTAAAATTGTGATGTGAATATGATGAAAGAGAATAAAGGCAAATTGTCTAAAAGGCATCGATATCATTTCCTTTCTTCTCAAAATAAAGTTGCCACCTTTTCCTTTTAAACATCGGCCATCAAACTTTTTTCTCCTAAAGTAGCCCTAAACTTGCCTAATTTTCCTTTTGTAACACAAAATCACACTAAAGCCATAATTAACCTTCTTAATCACAATTAACGCGTTTTAAGCTGCTTTTGTGAATTTTTACGTGTTTTGAACAAAAGTTGTATCCTTAGGGGGTTTGTTAAAATTTTACAAACCTTAATATCTTCCCCAAATTCCCCAATTACCTCATACAGTAAATACTTCCAAGCCCTAATTTCATATACCCAAAAATTGACCGTTTTGCTTTGCCATATTTGATGCTTGTTTCGTTAATTCGGGTAAACAATTTTATGATTTCTTTGTTTTGATCTGTTTTGATCAAAGTTTTAACCATGGTGAAAACCCTAATTTCGTTTTTCTCAATTATGTGCGAGAATGATACAGTGCAATTTGCACCAATTTGATGTACACAATGATGGATATTTTAGGCATTTGCCTCTACACTACGCGGATGGGGTGATTCTTAACATGTGTGCTCCAAGGATGCCCTATCTTAGATTTGCTGAATTCATGGAAGAAAAAGTAGGTAATTACTTTCAAGGTTTGTATTATAAGGTGCCTCATCTTTGAATTAGAGAAAGGTTTAGTTAGAGTAACTAATGATAAGGAAATAGAACACATGTTTGATGTTGCTCAGTTGTTTGGTAGGATTGAACTATATCTTGATCACAATGATATGAATCATTAGAGTATTTAGGTTGCGGATACCACTTTTATGGATGAGTCATTGCTAAAGCAAAAGGCTCTCCCAAAAAGAGGTATTGCAATGACTTTTCATTAGATGAGTTGGTTAATTGGGGTGAGATGGAGGTTGAGCATACTAGGAAGGTTAATGAATCGGAGGGTGAGAATACTAGGACTAGTGTGAGGGTGATGAAAGTAGGCCCAGTGTAGAGGGGATGATTTGCGACCTAGTGTAGAGGGTGAGGATTTGCGAGACTAGTGTAAGGGTGAGGATGTGCGAGACTAGTATAGATGGTGATGATATTAGGTCTAGATCGGTGTGGATAAGGGCAAAGGAAGGCTAGTGTAGTTGAGAACATTGATGTAGAAGATCCTACGGTTGCACATGAGGTGCAATTACAAGATGAGGTAGTACAAGTTAGATTGTGGAGGCCTAGTGAGCAGGGGTGATGATAGTAGGCCTAGTGTAGAGGTGAGGATTTGCGAGACTAGTATGGATGGTGATGATACTAGGTCTATATCGGTGTGGATAAGGGCAAAGGGAAGGTTATAGAGGATGAACGGATGGTGAGTTTGATGATGACTTTGATAGTGACAATGACAATGGATATGGTTCGGATAAATCGGTTGACTATCTAAGTCCGGTGAAGAGGAGGTTATAGAACTTAGGAAAAGGATCAAAGCCAATAGATTGAAGGAAAGTGAGTCATTGCGAAATGAGTGAACCAACTCCAAAGAAACACTGTACCTCCTAATAACCATAGAAGTGAGACTATGATGGAACATGATATGTTCATGAACAACTTGATGAGAAGGTTCTGACCATCGAAGGCGGTTCAAATGAAGATCCTTTTATTTGTGTGGAGAAACATCGCTGATGATATCTAGTTTATGATGAAACTAGTCATTGGAGACTAAGGCATCCAAAGGTATTATCCTAGTTTGTTTTCAAATCGATATTGTTTATGAATTTTGGTTAAAACATTTGTTTTATTTGTAAATGCAGGTTGGTGAAAAGTATGCCAATATTGTAAAGTTTAAAGAGTGTTTAACCTACTATGCTTTGGCAAATGGATTTTCTTTGTGGTATGAGATGAGTAACAATAACAAGGTTGTGGCAAAATGTGGACAGAGACCACCAAAGTTGATTGATCCTGACAAAGGTAAACAAAGGAAGAAAATTAAATATCCTAGTGTTAGTTCAGATGAATTACCTGCCTGTCCTTGGAGATGTTATGCTAGGTGGATGAATAATGAGGAAACATTTGAATCTGATCTTTAATTGATGAACACACATGTGTTAGGAACTTCAATTTGGTTCATTAGTAAACTATAAGTGGATAGGAACAGTATTTGGTAGTAAGATTAGGGCTAACCCTGACATTAAGTTGAATGCTATAGCTGACCTAGTGATGAAAAAGTATAAGTGTAAGGTATCCTCAAATCAATGTACAAATGCTAAGAGGTTTGCCTTGACAGAGTATGAGAAATCAGTGGATGAGCATTATGCATTGCTGAGATCATATGGAAGGGCAATTTTAGATTCAAATCCTGGGTCCACTGTCAAATTAGGGTATTGTCAACCACGATCGAAAACATACTTTGATAGGTTTTATGTATGCTTTCTTTGGACTAGCGTAAGGTTGGAAGGTTGGGTGTAGGAGAGTAATTGCCTTAGATGGATGTTTTTGAAAAACCAAACCATGGAGAAATCTTATCGCTATTGGTAGAGATGGAAATAACCACATTTACCCAAGTTGCTTGGGCGGTGGTTAATGTTGAAAACAAGGATAACTGGAGTGGTTTTGGAGTTACTTGGAAGGAGACTTGGAATGCACAAAAGGACAAGGTCTAACTCTTATGTCGATCAACATAAGGTATGCTTCTATCCATACTTTGTTGTTAATTGCTTAGTATTACATATATTGTAACTAGATATGCTTGTATTTAGGGTCTTATTAAAAGCGTGAAGAATGTCATGCCATATGCGAACACAGCAATGTGCCGCATATATATGAAGGTTTCGGAAAGTATTGATGGGGTGGAATTTAGAGAGTTGTTTTGGTCAAGATCTAAGGCTTCATATCCACAGTTGTTTAACAAGATCATGGAGAAGATTAAAGGGCTAACCCAAAGGCTCATCAATGGCTTATGGACAAGAACCCAAAACATGGTCAAGAGCATTCTTTGAAGTTAATAGAGGATGTGAAGCGGTGGAGAATGGATTCGATGAATGCTTTAACAAATGTCATTGTAAGTGTTAGGGACAAGCCATCGCTTACTATGCTAGAAGCATTGAGAGTCATAGTTCTTAAGAGGATGCACAAAATGAGGGAAATCGAAGAAGAAATGGAACCACAGGGTTTGTCCCAACATTCGTAAGAGGTTGGAATGGTTAAAAGACCAACAAAGGTAAGTATCATTTACAAATTAAAGTTATATCACTTATGAAATTGTTTGAATTGACACTAATAAGCTTGTTTTATTGTAGGTTTTGGCATATTATCCTGTTGGTGGGAATGTGTTTGAGGTCGATCGGGAGTGAGGCATTCACGTTAGTGAAGCAAGTAGGACTTGCACATGTCGAATGTGGCGGTTATCGGTATACCTTGTGTACATGCAACAAAGGTAATTCTATACATAAACAAGGTACACGAGAGCTATGTGCACGATTGGTTTAAAACAGACAAGTACTATGACACCTATAACCATTTCTTGAAACCAGTTGATGGTATTGATTTACGGCCCCGACGAGTATGTACTGTTGTATTGCCTCCCAAACCCAAAAAATGCAGTAGGCCAAGAAAGAAAAGGATCGATCAAAGGGTGAAGGTGGTAGCTCAACTAGAGTATCTAAGGTAGGTCTTGAGATGACATGTTCTATATGCCACAAAACTGGTCACAACAAAAAGGATGCAAAGAAAATGTTGTTGATGTGCGGGTCAAAGAGGCGGGAATGTGTCGGGTCAAAGAAGAAAACTTGTGGGTCAAAGAGGAAAATGTTGGGTCAAAGGAGACCGGTGGGTCAAATAAAAGGCTTGTGGGTCTAGTGAACCGGTGGGTCAAAGGCGGTAGCTCAAGTGGGTCAAAGGTATTATCCTACTTTTATTTCAAACTTCAGATATGGTTTCAAACTTTTGGTTATAAACATTTGTTGTATTTAGGCCAAGCAGGTTGGTGGGTCAAGTGGGACAAATAGGAAGGGCTTGAAAAGAGGATGCACATCAGCTTATGCAAGATGGTTTGGTGACCAAGATGCAGCTGAAGAACATCCTCAAGTTCAAACAGAGGAACAACAACAAACTCAAACAGATGATCAACCTGAAGTTCAACATGAAGAAGACCCTCAAGTTGACCATGAGGAACAACCTCAAGTTGACCATGAAGAAAACCCTCAAGATCACAATGAAGAACAGCCTGAAGTTCAAACAGAGATTGAAATGATCGCTACTCAAGTTGAAACATGCATGCCGATTGAATTAGATCGAGACTCAAGAACAAGTTCAAGAACAAGTACAAGAACAACCTCAAGACACCATTTGAAAAAAGGATGACTAAACTTAAAGTAAGAAGGCCTAGTGAAAGAATCATGAAATTGAAGTTGGCTAAGCAGTTGGATGGAAAGGGCAAGACTACTGTAGTCTCTGACCGAAATAGATGATGCTTGAACAACAAGGAATTCCATGTGCCCTTTTTGTATATCTTTTGTGGGCAACTAATGTAAACTATGATAACTTAATTTGGGTATGTAACATGTCTAGATAACTAATGTTAATAGGTCATGACCATCAACCAATAGCCCATTTTGTAAATCTTTTGAGGGCACTAACTGATGGTCATTTTGGTATGTAATATGGCTAGAACAGATACACTGATGATAGCGACCACTTATGTTACAAGTTTATGTAATGACCATCTCGACAAGCCCATTTTGTACATCCTTTGAGGCGATAAAAGATGGTCATTGTTAAACTACTAAGTTTAATGAAATATGCAGGTTTTAACTATGTTTTGTTATTACTTTCCAATTTTTACATCTTATGAAATATGCAGTTTTTAACTATGAAATATGCAGTTTTTAACATTGTTTATAGGCATTACTATTTGCAGTAAATGCACTTGTCATCCTTTATGCAGACATATATATGAAGAAAGTTGACATAAAGTTGACATTGTCATCCATAGGCTATTTGCAGTCTTTCTTTATGCAGCCTATAAACACATTGATAAACAGTCAATGAGACATAGGCTATTTGCGATCAATGAAATATGTTTTTATGCGATAAATGAACATAGGCTATTTGCGGTCAATGAGACATAGGCTATTTGCAGTCAATGTAAATTTACTGAGAATCCCAACCCAACTGATTTTTAGACTTGTTATAAAATCAAATGAACCAATACCATATCCCACACATCTTCTACTCATATATGTGTATCTAAACAAACTTTTGAAAACATGAGTTCAGGCAAGAGGATTGTTTCCACCAACCACGTGTATGTAACAACTTAATAATAACCATTTTCATAAATAATAACCATAAACCAGAAATCTAACAACTTTAATGCACATTTCCTTTATGCATTTCTTGACATTGTTTTTGATTTCGAGAGATAATAACCATTTCCAAAGACCATAGAAGAGACTCTTGAACAAGGTGGTTCGAAGAAATATCATGGGGATCTTATTTTCCACCATTGCAAAGACATTGAAGAGCCACTACCTATTGAATGGAAAGTTGGTTCCGGCTCAAGGCAAGTTGAACAAAATGATGATGAGGAGGTGCCACTAACCTCAAAGCGACTTGCCAAGCTAGCTTTTGATGCTAGGCCCAAAGTTCGGGATTGCCAAACAAGGCAACTTGTCTTTGAGATGGGCATCAAAGATCGGGTTGCAAAGCCTATCAACAATGAAGGCGAGACTAAGGAGAAGGGAAGGGAAGAGGACAAGGTCTAGGAAATGAGTGGTTTGGAACCACTACAAGTTAGTGAAGGTAATGGTAGCGACCTCATGAGTGGTTTTATGGCTTTAGTAATGTTAGTGGTATGGCTTTAGTAAGCCCTAGAATAATCCTATGTAATGTCGCCCTATGTAATCCTATGACTATGGTTGCGAGTCCTATGTAATATGACTATCATATCGTGTGCATACCATACTAACACTTAACAATTCAAAACATTTACCAAACTAAAACATTGACATTCATTATCCAAAGTTAAGAGTTAACAATTCAAAATACTACATTAACAATCGAAGAAGAACTAAATCGGTTGGATAGTTTCATACCAAACCAAACACAAATGAAACATAACACTCTAACATCATCATAAACAACCTATCATACAATTCTAGTTTTGACTTTCCACCTTCACCTCCTCTTCCAATCTTGTCTTTGTAGCCTTGACTCCTCTTCCAACCTTGCCTTATCCAAAGCTAGAGCTTCAATCATGGGTGCATTTTCAACACCTCTGCGCTTTGAAAGAACCCATATACCAAGTCCTTGTAGTATTCACTAGGAAGGTCTTCATCCAAAACTCATAGACGCGACATTGAGCACATTTTACAAATCTCTTTCCGGATTCGTCCTTGTGGTTGATGTTTGGACTCTCAATTGTCGATCACACTTACTGAAGCGTTCAATCTTACCTCCAACTAAGCGTGATTGTCTTTGAAGAAGAACTACTCATAATTAGGGTTCTTGAATTACAAAGAATTGGGGAAAATATTGCGCAATGGTTTAGGGTTTGGATTGGGTGGGGAAGTAAAAAGGTTTGTAAAATTTTAACAAGACCCCTAAGGATACAACTTTTGTTCAAAACACGCAGGAAAAACACAAAATCGACTTAAAACGCGTTCATTGTGATTAGGAAGGTTAATTATGGCTTTAGTGTGTTTTGTGTTACAAAAGGAAAATTAGGCAAGTTTAGGGCTACTTTAGGAAAAAAAAAAAGTTTGATGCCTAGAAAAGGAAAAGGTGGCAACTTGGAAAGATGCCTTTTAAGACAATTTGCCAAATAAAATGTAATTTTAAGGTAATGGTGATGTTTGATCAAAGGAAGACAGTGAGTATAAATTGTGTGTAATTCCACAACTTATACACTCATACAACTTGCTTACATATAATTGTCAAATTGTGTACATGACTTATCAGACTATCAAAGTATGTAAATATACCGAAAATGGCTGATGCACATGGCCCACATGGCCCATTATCTATTGGGCCTTATAAGATATATCCATATCATATCAACATGGTATTAAGATAAAAAAAATAATAATAAAAAAAAAAAAAAAAAAATTATGAATCACGCTTAGCGCTAACTAGATATTAGTCACTTTTCTAAATGCCACTAACGATCACACGACTATACATCACAAAGTTTGGTATACATATCCGAAAGCTCGAACTTACAACCACCTGACAAGATATGTTTTCACCACTAACTGCTGCGAATATTATAAGAAATTTTGGCCTCTAAGAGTAGAAAACATGACTTATATGAAATCTTTCGTGCTTAAAAGAGCTTAGACGGTCAATATGGCACTACCTCCAAAACACTTATGAGGCGGTCTTGGTTTTGCCAGATTGCACAAAACTCCCGAACTTACTCAATACTTTTTCGTAGATTCGCTAGTATTGAATATACAACCAAACTTTAGCTTAAAAGTTTGAAAAGAAAGTGAGATGTGTGCAAACAATTACTAGCATTTTGTTTGATGTTTTTTATAACAATTTCAAACTAATATTTAAACACCGTTGCTGTATCACAACTTTTCGCTATACCCAAACATAGTTTATAAAACCTCCATTGACCGACTATTTCCTTAGCCAACGCATATAATAATTACTTATTATATCTCAATTTCTGTTTGCAAGTCGAAAGGCCAATAATTATACGAAGAATGAATCGATTACCTAACGTCAAATTGTCAATATAATAACTATTCTGGCCTAAAGACTATTCTGGTCTAAGTACTACTCTGTGAACGTTAAAGACTATTCTGGTCTAAGTATCAAGACCATTTAATCACGGACATAGACTTATTAGAGTTTTTCTATATTAAAGTCAATAGATGGGAGCTTCGATATTTGTGATTGGCTTCACGAAGAAGTTACCAATAGCGAAATTTTGATCCTATTAATAGACTACAACTAATCTTAACTACGTAAAATAGAAAAATTGTCAAATGTGAAACTGGAAATTAAAAGTTGAAACTTGAAAGTCAAGATTATTGTTGAACGTTGAAAATCACGCACGTAAACGTAAAGTTGACATCCGAAAAAGAACTATCCACGACGCCATTCGCTTAATGTACACAACTATCGCCGAAATAACGCGAACGCAAACTAATTGAAAGCCGACAAAGAACCTTACTAATGAAGGGATGCAAACAATGCGCTTAATGATAAAAACCGCAGGGATCATTGCCGTCAAAAGACGGTGTCGCTTAAGATCGCAAAATGACTAGCTTTATTATGAATAAACTAGAATACAGACACAATTTTGAAGGACAATGTGCATTTAAAAAAATCAAAGTTTTTTAACAAAATTACACCATACCATAAAAAATTATAGATGTGTCGTGATCTCACGACTCATCATGGTTACGTCACTAAATACAAAATAAAAATACGTTTAAAAAAATAAGTTTTTCAAGTTCGGCAAACTAGTTATTGCCAATTTAAAAACTACCCGACGTGTACATCTTTGATGCTTCAAAGATAAAGAAATTAAAGGGCGTTTTCTTAGATTAAGATCGTCCCAAGCTCTTATAGAGTCTCGACATTTCTTGGTTGGATTTGTCGTGATCATGAATCTTTGATGCTTCAAGATAGGGTGATCATGGAGTCTTTTATCGGGTTTTAGGTTTCTTTGGGTTTTGGGTTGTCGATTTAGCTTTTTAACTTTTTCTTTATAGCCTATGGGTGTTGCTTATCATGGGGGTGTTTTGGTTGCTCCACGAGATCGATTTTATGTCTCTTGACCGAGAGTTAGCTTTATGGGTAACCTTTGTTAGTGCTTTTGCATTTGTATATAATAGCACAAGTGTGGTGATATCAACATGAAACTTCATTTGGGCCCCACGGACGCCACATCATCTAAACCTCCATAAGAGCATGGGGTGTAGTATGTTTTGGTCCTCGTCGTTTCCAACGTCGCTACTCGCCACTTTGTTTTGCTCCTCGCCACGACACCATGGTGGTTCGCCACTTGTGGTTTCGCCAGTCCAACGACGAAGAAAATGACAAAATTCAAATTCTTACCTTTTCAAACCAACGGTTACCATTCTTTTATTTTATTTTTTTTCTTTTCAAATTCAAATATTACCAACATTTACCAACTCTATAAATATAACCAACATCTACACAAAAAAATTCACACTTCTCAAACACAATTCAACTTCAAAATTCACATTCTCTTTACGCAAGATTATTATGGCTTGCCGTCTCCCGCATTCCGCTAGTGATATGCAAACGTACGTTCAAAATCAATGCAATAACGATGATCGGTGCGAAACCGTCAAGTTTTCTCACGCGCGGTGATCACTTGTGAATGATCACCGTAAGGAACTTAAAAGCTCACACACCACTCAATGAAGATCGAGGAGAGTATAATGTTTCCCAGTCGTTAAGTCCCAACGAGTCAGGCGAGAATAGTCAAACGTAAAGTGATCGGAGATTTGAATCGGAAAGGAGATGTGGTTTAATATAACTACGTAAAAGCCCATAAACTGTGGGCTTAAATGCAAATTAAAGAAAGTTAAAAGATAAAATTTATTAAATAAACGCTATCACTATATTTAAAATGATGAACGTTAAAACCTAAAACTTACGTTTTAAAACAAAATTACGTAAACGTCATAAATAAAAACGTGAAACTTATACAATATAAATCCTAAAAATATAAAAATACATTTTTACAATCCTAATGATATAAGAAAATTTATAGAAAAGGAAAATTATTTTTATAACTAATTATCTAATTATTATTAATTAAAAACTATTTTTAACTAGTTAATAATTATCTAAAATACAAGAAATTAGGAAACAAAGCTAGAAAAATGAAATTATGAAATGGAAAAGTCTAAAATAACAAACTAGAATTTTCAAAACTATTTTTGTATTTTTATGATTATTTTTCTATTTTCTATGAATTTTAAACTATTTAAAACTAATTAAATTATTTAAAAATACAAATTTAACTAAGAAAAATATGGAAAAAAACTTTTTTCTCTTTTTATATTTATCTTAACTTAAGAAAATTGAAAAATTATTTTTTTGAAGCTTTTCTTAATTATTTGTATTAAATGCTATTTAAAAATACTTAAAAACTAATTTAAATAAAGAAAAATAGCTAAACACCTTAGAAAAATCTGAAAATTGCAGGAAAAGTCTAAAATATTATTAAGAAGCTAGGAAAAATAGAAAAACATGGGCTTGTGTGGAGGATTATGGAACTGATGTGTCAAGTGCTTGAAAATAAGCACTTGAATAAGCTAAATGAGATCCAACAAGCACCAACTGAAAACAGGGACTATAATAAGCTAAAAGGACTAGATTGCAACAAATCTCAACAAGCCTAAACCACAGAATCACAAGCTAGGACAGATTTGATATTATGAACTTTTGGCTGAAAAGCAGTTCTGGGGGGTAACTTGCAGGGGAAAAATAAGCAATCAATTAAGCTAGAAACTGCAAACAATAACTTGGAACTTGTATAAGACCTGGGTGGGTATATGCAAACCAAAAATCAGACCTTGCCAAGCTCAAATGAGCTTGTGGCAAGGTCTGCAAGTTCTGCAAAAGCCCTGTGCAGGCTTAGTGCTTGTGCACAGGGCACTTTTGCCACTTTTAACAAGCTCATTTGGAGCTTTTGAAAAATTCTAAAATTCAACAAAATAGTAATAAGAAACTAGACCTACTGAACTTATAGAACCCAAAGTTTCATTTGATTTAGTTTAGGAATGAACCCAAGAAAATTCTTCCTAGTTGAGCTCAAAATGGATTTTACCATTTTGACTTTTGAAGCAAACCTGAAATTTTGACTTTGGTGAGTTTTGATCCCAAATGATTAACTGATTTTGGTGTTATAAAGTGAAATGAAACTAAATTAAGCTATTCAACTGACTTCCAAACATGAAACAAGCTTTTGGTGTTTGAAAATTCCAACGATGGTGAAACTAAACAAGTTCTTATGTAATTTTGATGTGAGTTATTTTAGCAAATACATATGAACTGAAATTACTTCAACATGACTATATAATACTGAGTAGACAAGATGTAAACACAAATAAGGACTCAAACTCTTAACAAGCAGTTAACCCAAACACCATTTTAACAACTTTTACTCTCACCAAACAGGTAGTGAACTTAATGAGCTAACTGTGACATGAATAAGCTAAACCAAGTACACCTAAATCTCAATAAGCTAAAAAGAAAACTAATTAAGGGGAAGACAGTTGGCACATGTTCTAAACTAGGGGATCCTAAAACAACTAGAACAATGAGAGATTAAGCTTTAAAATGATAACTAATCACTATTTAGGCTAATAAGGTTCTAATATACTCTACATTTGCTAATGAGCATTAAGCAAAAAAAAAAACTAAATAAGCCAAGAAAATAACCTGATAAGCAAAAAAAAAGAGTGTGAACTGTCTTTGTGCAAAGGTAATTGTTAGCGAGACTTAAGACAGATGACGGGCTTCTTTGGAGCTTATCTTGAAAGTGGCTAATGAGGAGTTGGTAGTCGAACTTCTCGAGGACATGGAGTTCACCTAGTCGGGTCACTTTGCCCCAAGTATATCTTGAATAGCACTGCGCCTAATAATAAGTCGAAAGAATGGTGCAGGGTCATAGGGTCAAAACATTTTAGCAAGCCTTTGTTAGGAGCTTATTTATAAGTTGGACGGTGAGCTTCCAAACCATTAAAAGCTACACAAGCAAAGTTAAGCTAGCAGAGGTGATGAAAGTAATGACTAGTGGCCGTGAAAAGCTTTTTTACGACTTAAAAATAAGTCGATAACGACTTGTCTTGGATAGTATTCGATCGAGATGTAATAGAAATAAAAATTGCAAAAGCGCTTTTAACTCAAATTTTAACTAAGCTAATGGAAACCGAGTTTAAACTAGGTACATGCTTAGTTTGGTGTAACAAGGCTTAGTAAAACCACATCTTCCAATTTTGAACATCAATTGCTTAAGAATAAGCTCAAGAACAAAGAAGATAGGGTACTTTCTGTTATTGTCACAAATCTTAACCAACAAATCTACTTGTGCAAAGAAAACTACTATTATTCAGAATGAGTTTAACTTCGATTGTCAAACTGGGTCAAAAAGGTTTCAATGACCCAGCTTCCTCATTGACCAAACACCCCTTATGTGACCAAAAACAGATTTTTAAAGAAAACTTTTCATTAATCATTGAAATTTTGAACTGAAAGGGCTTTCTAAATACTGAATTACTTATATTAAAAAGCTTTTAAACACAAATTACACTAAAATTAAGTTGAGCTTTATCAGTTGACTTTCGTTGACTTTACATGAAAATTTCTCAAACTTGGAATGAATACTTGAAATTAGTTCCAATACACTGAATTAACTAAGTTTCATACATTAATACTTGAAATTACAACTTAAAATTTATCTAAAACATAAAAACTTTAAAAACGACATACAAGGAAAAACTTAAAACTAACTACTGGCCTTCTACTCTTTCTTCCTTTCTTTTATAGCCCAATAAGCTTCCACGTGTCCTCTAGAGTGTTTCCACCACTTCTTTTTAACCAATGGGAGTCACAGAGGCCATTTGGCCATTTTATGGTTTTATGAAAAAGCACAATTTGACTTTAGGTCTGAATTTTGCGGTGGGGGTGGCTAGGTATATGATGAGGGGTGAGAGTTTTGAGGGATAAGGTGATGGGAGGTGATGGGTGAAAGGAGTTGCAGGGCTGGGCAGAAAGCAGTGGGAAGAAAACCCCGAGGAGGGAAAGAGGTTCATTGTTTGACTTTGTTTTGACCAAAGGGTCAAATGGAAGGGTCAAGGGAGGTCAAAATGGGAAATGGCAGGGTCAATGTAGGTAAAGGGTCCATTTGGTTTAGGCTTAGAATACAAGGACCACTTTTGTAATTTCTCCATTCTTGAAGGACTAATTTCGCCATTATTCAAAAGTTGTTACAAGGACTAAAATCGACAACCTTCAAAAGTACAAGGACTTGTTTTGACAATTTCAAATTTTCCAGGACTAAACTTGCCAAATTTCAAAGTTCGTGGACCTTTTTCGCCATTTTACAAAAGATTTATTCAAGGACCATTTTTGACAATTTAGAATATTTGGGGACCTTGAATAACATTTCTTTATTAGATTTACTGTGGACCTGCTTTTGACAACTTTTGAAACTGGGGACTAAACCGCCAATTATGCAAATTTGATACGCTTTTCACCGATTTTGATATTTTTGCATTTAAAACATATAAAACACTTATTTGTGATATTTTATCATTTTGATGTATTTCTCGAGTGTTTTCGGATGTTTTGCGTTTAAATAAGATAAAAACGATGAGTATTTAGACACTCATCAATCCCCATTACTAAGATATTGCTAGTCCCTAGCAATGTTTTGAGAAAAATTAATGGATTTTATCTCTTTACCAAAAGCCATTACTCGAGTAGCCAAATGTTTGATTCAAGTAAGAACCATGGTACATCGATAACCATGTGATTTTGAGCAAACCACCACTTTCAACGGATTTGATTTGTCTTTACCGTAAGCCGTACATCTTCCGGACTAGCCAACTCTTAGATAAATTATCAATATTATCTTTGGTGAGCTGATTACCAATTATGGATTTTCCATCGCTTTACCACAAGCCATAAACTTGCAAGGCTAGCCAACTCTTCACTTTTAAGGATACGCGTGAATAATACAATTTGGGCAAATTGTAAGTCGTCAACGGATTTGAGATATCTTTACCAAGAGCCGTTTGCTCTCGGATTAGCCGCCTTATGTGGGTTAGACATGGTGGGTGATTACCATTTGTTGTGTTTAGTACATAGTACTTCCACTAAATTTTTTTTTTTTATTTGGCCATTTTGGGGAAAAAGGGACTAAAGGGTACATTTATGATCAAATTCGCTGCACTTCCCCCACACTTAGAAATGAATATTGTCCTCAATATTCAAAGCACCTACTGTTATGCCGAAACTTAGAACGTAAAAAGATAACATTACTAGCTAAGTGTAAACACAACAATTATTCTCTTTTTAATATTTACAATTTTCATTATTTTAAGGTCTATATACAACATGTAGGGCATCTCCCCACACTAGGGTGGTACACACGGTGAAAACCCATGTTTAGCTCTTTGTTTTTGATTACCGAGTCGCTAGCTTGACTCGACCAATTAATTTGTTCATGGGAAGTAAGTGGATCGAACAATCTCCATCGGACTTTCATTCAAGATGTTTGGATAAACATTGAAGCACGTGAAAGTTCCACACCGATGAGATACGATGACGATGCACCCGGCTCACAAATGGTGCATGGAAATGCTCGGATCAAAGATAATGTCTTCATTCCCGAAGGAGTGAAGAATGTGAGAAGCCACGGATAGGTGAAGAAGAGAAAGAAAATCATGATAAATATCATGACTAACTCATCTTCATCCATAGGAGGATCCATAATTTCGTGATTATGAATCTCATCATTTAGCTTATGTGATCAAGACAAATCTCGGGTGTGTCATGATCACATTGGGAGTTATCATACTCCGGCGGAGATATGATATGAGCGAGTTCACCCACGAACTCCTCGTGAAGAGAATCAATCACAAGATGTAAATCTGTGGATTCTTGTTCCATCAGAGATTCATCACTATCCTCAACTGAGTATCAAAGAGTGGATTCTCGAATTAAAGTGAATTGAGTCGAATTCAAATAGAGGATTAGTTGTGGATCTTTGTTCCATCAGAGACTCATCACTATCCTCAATCTGAGTATCAAAGAGTGGATTCTCAGAAATTAAAGTGAATTCAGAGTCGAACTCAAATAGAGGATTAGTGAAAGTAGTTTTGAGTGTTTCAGGAACAAAGTGATTAACATTCTCAATTGGACTGTTGGGATAAGAAGTGAGTGATCGATCATTATCAATGAGACTTTCAGTCTCTCCCAGATCGACTTCGAAATCAAAGAGTGGATTGACGTGAGTGAGTTCATTGGTGAACTCCTCAAGATGATGATCAGCATCAGTCTGAGGGAGTGATGCCTCAACATACTCGATGTTTCCATGAGAAGTACAATCGTCGCTAACATCGGAGAAAGTTTCAAATGATCTTTTGAACACTCAAGAGGAGATAGAATCACACACATGATCGGCACCTCGTGACTCTCTCGGATTGGGACAAGGTTCTCAACACTAGACTTTATGAATTCGTCCGATTCCTTTTCGTGAACAATGTCAAGATGCTCGCCCCATAGTCGAGTGAGCTGGGAGCTTGGTGTGATAGATTGTTTGAGATGGAATCTCAACCGCTGGATGTCATCCGATGAACTTGATGAATCAAGTGTATCATCATCATCATCGCATCATCGTGAATAAACGAATTGAGAGCTAGATCCGGTCGCTTTTCTTTTGCAATTGATTCTTAATGATTTCTCAAAGGCAATTGGGATTTTATTTTAGCACCTCTTCGCCTAACAATTCTTCCATGGATTTCTCATGTGAATTTTGAATGACGGGACATTGTGGGAGTGGAGATTTGTCAAACCGGAAGGTTGACATTGATAATCATCATGAGGACCCCACAATGTACACAAGAAATATTGGGAATATTATGAAGTATAGTTTTATTGAACTCTCACCTCTTTTCAAGAACTCTGAAGCTCTAGATAAGAGTCTTGTTGGGCTTCTTTGAGGAGTTTGAGTCGTTTGCACCGGAGGTTGGTCGTGATATGGATAGTCGAATTGTTACAAGGAAATGGATTCCTGCTTGACAATCGAATAAATGGGACCTCCACGCTCTCACAACAAAATGATTGTGTGGGCGGTCATGTGAATAATATGGAATTTGGTCATTTCCAAAGTCCTCGAGTGTTACCAAAACTGCTCAGAGACAAACGTGTTTCGGATTGACACTCAAATCCTAAGTGAGGACCTCCACAATATTCACAGCAGTAATGTTGGTTATATGAAGATGAGTCGGCCGTGGTGGGTAATTGGAAAGGTTTGAGGGTCGTTAAATGAGTTCGATTAGATCATAATCAAATGAATTCTCGAACCACAAAACAAACAACCCCATTACGGATATCATTACCACATTGTATACACGCACACCAACGATGTGGTGAACCATAAAGAGGCTCACCACAACCGACACAAGGAATAAACGATTCTAATTGAGAATTATAAGAAGGAATGCTTATTCAAAGAATCGACAAAACCAACATGGTGATCCGAATGACTATCAAGTCTCAAGAACATTCGTAAAGATCGGGAGGTGGGACAAGTGGTGTGCTCGGAGCTAGCAATTTCCACCACTCGCTATGGTCTCCGGTTCGGTTCTTGAGAAACGAAGATTAGGCAAGTCATTCATGCGAGTCACCGTCTGATTCTCGCATGTTTGCTTTTAACCGTAAACTGTGAAAGTTTAGAATCAATTTAGACGGTTTTTGAGCAATCGAGGGTTAGGTCTTTGACAACCGTAGGTTGGACGATTTGGCACTCCCATTATCGAAGGAAGTATCCGGTCCTTTGTCACCCTTTTTTTTTCCATTTCCACACGTAAAGAATGGATCTTCACGAACAACGCAATTCTAGACATTTGTGATAAAGTCCAAGCTTTTCACCGTCCCTGCATTAAATCCCTAGAGATTCCATGAAAAAAGAATCAAATGGATGAGGGTAAAGGAATGAAGAATTAAAAAGGGTAGGAGGTTAAGATGAATATTTTTGGTATTTTGGATAAACATGATGTAAAACTAAGAATGAAAATCTTTTTGGTTTTTGATTTTTAAAGATGGTATGAACAAGGAGTGATTATTCAAATCACTAACTGCTAAACGTAAGACTATTAGCATCGCTCCCAAGCAACAAGCGCCAAAATTTGATCGGCGAACCGCAAGTTTTCTCACGCGAAATGATCACTTGTGAATGATCACCGTAAGGAACTTAAAACACTCACACACCACTCAATGAAGATCGTGAGAGTATAATGTTTCCCGTGTCGTTAAGTCCCAACGAAATGTGCGAGAATAGTCAAACGTAAAGTGATCGAGAGATTTGAACGGAAAGGAGATTGCGGTTTAATATAACTACGTAAAAGCCCATAAACTGTGGGCTTAAATGCAAATTAAAGAAAGTTAAAAGATAAAATTTATTAAATAAACGCTATCACTATATTTAAAATGATGAACGTTTAAAACCTAAAACTTACGTTTTAAAACAAAATTACGTAAACGCATAAATAAAACGTGAAACTTATACAATATAAATCCTAAAAATATAAAAATACATTTTACAATCCTAATGATATAAGAAAATTTATAGAAAAGGAAAATTATTTTTATAACTAATTATCTAATTATTATTAATTAAAACTATTTTTAACTAGTTAATAATTATCTAAAATACAAGAAATTAGGAAACAAAGCTAGAAAATGAAATTATGAAATGGAAAAGTCTAAAATAACAAACTAGAATTTTCAAAACTATTTTTGTATTTTTATGATTATTTTTCTATTTTCTATGAATTTTAAACTATTTAAAACTAATTAAATTATTTAAAAATACAAATTTAACTAAGAAAAATATGGAAAAAAACTTTTTTCTCTTTTTATATTTATCTTAACTTAAGAAAATTGAAAAATTATTTTTTGAAGCTTTTCTTAATTATTTGTATTAAATGCTATTTAAAATACTTAAAACTAATTTAAATAAAGAAAATAGCTAAACACCTTAGAAAAATCTGAAAATTGCAGTGAAAAGTCTAAAATATTATTAAGAAGCTAGGAAAATAGAAAACATGGGCTTGTGGAGGATTATGGAATCGATGTGTCAAGTGCTTGAAAATAAGACTTGAATAAGCTAAATGAGATCCAACAAGCACCAAGCTCGAAAAACAGGGACTATAATAAGCTAAAAGGACTAGATTGCAACAAATCTCAACAAGCCTAAACCACAGAATCACAAGCTAGGACAGATTTGATATTATGAACTTTTAATTGAAAAGCGCCTGGGGTAACTCATAGGGAAAAATAAGCAATCAATTAAGCTAGAAACTGCAAACAATAACTTGGAACTTGTATAAGACCTGGGTGGGTATATGCAAACCAAAAATCAGACCTTGCCAAGCTCAAATGAGCTTGTGGCAAGGTCTGCAAGTTCTGCAAAAGCCCTGTGCAGGCTTAGTGCTTGTGCACAGGGCACTTTTGCCACTTTTAACAAGCTCATTTGGAGCTTTTGAAAAAATTCTAAAATTCAACAAAAATAGTAATAAGAAACTAGACCTACTGAACTTATAGAACCCAAAGTTTCATTTGATTTAGTTTAGGAATGAACCCAAGAAAATTCTTCCTAGTTGAGCTCAAAATGGATTTTTACCATTTTGACTTTTTGAAGCAAAACTGAAATTTTGACTTTGGTGAGTTTTGATCCCAAATGATTAACTGATTTTGGTGTTATAAAGTGAAATGAAACTAAATTAAGCTATTCAACTGACTTCCAAACATGAAACAAGCTTTTGGTGTTTGAAAATTCCAACAGTGGTGAAACTAAAACAAGTTCTTATGTAATTTTGACTGTGAGTTATTTTAGCAAATACATATGAACTGAAATTACTTCAACATGACTATATAATACTGAGTAGACAAGATGTAAACACAAATAAGGACTCAAACTCTTAACAAGCAGTTAACCCAAACACCATTTTAACAACTTTTACTCTCACCAAACAGGTAGTGAACTTAATGAGCTAACTGTGACATGAATAAGCTAAACCAAGTACACCTAAATCTCAATAAGCTAAAAAGAAAACTAATTAATGGGAAGACAGGTTGGCACATGTTCTAAACTGGGATCCTAAAACAACTAGAACAATGAGAGATTGCTTTAAAATGATAACTAATCACTATTTAGGCTAATAAGGTTCTAATATACTCTACATTTGCTAATGAGCATTAAGCAAAAAAAAAACTAAATAAGCCAAGAAAATAACCCGATAAGCAAAAAAGAGTGTGAACTGCCTTTGTGCAATGTAATCGTTAGCGACTTAAGACAGATGATGGGCTTCTTTGAGCTTATCTTGAAAGGGCTAATGAGGAGTTGGTAGTCGAACTCGAGGACATGGAGTTCACCTAGCCGGGTCACTTTTGCCCCAGTATATCTTGAATAGCACTTGCGAACTTAATAATAAGTCGCAAAGAATGGGTGGGTCGCAGGGTCAAAACAAATTTTAGCAAGCCTTTGTTAGAGCTTATTTATAAGTCGGACAAATGAGCTTCAAACCATTAAAAGCTACACAAGCAAAGTTAAGCTAGCAGAGGTGATGAAAGTAATGACTAGTGGCCGTGAAAGCTTTTTAAATTTTAAAATAAGTCGATAACAAATTTTGTCTTGGATAGTATTGATCGAGACAATAGAAATAAAATTGCAAAAGCGCTTTAACTCAAATTTTAACTAAGCTAATGGAAACTGAGTTTAAACTAGGTACATGCTTAGTTTGGTGTAACAAGGCTTAGTAAAACCACATCTTCCAATTTTGAACATCAATTAAGCTTTAAGAATAAGCTCAAGAACAAAAAGATAGGTACTTTCCTCGTTATTGTCACAAATCTTAACCAACAAATCTACTTGTGCAAAGAAAACTACTATTATTCGAATGAGTTTAACTTGATTGTCAAACTGGTCAAAAGGTTTCAATGACCCACTTCCTCATTGACCAAACACCCTTATGTGACCAAAAATGTATTTTTAAAGAAAACTTTTCATTAATCATTGAAATTTTGAACCGAAGGGCTTTCTAAATACCGAATTACTTATATTAAAAGCTTTTAAACACAAATTACACTAAAATTAAGTTGAGCTTTATCATTGACTTTCGTTGACTTTACATGAAAATTTCTCAAACTTGGAATGAATACTTGAAATTAGTTCCAATACACTGAATTAACTAAGTTTCATACATTAATACTTGAAATTACAACTTAAAATTTATCTAAAACATAAAAACTTTAAAAACGACATACAAGGAAAAACTTAAAACTAACTACTGGCCTTCTACTCTTTCTTCCTTTCTTTTATAGCTCCAATAAGCTTCCACGTGTCCTCTAGAGTGTTTCCCACCACTTCTTTTAACCAATGGGAGTGCAGAGGCCATTTTGGCCATTTTATGGTTTTGGCGGGAAAAAGCACAATTTGACTTTAGGTCTGAATTTTGCAGGTAGGGGGGGGTGGCTAGGTATATGATGAGGGGGTGAGAGTTTTGAGGATAAGGTGATGGGAGGTGATGGGTGAAAGGAGTCAGCAGGCTAGACAGAGCAAGTGGGAAGAAAACCTCGAGGGAGGAAAGAGGTTACATTGTTTGACTTTGTTTTGACCAAAGGGTCAAATGGAAGGGTCAAGGGAGGTCAAATGGAAATGGCGGGTCAATGTAGGTAAAGGGTCCATTTGGTTTAGGCTTGAATACAAGGACCACTTTTGTAATTTCTCCATTCTTGAAGGACTAATTCGCCATTATTCAAAAGTTGTTACAAGGACTAAAAGCGACAACCTTCAAAAGTACAAGGACTTGTTTTGACAATTTCAAATTTTCCGAGGACTAAACTTGCCAAATTTCAAAGTTCGGGACCTTTTCTCGCTATTTTATAAAAGATTTATTCAAGGACCATTTTGACAATTTAGAATATTTCGTGGACCTTGAATAACATTTCTCTTTATTAGATTTACCGTGGACCTGCTTTTTGACAACTTTGAAACTTGGGGACTAAACCGCCAATTATGCAAATTTGATACGCTTTTTCACCGATTTTGATATTTTTGCATTTAAAACATATAAAACACTTATTTGTGATATTTTTATCATTTTGATGTATTTCGAGTGTTTCGATGTTTTGCAGCTTTAAACAAGACAAAAATGATGAGTATTTGACACTCATCAAACGACGACGAGGCTCGAAAAGACGCTATTATACGCTGGCCATCCAATTGTTTGAGAGGGAGGACGGAGAAGCTGCAGATGAGAGAAAACTACAAGAGTTGCAACGACATCAAGACCGAACGAAAAGGTATGATCGAGAAATTTCTGAAGGAGGAAGCCCACAGAGATGACGAATTATTGACAAGTTGTGGCGGTGTGTTCAAAGGATAATGAACACAACATCAACACCAAAGTCAATTGGAGCTATCGGGTGAACAAAGATGATGATGCAGGAATATCCGGTAGACGAGGAAGCTTTGTCTCGCCTCGAGGATTATATACCTCCCGCGTATTATTCTGCGGACGAGGAGTATTCAGATTAGGATTTAGGATTTATGTATTTTTCGTAAGTTTTTTTATTTATCGTAAGTTTTTTTACTTTTTCGTATGTTTTTTTTAATTTTCCGTATTGTAATTTTATTTTTATTTAAGTGAATGGAATGGAATTTATTTTGTTTGAAAAATATGGAAAATAAAAAAAAAGGGTGGGTGGGGCCCAAATGAAGAGAAGTGAGTAAGTTGTGATTGGGGGGTATTTTTAAGTGAGTGTGTTGGAGTGATGTGGAGGTGAGGTGGCACACGTGGGGCTGAAATGAAGAGAAGTTGCTTGCGACACCCCATGCTCTAACAAAATACTTCCTCTATCATAAACCACAACAAAACTCTTCATTCGAGCCTCACCACCCATAATTTTATTTTCTTTTCTAATTTTCAAATAAACTAAATTAATTTGATTTAATTAAAATTAGAATACAAACTAAAATACAATACGAAATACGATACGAAACAAAAACATACGAACTAAAATACAATAAAGAAATTAAATATTTTGTTGATGTTCCAGATATTGTAGATGTTGTTGCCAACGCTGCTCAATAATATTTCGTTGAAGCCTTGTGTGTATTTATTTATTACGGAGTTCTTTGGCTTTCCTCCGTTGTACTGCGCATCGCTCGATCCATGTCTGTCGAAAAATTATATGCGAACAAATATAGATCTCGCTCATTTCAGATATCGCAAATTTTTTATCTTTCAAAATCATGTTATGCAATATGATGCACGTGTACATAAATTTCCGTAACTTTTTGACAATACACATACACGGTGGTTGGCTTATAACATGCCAACGCCCTGGAGGATACCAAAAGCTCTTTCAACGCCTTTTCGAAAGCACTTTTTGTTGCCGCTTAAATACGGCATTTTTTGGAATTTGCAACCGTTAATAGTTTGACAAAAGATGACCATTGTGGGTAAATCCGTCGCCTAAATAATGCCCTTGTTCAAATGTAACTCCGTTAACTTGAAACGGAACCACGGGCGATGTCATCAAGAAGGTCGTTGAATAACGAAGAATTTTCCAAAACAGCTTATATCGTTATTTGCACCGCTAGCCCAAAATGTATGCCAAATCCACAAATCATGTGACGAACCGCTCAAGCATTATAGTTGGGTATTTTTGTTATCACACCTTTGAAATTGCCCGCGCCATTCTTTCGGACAAATTTTCCATTCCTAGTGCATACAATAAATGCTTCCAAGCATTCCCGGTAACCCATGTTCTCTGTAGTGTGCATTGTATAAATTGTGAATGTCATTCAAGTCAGGTTTTCTTAAAAACTCGAGAAAAACAATTCGACAACGCACATAGTAAAACTATCTATACAATCGCGCACAATGTTCTTTCCTTTATAAATACTCATCTAATGCATCGGTGTTAACGCGTATGCCAATTGGCGATGGCAAATGTGCACTTCATAATAACACTAAAACTTATTAGACCCGTAGCATCGGGTCGGACAACAAAGATACTAAAACGATCGGGAAGAGGATGAACATTTTTAATATGTGTTTCAATACCTTTGACTATTTTCAAAAATAGTTTATGGCTCATACGATATCGACGCCTAGAATAACTCTCTAGATATTTTGGATTATCACCAAAATAGTCGGCCACTAAACGCGCTTCAGCAATATCACGTTCACGGGCGATGTAATTACGACGGTGTGAAATTTCTGCTTCTTGTTCCAACGATTGCTCATACTGATATTGTTGCATAATCATCTCGAGATCAGCTATATCATTTTAATCGGAGAGACTACCAGATAAACTATCGGAATTGCTTAAGGAACTCATGTTTATTTGAAAGAATAGTTGTGTTGATAGAAAAATGTGTGAAAGTTATTGTTAAAATGATGTGTTATTTATAGTGTGAAAATTAGAATTTTATTTTATTTTATTTTTAAAAAGGAAAAAATTTAAGTATAAACGTTTGAATTCAACGGTTATATTTCAAAAAGTCTTTTGTCTTTATGCGCTTCACTGCAACGAACTAAACCAAACGAACCAAAACGGCGCTGAGTGGCAGTGTGGTGAACTTAAGATGGTGATCGCCGTTTTGGGCTCCACGTCACAACGGCGAAACACAAATATCACCATACCCCATGCTCTTATAGCTTTTTGCTATTTTTTCAAGTATATTATGGTCGTAATTTTATGTTTTTAAGTTAAAATTTGAGGGAAAATAAATGAAAATATTTTTTTTTAGGAAAGAAAAGGGAAATGAAGAAGAAAATGAGAGTTTTTTTTTTAAAAAAAAAATAATCACCCACTTTTGGAAGGAAACAGAAAAGAAACTTTTAATATAATTTGTTTAATGATTAATATGCTTTTTTTTAAGTTGTTTTTTTTCTCAAGCTTAATAACATGAGTTATGGTTACTTTGCTTTCTTTTATTAATCTCAAAACATATTTTTGAACCGCAATTGAAATAGAAACTAGCAAGGAGCTAAACGGTTACAAGGGATGGATAGAGCATTACAAGGGTGATTAAACCACTCTATCCAATTCAAAAAGGTTTCTTACATCAACTAACAATCGAATTAAAAGATAAGATCTTGATGTCATTGAAAAGAAGATCCATTGATGGTTTCTTCAAGTGAGAATACGACATTGTTTCTAAAACGCCATAAGGACCAAATTGTAGTTAGTATCGCCAAGATCAAGAATCTTGAAAATTTTGCTTCAGGGTGAGTGGTGGTCGCCAATTAAAAGACATCTTGAGACTTTGAAATGTGGTGTTTGGTATACGCCACCATTTTAGAACATTTATCCAAGTGTGTCCGTAAATCTTGCAATCGACAAACAATTGTTCTTCCCTTTCAATGGCATCATCACATATGGGACACCTTACGGAATCTTTGATCCATGCCCCTTCGATCAATATTGCCACGGGTCGCCATCCTACCGTTTAAGACGCGCCATGTATTCATGTTAATTCTCAATTGCGCTGCTTTGTTCCAACGAGTTGCGGAAGAAGATACACATATTGAGACATAGGGCTATTGAAAGACCTCATGCCCTTAACGGAGAAGCGCCTTGAAGCATCAATAATACATTCCCATCTATTTTCAACATCTGATAAATAAAGATTAGATAAAAGACTAACCAAACTTATTTCAATCCCAACTCCTCGGCTAATTAGGTCAATGAGAACAAAGTTATCATTGCGTGGCGTGGTCCTGGGAAGGATCCGTTGGCATAAAAAAGCATGATATCGGGTGTTTCCATCGATTTACACCTTTGGAGAAACTACGAGTTCTTCGTTCTAGTCCGTGTCTTGGTTCCTCGGTAAGATCAAGAGGGGAGGAAAATATGGGCTCATGGGCACAATACCAAGAATCGAAGAGTTTGCCTCATGGGCACAATATCGCGAACTAAAGAGAATGTAGGCCAACGAGGAAACTTGGGCGTGGGGTTTCTATCACAAACAAGACAATGAGGATTTGTGTCCAAACGATAAAGGCGATGAAATGAAGCAACAAAGGCGTATCACCAATCCAAATATCGTCCCAAAAGCTAGTACTTTGACCATTTCCAAGTTTTATCTTGAAGAGGGTATTAAGATAGATGTTGATTTTAAGGAGATCATCTTTATCTTCACAATATGATATTATGGCCAAGTTGAATTTAAGAGAAGAGTTATCATTAAGTCCACCCAAAGGGCCGTAGGTAGAACAAATGACTTTGCGCCAAATTGCTCGATTTCTGTATGGAATCTCCAAAGACCATTTTACTAGCATAGCTTGATTGCACGGAAATAGAACAAATAACTTTGCGCCAAATTGCTTGATTCTCGGTATAGAATCTCCACCACCATTTTACTAGCATAGTTTGATTGCACGTTCTCAAACTATCAATTCCAAGACCATCTTAATCACGAGGAGAGATTACTTTTTCCCAAGCAATTCAATGGATTTTATTGTCATCTAAAATATCATCCCAAAAGAAATTTCTCTTAATACCTTCAAATTGATTGATTATCTTTTTAGGAGCCTTGAAAGTAGAGAGAAATAATAAACTCTCAAGCTATCGAAAACGGATTTAATAAGGTGAGACGCCCACAAATGAGAGACCCTTTCTTATTATTTGGACTAAAATACACCGTTGGTCCCTAAACTTGTATCGGAGGATCGCGATGGGACGAAACCGGCATAATCATCGCCACGGGTGCAAAAAGACCAATTAAATGCCGATTGGTCCTTGACCAATAACGGCGTCGTCAACGCTCCGTTATACCCAAAATAAACCCGTAATCATGGTACTGCCGAGGGTAGAATAGTCATTATGTGGTATACATCGATAACCTGTCTTGTCCAATTTCCGCCATATTGTACAATATAACAAAACCGGTACTCATTGCTCATCCCCAAACTTGTTTTGGAAGCCTACCCAGAAAACTCTAAGGCAATGTCTATCATAAAATCAAATAACTGAGTAAGAAAATAACAAACAACCACCTTGGATTTACTCGTGGCGTAGTAAGGGAATATCCTTTATATGATGATCGTGAAACGGAGGAAAGATCTGCATCATGAGATATTGTAAGTCTTTTTGGTTAGAGCCTATTACAATCATATGTTAGTACGAGTGATTAAGTTATTCCCTTTTAGGTAACTTTAGCTTAACAAAGTTTTTGTACATTTTTTATACAACGGGTGAACTCGGATCATTTAGCATGATGTTCCATTATGAAGGTACATTCAAATACTTTCCGTGTAGGATATATCAAGGAGGCAAGAAATGGATGCTCTCATGACCCAAATCGGTTATGAGTCCGGACAAACCAATTATTTCTACTTTCTTAAGCCCGGTTGTACATTAGACGACGGTTTGTTTTCTTCCGTGAACTCGCTAATCTAGACTTGTTGAAAGATGTTGTCATACATACATATGTCGATAGATGTATGTTGAAATAGGAAGACTAGATTAGAATTTTGTGAAATGTCCCCACAATCAATTAAGACCGTGTTTTGGGAGATGGATGAAGATAGGAGAAAAGTTGCTACTCTGCGGCTATTCAATCATGTTGTAGACGGTTGGTGTTAGATGATATAGATAATGAACCCGCCTAGATCGCTTTATCCAACTTACACAATTGTCGTTGTTAGGAATTAGAAATTCCGTGTATTAAAGAGCTCACCTCAAGTATATGTAATCGTTAGAAAGCTCGTAGTCATAGTTATTTTAAGTTAAGTAGTATTTAGTTAAGTAACACCGTGGAGGACGGACGGGTCTTTACCCATCGTATGCTCGATCCACACCCGTTGTGTGGCGCTTATGTAAGATTATAAATACTCTACCTCCCAAGGAGAGTTGAGCTCATAATAATATCTTTCACTTTCTCTCACTAAGTTCCTAAACCTCTAACTTTCTCCTCTAGAATTCCATTTATACGCCACTTTGTGTTATGGTTTGATGTGTATGTGAAAACTAATATTCTACAATTGGTATCGAGAGCCATGGTTAGATCATATCTGTACATCTTGGATTTTAGTGGTTTTAGGTGGTTTTTGAGTTTGAAAAGTTAGTGGTTTGTGCATCATTTGGTTGATTTCTTGTGTTAAAGCTTGGATTTTGTTAGTACTTTTATGTTTAGAATCATCACAAGTGTTTAGGTTTTCATTCGTAAGCTTGAATCATCTTGGTTGGGTTGTTTTGGATTGAAAAGTGATGTTTATGTGGTTTTTCTTGCTAGCGACTTGATATACGGATCTCTTTCTTCGTAGCGACTTGCTTCACAATTTTGTAGCGAGTTACGCTTTGGAGCTAGCGACTTAGACCTAGCGATTAACAAGAAAAGTAGTGGACTCTCCACCACGGGTACGCGACAGTGGTAGCGACTTGTCTCAGAGCGAGTTGCTCTTTAGCGACTTGAATCTTTAGCGACTTGTGTGGAATTGTCGCCAAAATTTTGCTAGCGACTTGAGGTTTAGCGAGTTACTACTTAGCGACATGCATTTGTCTAGCGACTTGGGACTTTAGCGACTGGAGGTGTAGCGAATTTGGTGTTAGCGACTTGGTGCATTATCTTCTAGCGACTTGGGTGATTGTTTACGGTTTTCTTGATTTAGGAAAATCCGTGAAAGAATCTATTTCCAGTTTAATCATAGAGTTATAAAATCCCGTATAATCTGTTAACATGTCTAGCAATGTTCCTACTATCATCTCCATCGCTGTCGAGGATGTTCAAGCAACCGGTTCAGACACTGCCCACCCATGCTTGATGAATCGACTACGATTCTTGGGCTCAACGAATCGATTGTACCGCTTTGAAAGGAAAATGGTGTCAACATTCTCAAATCCATTGATGAAGGACCGATCGAGTTGAGACGACTAGAGATATACTTGATACTAATGAAGATGGAACTCCTATTTACGGAATGGATGGACCTAAAATGTATGATGAGCTTGATGATAAGGAGAAAAGAGATTCGATGCGTATATCGTGGCTTCTAACATTGTTCTTCAAGGTCTTCCTAAAGACATCTACAAGTCGATCAATCACAACACCAAGCAAAGGCAGATGGGATAATGTCAAGATGCTTCTCTCGTGTTCTCAATTAACTATGGAAGACAGAGAATCACAACTCTATGATCAATTTGAACACTTCAAAATGAAACCAAGAGAGTGTCTATGAGTACTATGTGAGATTTCATAAGTTGGTGAATGATATGAGGAACATCGAATGACTATGCCTAACATTCACTAAACTCAAAATTTATGAACAACATGAACTCGAATGGCACAAGTTTGTCACCGTGAAGCTCACTAAAGGATTGAAGAATACAAACTATGAGCAACTCTATGCCTTCCTCCTTCGTAATGAGACATGCTATGTTTGAAAAATGATTCTTAATCGCTTTAAAACCAACCAGTGGAGAGTCAAGCTCGCCTAATGACTCAACCGCCTTCTACTCAAACATCGGAATCACAACCAAAGCCTCACAAGTCATACCCTTGGGTAATGGTAATCACAAACTCATTCCTCGATCCTATGTTCAAACAAGTCGATGCCGATGCACACGGGTAACTTCATTAATCAACTAGCTCTTCCGATTAGTCAAAACATGAATTCTCCCACAAACCAACAACAACCTCGTAACAACATCTAACCCACACAATCAAGCTATCGTTAAAGATGGGAGGATCGTGGTGCAACCATTCCAGAAAGACAATATGATCGTAAAGAGGTGGAGTGGTAGAGGTTATGTTGGTAATCGAATCGAGGAAGGAATGGTAATCAAGGTCAAGAAAAGCCGATCAAATGTTATAACTGTGGTGGTGAGGACACATTGCAAGAAACGCACATCTCCAAAGCGCCCATGTATCGCCGATTACTTCAGAGATAAGATGTCGCTTGTACAAGCTCGTGATAATGGTGCCGCTTTGATGAAGAGGAATTGATGTTTCTAGTCGAGGCAATGCCAAGACCTATGATGCGAGATGTGGATGAGCAACCTATTTCAGAGATAGGTCACAATCATCGAATGCCTTTCAAGTCACGATTGTGATGCATACGACTGATGTGGATGATGGACCCATCGCACACACAATTTTATGGCTAGCATTTCTCCAATGGTTTCTCCCAAGGTCTCTTCTTCACCACAAACCGCTCATCCAAAGACAAACTCATCTCGAGGTATTAAAACTATACGATGATGCCGATGTGCAACAGATGCATGACAAAGTACTATCAACTCAAACTATTGAATCAAATGTTGAAAATATGGGTATATCGATATTGTCCCATATGATCAATATGAAACAAAGTGAAAGTGAAGTTGTACCAAGTGATGCATCTTCGCAGTCAACAATGAATATGTTTTGATGAATACAATCGTGATGTGCCCTCGATGATTCTGTAATTTCAATTAAATGCCTATAAAGAACGTGTTGCTATTTATGAACAACGTGCAAAATTTGAGTTGACCACTCGTGAAAGGTGAAATGGATGACCAAGGCGTGCATACATTAGAAAAGTAATTTTCGAGAAGAAGTATTAAAACAAGAGTTAAATTCCTTGCAAGAAAAGCTTTAAAACCGCTAAGCAAAACAAGAACTTCAAGAAAATGTGAAAATGCTTAAGCAAGAATTTAATGCAAAGGAATCAAAACTCTTGAAAGATTTTTCTAATCAAAACCTTGAAAACAAACTTGAAAACAAGTTGTATATACAAGGAACACCATTGATCGCTCACATGATCACTAAGCATAGGGTCTTAAGCGATAAGCATAGCATTCCCTTGTTAAGGAACCAAACCAGAGGTCATTAAAAGGCTAGAAATGCTCATAAGGTTCTTTATGATGGCAATGAAACTTAAACCTAGATGAAACCTAGTTGCATTGAGTGCAATCGAGGAAGATAAGAAATCGATGAAGTCACTAGGGAAAGATGAACAAGAAATTATATGATCCTAAATGTAGAGAGAAGAAAATAAAGATCACACCTCATGATTACAAGAAGGAAAATTGATTTCCTTGAACATGTTTAAGCCTCGTACATTGTTGACTTCAACAAGTCTTCCGGAAAATGGATTTAGATAAGCAGAAGTCGAAAATATTGTTGAAACAAACCCTTCCCTTGGAAAATGCCTAGAGCGATCGTGTATCCTCCTAATACACCAATGCATCTTGTTCCTAGAACAATTGCCACAAAAAGCAAGACCTTAATTAGCCAATATGTTATATTTCAACTATTTGTTGATTTTGAGAAAACTTGCAAGAAAAGGATCACACCCACCGTATAACCAAGGAGAAAGGGTTTTGAGCAAATGAAAGAATGTTATTTAACCGAGGTCATGCCTTTCTTTAAACTTCTAAAAGATCACTTTGAGAGTCTTAAAAAGGGATAGAAACCGATATTAATGGAATGGAAAAGGAATTTGATGCAATGATAGTTGAAGTTAGTGACTATGAGCGAGCACTAAAATATAATGAGATTGAGAGGAAGAACTTGCATACACTAAATGAGAACCCGATTTCGAATGTATTGCTCAAGATGTGTTTTTCATCGCTACAAATTGTTCCATTAATGCTTCCAAATTTCATGAATTATCGTTGCCCCGAAAGTCTCCCATGATCATGTCATTGAGCTTGAAAAACTAATTCAACTAAACGAGAAAATTGAATCGATGATCACGACAATTTGGTTAAACATTTTCTAAACTAGAAGTTGAGCATTTTAATTTACAACTAAAATATCAACATCTTAAAGAAAATGTCAAAACTTCAAATATCAAGACATCCTCGATGCTCCGAGTTTGATGCGCTTTTCAAATTAACAAACGTGATGAGCGATTCAAGCTCAGGCAACACGATCGTAAAGTTGAAAGCCCAAATCTCTCAATTAAAGGGTCTAACGAACAATATGACAGCTCCCAAATGCCTCCTCCTTTAGATTCTCGTAATTCTCAAACGTTTCATCTTCAAAACCTAGTAAATGCATTACAAAAGGAAAACGAAAGTTTCTAGAAGAAAATGAAAAGGTTAACGTCATTTCAATGAGTTATTTGAATCAAAAGGTCACCAGAATAAAAATAACGAACAAATAGCCTCATTGCAAAAGGAAATTGAGAATCAAGAGTCGTGTAAAAGGAAAATGCCAATGACTAATGGGGAGAATGGTGTATCAAAGGTTCACCTGTAATAAATATGCTTTGTCGTGAATTATGTCCCTCCTCATCTAAGGAACAACAAACTTGTTGCTCAAACATACTTCTCATCCCTTAAGGATTGCCTAGAATGTCTGCGTGAGATTGTTGAAGAGGATAAGTTAGAGAAACCTCATGATAATGCAATTGGACATGCATGCTTATATGCCAAACGATCTCAAGAAATCTTAGAATGCTTGATCACAATATGCCTAAAGTCATTAGTGAGAGAGTTAATCCTTTGATTCCATGCTCGATGCCTAATGCCAAGTATGATATTCATTCGATTCCCAATGTTTTGAATGCGAACCGTAGTGTGCCTTTAAGTAGTTCATATTCCAGATCCCACAATGCTAAGAAAGAGAACTCATGTGTGCCTTCTAGAGTACAAATCTCAAGATTTAGTTTTAAGAAAGTGAACCTTAGTGTGTTCGCATGTAGTTCGGATCCCAAGACATCTAAACAGTGATGCAAAGAGTAGTTAAACCAACTAATGTTCCCATTTCTCTACAGGAGTAATCATGACACTAAAGGGAGCGTGTCAAAGTCTCAAGACAATACAAGGAATGATAGGACCGCAAGCTAAGAATGCGACCGGAAAAGAGTAAGAACAATCTAGGAACTTTAAGTTTGAACTGAATAAACGAATCGTGTTGATTCTAGTATTTGCCATAGGCGCATCGTAATTAATTCAATTCGATACTATTTGCAAACCTTGTATTGATGTCCGCTTGAATTCGCTTTCTAATCATGAATGTGGTGTTAATGTTCGCCTAATGATGTTAATTGTCCAGCTTAATATTGTTAATGCTAAAATTCATGCTAAGAAGGCTAAAAGGCAAAACGAAGAAAGTTAGAAAACAAAGGAAACCCACGTGAAGAACATTCAAGAAAATAGGCTATTATTGACACCGTTGGTCATAAGACTAATCGATAATGCCCACTAGAAAATGGATGCCCACCGGTAGAACTATTCCCTTAAGAAGTGAGCACACCGTGAGCGTGGCTAATACAGTACACTAGTATCGCATCTATTCACAATGATTCCATTGCCTCATTTTCTCGATATAAATGCTTCTATTTCGATGCGGTGTTCCAACCATTGTTACTAACCAAATGGAACCCATTCTTGCATGGGATCCCAATTATCCGCTTATCCACTCTTGTCTCGTGTTCAACCGCAGATCATTCAAATCATTCTGTGGTACCGGACTCAGTCGCTCCAAGCATATGATCATGCGACCGGTCACGGCTCATGAACTTCGTGAGCAAATTCATCGGACCGTTAGATTCGGAATGATCATTTTGGTGCTATTATGGGTTATGGAGACTATGTTGTTGGCAAAAGTGTGATCTCCGTAGTTTACTATGTAGAAGGTCTTGTTCACAACTTGTTCTCGTGGGTCAATTTCGCGATTCGGATCTAGAAGTAGCCTTCGAAAACATACCGCTTCGCTAGAGAACTTGATGGTAAGGAACTTTAAGAGGCTCACGTGGTTCAAATCTATACACCATCTCCATCAAGATACGATGAAGTCTTCCAATTTGCTTGTCGTCAAAGGCTTCTAAAACAAAGTCATGGTTATGGCATCGCTGCCTCAATCACCGAACTTCGACACCATCAATGATCTCACCGAAAGGACTTAGTTGTAGGTCTACCTAGACTCAAGTACGAAAAGGATCATCCGTGTTCAAAGATGTCAATTGGGAAAAAAGAAGTATGCCCATAAACCCAAACCTACTAACTCGTGGCAAGTAGTAAGGGAATATCCTTTATATGATGATCGTGAAACGGAGGAAAGATCTCATAGTGAGATATTGTAAGTCTTTTTGGTTAGAGCCTATTACAATCATATGTTAGTACGAGTGATTAAGTTATTCCCTTTAGGTAACTTTAGCTTAACAAAGTTTTTGTACATTTTTTTATACAATGGTGAACTCGGATCATTTAGCATGATGTTCCATTATGAAGGTACATTCAAATACTTTCCGTGTAGGATATATCAAGGAGGCAAGAAATGGATGCTCTCATGACCCAAATCGTTATGAGTCCGGACAAACCAATTATTTCTACTTTCTTAAGCCTCGTTGTACATTAGACGACGGTTTGTTTTCTTTCCGTGAACCTCGCTAATCTAGACTTGTTGAAAGATGTTGTCATACAAAGATAAGTCGATAGACGTGTATGTTGAAATAGGGAAGACTAGATTAGAATTTTGTGAAATGTCCCCACAATCAATTAAGACTGTGTTTTGGGAGATGGATGAAGATAGGAGAAAAGTTACATCGCGCTATTCAATCATGTTGTAGACGGTTGGTGTTAGATGATATAGATAATGAACTCGCCTAGATCGCTTTATCCAACTTACACAATTGTTCGTTGTTAGGAATTAGAAATTCCGTGTATTAAAGAGTCGGTCACCCTCAAGTATATGTAATCGTTAGAAAGCTCAGAGTCATAGTTATTTTAAGTTAAGTAGTATTTAGTTAAGTAACACCGTGGAGGATGACGGTCTTTACCCATCAGATGCCTCGATCCATGACCTGTTGTGTGGCGCTTTATGTAAGATTATAAATACTCTCACCTCCCAAGGTAGAGTTGAGCTCATAATAATATCTTTCACTTTCTCTCACTAAGTTCCCTAAACCTCTAACTTTCTCTCTAGAATTCCATTTATACGCCACTTTGTGTTATGGTTTGATGTGTATGTGAAAACTAATATTCTACACCGCGACGCCAATGATATTGGTGAAGCTAGCAATTTGCCAAACATTGAGCCACTCTTTCCACCTTATAACGCTTATTTGCTAGCCAACCTGCTCAAAACAGTTGAGCGTGCTTTAGTAGTTGTTGATGAGGACAATGCTCTAAAGGAGCCCGATAATGTTGAGGTTAACTGCTTAGAGTGATTCGTGGGAAGGACTTTGACAACGGTGGAACAAAGACTAGTTGATGTCAATAACACCTTTGAGGAGCCCTAAAATTTTGAGGTTAACTGCTTCAATTGACACAGACAAGCATTTACACAAAGCAGTGCGTATCACTACTTGATGTGAATAATGACTTTGAGGAGCCCGATGCGGATGTAAGTCTGTTTCAACCGACTCATGATAACATGGAAGAGGATCCCGTTGTTGATCTTAGTCTGTTACAAGCGAGTGACACTAGTGAATTTGGCAATGCAATTGAACCAAATCAAGATAACACTTGTCAAGAGAATGATGCACAACTTGGTATGCTACAAGAGGTCGACTCACCGATTCGTGAAGAAGGAACAACATGTTATATAAGTGATGACAGCGCTTGATAAATGATTTACCCGTGATGGTTGATGAAGTATTTTATGGTGACCATGTTAGTTTCCAACACGCACACTTTGCTAATGGCGCTTATACCACTTTTTCTATACCGGCCGAGTTTCTACACGTAGGGAAGTAAAAAGCTAGTAAGAGAGCATTCAATAGAAACTAGGAGGAGTTGTTTTTTTAAGAATGACAAAACAAGAATAAGTGGTCAGTGTAGGGGTTGTGTTCAGCTTTCAGCCCAAGTGAAGGTCCCGGATCAATATTGGCCCATCTAGAAGTCCATTAAGCGTAAGGGTATAAGAGCATTGCTTCGCCAAAAGGACCCTTCAGAAATACTCGCCCATGGCTATTGTTTGTCGGCAGGAATGGTGAGATGTATCCGTCGGTCGAACATATAATGAGCAACACACTTGTTTGCAATCAAGGGAAGTCGAGCTTTGACCTTCGCTATATCTCACGTAAAATTACAAAGACAAGTTGAAACAAATCCAGAGCTTCGTCAGTCGGTGCATAATCAACTTACCAACCAATACGACCTTCAAGTGTCCTCAGAAGGTATTGGGGCCAAAACCTAGCTATAAAAGTCATCAGGGTCAATTCAAGCTTCAATTTACCATGTTGAGAGATTATGTTCAAGAGTTGCGTAAAAAAAACCCTAATACGACAAAGGAGATGAATGTGGAACGACCTCCGGATGAGTCTCTTCCAACCGTAGAATTCAAGAGAGTGTATGTTTGTTTAGGTGCATCAAGCAAGGATTTAAAGATTGTGGGAGATCGTTGTTGGGGGGGGCCGCTTCCAATTCGTGGTCCTTTCAATGGTCATGATGATGGTGTGGAATTGATAGCAACAATGGTATATACCTTTCGCTTATGCTTTGTTGATTCGTATAACATAGGATCATGGACTTGGTTTCTTCATTGTTTATCCGATGATTTAGCACTGGGCCAATTTCAAGCATCACTTTATTATCGATATGAATAAGGTACTCTTTACCTGCTCATGAATTTAAGTCTCACCGCTTTGAAACAGATAAGAAAGATATTTGATTTTGCGCAGGATATAAGTAGAGTCAGAGCGTAAGTTTTTGAAAGTGCGAACATGTATTCTGATTAAAAGCATACATGAGAAAATGAAATTGCAATGGAAAGGTAGGGCCTATAAAGACCATCTCGTGGAAATGTGCAACAACACCTCAACTGTTGTACGCTTCAAAGCTATGGTCGATCTCAAGAAACTTAATCAACCAGCCCATGATTGGTTAAGTAAGATACCACCGATCCATTGGTCAAGGTCACATTTTTCATGTAAGTGATCTATCCTGTTTCACTTACTTTGTCATCGTAAATGCAAGATAAATAGCTATAATTAATACATGTTTATTACTTGTCATCTTTAGGAGAGCTACTTCGATGTGTTACTTAATAACATGTGTCAAGTGTTTCATGAGAAAATTAAAGAGGGTTAAGCAAACCTATTATTACAAATTTAGAATACATCGTGAATATTGTATGAAGAGGATAATGCATGTTCTTATGGTGATTGAGAAGAGTGATGGGCCATTAACACCAACCGCACAACACATGCTAGAGGCTATTAAGAAAGAGGTCATATAATGTGTTATGGAACGGGGATCTAAGTTTCGTGTTAGTGGACCATGGGGTGACCAATGTGTAGTTAATGTTGTACACAAGACTTGTACTTGCGTATATGGAGATAACATGTTTACCATGTAAACATGTCGTTGCTACCAATTGAATATGGCTTTAAATGGCCAACAAGTCGGAGTCAGAGAAACATGGGCTCATCCTTGTTACTATCTTCTCACTGGGAGGCTACCTACGAACACCATGTCCAAATTTATAACAACAATTGTTCCACCAACCAAAACAAACCCACCCGCCGTAAAAGGTAGAAAAGAGTTAGATAGCACCAAACCCAAGAGATTGTGAAGGATGGTAATCGCCGCGGCTTGGAAGAGTGTCGTGTAGTATTTGTGGCATTGTCGGACACAACCGGTAACATGCCTAGGGTATGGTGGAGCTCAACATAGTGGAAATGCCAATAAGGTAAATGTCAAAAGGTGCCTACTAAAGTCTGCAGGAAAAGAAGACATCCTAAATGTAAAAAGGTAGCAGCAGATAAAGAAGTCAAGGTACGGGTGTTGTTCGGAAAGCCAAGTTAGTGCGCCTGCAAGGAAGTGGTGTTCAATCTACAAATCAAGAGCTGTGAATCAAGATCCCATCATACATGATGCATCCCCGCTCACAATCCCAAAGAACTTCAAGTCAAGCATTTGCCGATCCCATCATGCATGAGCAATCCCACCGATTTTCAGATTCAATCAAGTGATGTTCAAGCTGCTTCAACCCAAACTGCTATACGAAGAATGACTAGGAAGCAGTCAGACCGAAAGAATGATGGCCTCACCATAGGTCAAATTTGTTATGCTAATTATCTAGACAATGTTTCATCTAGTTTACTATTTATTTTCTATGACAAGTTATGTAATCTAAAAACATATATGTGTGGGTGTGTAATCAGAAGCGCCATGTTTTGAAAAGTATGCAATTTTATGCAATGGAATTATATCCATTTGCATTAACTATGGAACCATGTCATTATTGTGTATTTTAGAAATCGACTAAGCTTGATGTGCGAATTGTTTGCGCCAAAAGTAACCAAAGCTAAAATAGAACATCATAAGAATGTTGACATTTAAAAGTCAACCCTAAACACATTCAAAACCATCTGCATAGCCATGAGGCATAGAAAATCATAAACAAACAAAACTCGAATACTTCATAACAAGGTTACTACAATTCAAGATACACAACATTAACCAACTAGCCTCATTACATAAAAGGTTAAAACGTTATCCCAATGCATAAACAATGAAGAACAACATCCAACTTAACACCACGTAAATCTTCCACTTCACACATCACCTCGAAAGCATTACTAATCTTGCCTCAAGCTCATTTCTCCCTCAAAAGTCCTCGTATGATCATTCTTGAACGAGCATGATTTCGGGATCATACCATCTTATCCATCGACAAGAAGACCACTATCATGGTTATGACAAGTCATTAAACAACCACCATTGTTACAAACTTACACAAGAAATATTAAGACGACTTACTTGAACAGATGACCAAAGAATCGACGCCCCGCCATAGAGGTCCAGTAAGACGAATAATACTTGCTTACCACACCAACAACGCACTCATCTGAAACAATTATCTTTTCAAGAGGACGGTTTGAAGGATAGTTTAGGGATGGGTCATAAATGTAGATCAAACCTCATATACACATATACTAGCATTCATTCATCGTAGTAATGTTTTATTTAAGACGCTACAATGAAAAGCATTTGCCATTTCAAAGAAATAACGCTGACATCGGCAGACGGCCATGACCAATCCCAGATTTAATCGACATCGCCAACCCGTGGCGATGACATGCCTTGGTTTCGTCCCATCGCGATCCTCCGATATGAGTTTAGTGACCAACCAGATTTTAATCTATTATTTGTTTTGTTGTAAAATAAAGAGTACAATTGCTCGTTAATACGAATGAATTGGCTAAATTTCGTTTACATTGAATAAAGTTTCAATGAAGAATCAACAGCATGACTAATCGTCTGGACCAAAACGTAAAAGGCGACTTCAACATCACGAATCTTTTATTTAAATCAAAAGAATGCACAAAATCGTTGTACCAAGTTTACAGCAAGCATCTTATTGGCCAAAATTTTCAAGCGCATGGAATGCATCCCCCATATTTTAGGAAGTCAAACCAAAACCGCAAAACATCAATTCAAATTTTCAAATAAACCAATTTTCAACGACTATTTTTGAAAAAAAAAATATAACTGATCGAATCATTCAATATATCCAGTCAGCATCATATCATATATTCAAGTTGCAAAAAAATTTAAACTGAATCCATCTAACTCCGCGTGATCGTAATCAACATATATTCCCAACCAACTCACCAAATTAACTCCAACTTCCTCCTAACAATATTCATAACAGATTCGCCAGAAAATAACAATAACTTATTTCCTGAGTAAAAACGGAACAAAATAGCGCCTGTTTGGTAACGATTTATCCGTAACTTTTCATTAAAAGATACAATTGCGCACAATATATAATTTGTGACAGTTAATTCGAGTAAACAACTACGCCTAATCTTAAATCAAAACTACAGCTAGTGAATGTGAGCGAATTTACAACTAAACATGAGGAATTAATCAACACAACTCACACAATATCACGTAGCGAAACGTACTATTCCATTAACAATACGAGAATTAATCAGTAAGACATTAAATCAAAACCGTTAAAACCTAACATCTTCACGTACGATTTACATCATTCATTACGAATTAAAATCAAATCAAAGCAGTGGTCCTTAACACTTTACTGCAAATCCTCCTAAAATTCACTAAAAATTAAACTACCTGATCATATCACCATTAGCATGCACGTACATAAACGATATAGCGAAACAATAACCGATCACTTATTCATCATCTTCTTAAACTCTTCAAAATTAACACAACCATCACCATCAACATCAACACTCTGAATCATCTTCTTACAATCCTTCAACGAGCACTTCTCACCTAACCTCTTCATAACCGAATGCAACTCATTCGCTGAGATCTTCCCATTCTTATCCTCATCATACAAATCAAACGCCTCACGCAACTCCTTACTCTCTTCTTCTTCACCGTTACCGTTATGAAACGCAACAAACTCGTCAAAATCAATGAATCCATCACCGTCAGTGTCGATTTCTTTCATCACGGATTTCAGTTCGGTTTCAGATGTAACGGCGCCGCTGAGTGCGGCAAGGATTGAGCCGAGTTCGGTTATGGAGATCTTGTTGTCGCCGTTCACGTCGAATTTTTGAAGACTTTTTCGACGTCGGTTTGTGCCATTGTGAGTTGAAGAATTAGGGTTAGGTTTGGTTATTGTTATTATGTGTGAATGGGGTTGGTATTTATATGGGAGAAAGACGCGTGAATTGAGACGCGGTAGAGTGACAGTTCGGTGACTGATTGTGAGAATGACTGCACGCGGTTTTGTAAGTTGTAACTAATTTTTGGAAGGTGGGATAGTGTGCTCGCGCCTATTGTGGAACGTTGTGGTATGTTGTAAATAACTGTAATTTAGAGGGTGTTTGGGTATGTAGTTTAGGGATTTTTATTTTTGGGTGAAGATATGTATAATTTACTTTCTTAAATTTAACTTTTTGTAAAAGAATTTAGAGTTAAATTTAATATAACAAAATTGGACTCTCAAAATCATGTTAAAGTTGTACGTTTGTTTGTGACTTGATAAAAAATATTGACTAAATATATAAAGTGATAAAATAAAAGATGTTTATGTTAAGTCATCTCTTATATAAAATTATATATACATAACTCAGTCAAAAATTGTAACAAACAAGCCATTACTTTCATAAATTAAGACTTATGAACAACTTAATTATTTAAATAACAATACGGATATTAATTTTTCCATTCAAAAATTATTGTCTCTTGACAAAAAACACTCGATTATTACTATTTTATATTTTTTGTCACATTTTACAGAATATGAGTTTTATGTTTAACTAAGTAATTATTGTTTTCCTTTAATGTTCATAATAATAGTTTTAAGTTTTAAGTAAGAATAATATCCTAAATTCAATTAAATTTTATTATTTAACTTTAGTAGTGAACAATTAATTTATGACAACATTAAAAAGAAAGATGGGTAGTTATTTGGGGACGAAGAGAATAAATAACGTCGCTAATGTAAGGGCTTGTTTGTTTAATGTGGATAACCTCACTTTTATCACTTATTATTTTAAATCATTTATTTTGATTAAGTTAAAAACAAACAACTTTTTATATGATTTAATAAATTAAGTTTTTTCATATTAAGTCAATTAAGTTACATTCAGACACCACATAATATCATGAAAAATGCAAAATTAAAAAGAAAGATGGATAGTTATTTGGGGACAAAGAGAATAAATAACGTCTCTAATGTAATATCATGAAAATAGGATGGATAGTTATTTGGGGACGAAGAGAATAAATAACGTCACTAGTGTAATATCATGAAAATGCAAAATACTCCAACGGTTTAAAATGCAAGTTATTCATATTTACATGTAAAAAACTAGCTATTCATATGAATAAGTTTTGAAAAAGAATGTTAGCTTTTTCTAATTTTTGCATTTACATGCCAACAAGTAAAAGTTAGTGTTTCACAATGTTGAAAAGTAAATACAATTTTGAAGAGTCAAGGACGTATAACTTGTCTATTGAACATACGCACATGAATTGATAAATATGGATTCCCAAAATAATGAAGTACGACTTAGTACATTGCAAACAAGTCTATTTACAGAAAGAAAAAGATATCGACAGCTAATGCCCATCGGATATAGTGCGAGCATACATGTTTTTACTACGCCTGAAGCAAGCCCACTTAGACAAGGTATTTTGATGAATTAAATTAACAATATTATGTCACAAATTAGCGCTACCAGATATATTCCTACCTTTGTGTCATTGTGTGCATTTTATATGACTTTAAGTGGGTTGACATTGTTACTTCTAGTTGTATTAACTATTAAATTAATAAAAGTCAAATTACTTATCTATGCAAAGTGAAACACGAAAGTGGCCCTTTAACTATATCGTTACACGTGCACTTAGAAGTCGTTTGTGAGATGCAAAGCTTACGTAATGTTGTTGTTTAGTAGACATACTCACATATATGATTATTCATTGAATATGTAATAACTATTCTTTATTTCTAACACAAATTAGTAAACCTCTACCGTAAGTTAACATAAACACTATGGCCTGCAATACCTGCATAGATGGAATGGAAAGCCCCCCTAAAAGTAAATTAGTAGGCAGGGATGCTTAAATTGGCCAAAACACTTTTAGTGTCATGATTAGGCAATCTGATTCTTATACTATATTTGTCGTCTAGATGAATAGAAAGTGGAAGAGATTCACAAAGTTTGGTTAAGGGATATATACGATAAATAATCTTCGAATATATATTAGGCAAAGATACTCAAAGTTTTGTCCCTTATTATAAGAGCATACACAAAATATGAAATCAAATCTTTAAGAGGATGCAATTATATGAATAAAAGAGCTCGATTTTGTCATGTACAAAGTTTATAGTGGTGAATTTTTTCGATGGCGAGTGTGGAAATCGTAGAGGGAGTGAATACGTTTTCGTTTAAAACTTAAAATTTTGTATCAAATTGACCGATCAAGTTTGACATAATATGAAATGTGAAAATAATGTTTCAACAATATAATAGAGATCTTGAAGTAAAACATATTCCCACAACCTAAACATAAACATCAAGCCACAACACAATCATAAACATAATGTAAAGATAAAGCAATAAGAAAATGAGATTGCAAACAGACACGTAGATTTATAGTGGTTAGGTCACGGCTTTCTTCGCCTCTACTCCACTCTCCAAGTACCCAACTCGATAGTTACTTCATTGGATCAACAAACTCCCTTCTCGCGGAGAAAACCTTACACAATATTGCTTACACTTTATCCGTACAAAGCTAAATACCGAGTCCTAACACCGATAGAACCAACCCATCGTCGTTTACACTTTATCGGATACAAAGCTAAATACCGAGTCCTTCTTCGGGTACAATCAAACCAGTTATGTTTCGTGGCCCGACATAACAAACCTTGTGTTTTATAACACAAATACATAAACCATCTAATCTAGTTGGTGATACAAGATGATAATACTAATGTGAGTACAATGATGATTCAAGACAATGTGTCTAATAGGTATGTATGACTATCTAAATGAACTTTTATTGATGGGAAGCCTTCAAATGGATGAAGATAATAAGATCACCAATCTTGCAGATCTTCATATGTATATGCTTGTAGTGGATGGAAATGGCAAGATCTTCTAAGACTTCATTCGTGGATCATCATGAAAATATGCTTATAACAAAATGAAAGTTATAAGCATTATGATCATATGTTAGTTAGGAGTTTTATGGATGCATTCCTACTAATCTAAATGTGTTAGAAATGGTAGATATAATGTGTGTGAAAGAGGTTGAAAGAACTGAACAAACGAAGAAGTGGCCTTGTAGGCAAAGTTGAATCGACCACGGATCCCTTCCAAAAGGATCCAATGAGTGTAATCCAGGGATCCCAGACACTGGTAATCCAATTCGGATTTTGGCTTACAATTCCGGATTTAGGTCATGGGTAATGGACTTTAGGTCATAGGTCATGGACTTTGGGTCATGGGTACCCACCATGATGTCATGCATGATGTAATACCTATGGGCCATGTGTTTTGGGTCATGGGTCATGAACTTTGGGTCATGGGTACCCAACATGATGTCATGCATGATGTAATACTCATGGGTCATGGTTTTGGGTCATGGGTATTATTTTTACTTACATTTTTATTTTGCAACTAATGTAATTAACTATGAAAGTAAACTAGTATTACTAAATGTGCTAGTTAGTTAAAATATGTAGACACTTGTAAAATAATTTGTGTAAATACTTTGTGTAAGTAGCATACTAAAATGTTCTAAACACAAATATTTTTAAATGACTCTAACAAGTATTTATCTCATGTTAGTCTTGGTTTGGGTCTTTGTGGGTTTAGATGGGTGGGTGGGATAGACTCAAAGCGCCTCGTTGTTTGCCTTGCCCTTCGGGGTTTCGGTTTTTGGTGCCTCCCTTTTTTGCTTTGCCGTAGTTTTAGGCCCCGTGCGCTGCTTTGTATTGCTCTGTGTTGTTTAGGCTTGCCTGCTTTCCTTGCCCTGCTTTGCTTTGGTGCTCTATTTTTGCTCTGCCTTAGCTTTAGGCCCATGCGTTGTTGTTGCTTTGCTTTGTTGCTCCCGTAGGTCTACCTGCTTTTCTTAGTGCTTGTCTTTGGTGCCTTGCCTTGTTTTGCTTGTCTCCTTCCTGCATGTGCTTGTCGTTTTCTGTTTTCTGCTTTCTTTTCTTTTCTTTCTCACCCGCACACTTTGCACTTGTCTGAGGTCTCGCTGAAGCAGCCTCTACTCCGGGTTTATCCCGGGCGTGGGTAGGATCCGCTACATTTTACCTCCCCATACCCCGCCTCGACGGATTGGGTATGTTGTTGTTGTTTGTTGTTGTACTCTAACAAGTATTTAAACATTCTTAATTCTTGTTTGTTAAGGGTTTGATCATAACGCAACATAACAAACTTGTACGAACTCGTGTTGTAGCATACAAGGACTTGAGACGTCGAGAGGTGTTGAATGTATGTTGAGAAAAATATGATTACGAATAACTTGTACATTTTACGTTATGTATTACAAGTTACATGTTTGTCATTAATTAAAACAAATGTAATCAGATAAATTAAATATCGTAATATTTGCACTAACAATCTTCCCTTTATGATGATAACAAAATATGTAAACATTATAGATAGTAAAATGTAAGAAGTTAATTGTATCCATACTACCTTTACATTACATTCTCCGTTTACACTCTTCTCCCCCTTTTGTCGAAACAAAAAGGGTGTGTCCTTAGAGTTAAGCTTCATTTCTCCCCAAGAAGGCGCGCTTGCATCTTCCCTAGTAAAGTTAAATTTACAACTCCTTATTGCCCCCTAAAGTCTTTATATCTCCTAGTTGATTGACCTTCGTTGCTAGTGGATCAATGTATCAAATTTAGAGCCTTAACCTGCATCAAGGTTAGTGTTGTGCAAAAAAATAGAAGGAATATATGGTGAAAAATAAATACACATAGCAAACGACACATGCGGATAAGCTATGTTAGACTATCTTCTTTTCTTTTTGTCGAAACATAAAGGAGTGTTAAAGAATGAAAGTGATACTGAATGTGTGCACGCTCTCCCTTGACGGATGCTCCCCCTTGTTTGAGGCATCAAGGTATGAGTTAGAAAATCTACAAACAAAGGTTAGTGCAAAACTATATTCGCCCTGGACAAGTAAGTCATATATAACAAAGTGTATATACAATGCACTATATAGATGCTCGATGTAAGCTCCCCGCTCGAGGGTGTCAAGAAGAACCTACAAAAGAAAATAATCGATGCAAACTTTGTGCGAGACAAGTATGCCATATACAACACCATGTACATGAGTGAACCTAAAAGTAAATAAAATGATTAGTGCAAAATTTCGTCCATTAACGAGAGTGCCATACACATCAAAGTGTATATATGAATATGAACTTACAAGTATTGTGGCAGGTGGTTTAAAATACTCATCATTTTTTGTATAATCTAAACCGCAAAATCATCCGAAAACACTCAAAATGCATCAAAATGATGAAAATATCACAAATCGTGTTTTATGTGTTTTAAATGCAAAATATCAAAATCGATGAAAACGATCAAATTTGCAAAATTGGCGCTTTAGTCCCCAAGTTTCAAAAGTTGTCAAAAACAGTCCCTGGTAAATCAAAATAAAGAAAATGTCATTTAAGGTCCATGGGATTCAAAAGTTGTTAAACAAACCCTTCAAAGTTTAAAATTTGCAAAATTACAACTTTGGTCCTCAAGTTTGAAAAATGACATAAATGGTCCCTGGAAAATTGGAAAGTGTCAAGATTGGTCCTTGCATTATTGAAACTTGTCACTTTTAACCCTTGGATCAACTTTGATGAATTGGCAGAAATGGTCCTTACATTTTCAGAAAATTACACAAAGGTCCTTATGAATTAAAACCCTTAAACCCATTTTGGCCTGGTCATATCCACATTGGACCCCTGTCAAAAAGCATTTTGGACCCCCTTTTATTATTACTGCCTTGGTCAATCTCTGGTCAAACCAATCACGCGCCATTTTTTCTTCCTTCTCCACCTGCTACCCTGCTCGCTCAAACCACCATTCCTCCACCTCAATATATCACCATCTTTGTCCCCCCTCCTCCACCACACTACAAAACACATTTATTGCTTCTCACCTCATTCACTCAACCATAGCCATCTGTCAAAACCAAAATTCCCGCCAAAATGAATCAAACGGCCATTATCACCTTGACCCATCCAATGGCTACCAAAAGAAGTGGGATATGCTGAAAAGGCAAGTGGAAACACTTTTGAAGTATAAATAAGGGAAGAAAGAGAAGAAAAGAAAGGAAGTAGAGTAGTGTAGTTTAGTTTATGTCGCTTTAACAATTTCAAGTTTTCCAGTGTACTTTTAAGCTTTTAAGCTCTTGTTTAAGCATTGTTGATCAGATGTGAATCTTTGTTGAAATCAAATTTCAGCTTCAGTTTAATTACAGTTTGTGCAATTTTCAAAATCTCTATAAATTTGAATGTTATTTTGGTTGTTTTCTTGGACTTATAAGCTTGTATAAGTCTTATCTAAACTTTAACAAGTTTACTTTATGTTATCATTCACTCGTAAAGTCTCTTAATCGATTTTACTCAAAGTTCTCAATTGGTCAACAAAAGTCAACTCGGTGATTATTCTTGGTTCGTAAATGGAAAAGGGTGATGCAGAGGTTGCTTGGGTTGTATTAGAGTAGGTTAGAGTAGTTTTGGGATTGGTTTTAGCCTCGCTTCAACAGTTGGACTCATGTGAGTGGTTTTCACTTTCAAATTTCAAGTCATTTTGCATTTTAAGCTTGTACTTGTACCGTGATCAATGGTAGTTCTAAACTGTTAATATAGTTATATTATGGTCAAGTAAACTTAGTATGATCAAGAGCTCTATCTCGTTCGATGTTTTTGTCAAGATAAGTTTGCATTTCGTTTTAAAGGGTGTTTGGATTGCTTGTTTAAACTGTGCTAAAGGTTAAAAGAATGGAGTAGTTTAGTTGCCTTAGGTTTGTTTTAGAGTGTTAAATCCATATCGGTCCTTGTTTTGCATCCAAGTTCCTTTTAAGTCAAAATTTTTTTCATCTGTTTCTATTTGCTTGTCTCGTGAAAAATCGGTGGCTATACATCCATCATATGGGTGTATATCTAGTTAAGTGATCTTGCCATAGTCTTATTTCATCATCTTTCATCTTTATCAGTCCATAATTTGCTTCCAAATCTCATTTTAGTCAACTTTCTTATCTGTTTTTAAAAGTCAAAATCAGGTCATGAGTCAGTTTTATGCAGAAAATGCAGGCCTTGCACTGTGCTCATTTTACATAGTTAAGGTCTCATTCTTGGTCCATTTGTAGTTTTCCAGGTGGTCTTCAAGACCCCATATCTGTTTTGCCTTTAAGCTTTTCTGATAAGCTTATAGATAAGCTCAAACATAGGTACCCATTACTGTTTGCTGCATCAGTTAGCCATAAGCCATTATGGCCACTTTTGTTTTGCTCCCTAACTTCTTCATTAATAGTCCTCATTAGCTGTAACTTTGGATATGTAATCTCTGTTTGGTTGTCTTGAGAACTATACCTTCTGTTTTCACTCTAGCTTATTGGATAAGCCAGCATAACTGATTAAACAGTAGGGTCAGATTCCTGTTTAGCTTAAGTGGCAGTTAGCTAATTTCTTGATAGAATGCTGTTTAGGTGTTAGGAGTAGGTGCTATAAGTTGCCTTAGAGTGGTTTTAGCATAGTCTAGCTTATATTAACAGTTGGTTCACTTTGGTGCTCATTAGCTTATTCCAAGAGCTTATTGATAAGCCCTTTGCACTTCAGTTTCAAATCCCTCCACACAACCCCATGTTTTTCCATTTTTCCTAGCTTCCTTATATTATTTTAGACTTTTCCTGAAATTTTCAGATTTTTCCAAGCTTGTTTGCTATTTTTCTTAATTTAAATTAGTTTTTAAGCATTTTTAATTAGCTTTTAATTCAAATAATTAAGAAAAGTTTCAAAAAAATAATTTTTCAATTTTCTTAAGTTTAGATAAATATAAAAAGTAAAAAAAGTAATTTTCTAGATTTTTCATAGTTTATTTTGTAATTTTTAGTAATTTAATTAGTTTTTAATAGTTTTTAATTCATAAAAAATAGAAACATAATCAGAAAAATAAAAAAAATAGTTTTGAAAATTCTATTTTGATATTTTAGATTTTTATAAGTCTTAATTTTATTTTTCTAGCCTTAATTCCTAATTTCTTGTATTTTAGGTTAATATTAATTAGTTAAAAATAGTTTTTAATTAATAATAATTAATTAATTAGTCATAAAATTAATTTTCTTTTTCTTAAAATTTTCTTTCATTATTAGGATTGTAAAAATGTATTTTTCATATCCGTAGGTATTTTCCTTCTTTATTTTCACGTTTTATTTTGTACGTTTACGTAATTTTTATTTAACCGTAAGTTTTGGTTTTAAACGTACATCACTTTAAATATAGTGATAGCGTTTATTTAATATATTTTATCTTTTTAATCTTCTTAATTTGTATTTAAGTCGCTTTATTTTATAAGCTCTTTTTCAGTAGTGTAATTATCCATCCAATTCCTTACTGATCACTATCATTAGTGATCATTCTATCGTTTGATCAAGTGTTTACACACCATTGAGTCTCCGTGGGACATAACGACCCGGGAATTCACTATATTCTCCAGGACTTCATTGTATTTGTGTCTGAACTGTTTTAAGCCTGTTACGGCTGGCCATTCACAAGTGGCCGGCTTGTGTGATTAGACTTGACGGTTCGGACCAGATCAAATTTTTGGCGCCGCTGCCGGGGAGGCTTTAGCGTGTTCTAACCCTTTTTCAGATCCATTCTTGCACATACCCCATCTTTTGTAAAAATTTTTTGTAAAGTTTTCAAAAATCCAAAAAGTTCATTAACACTTTTCCTAAAGTGTTAAAAACGCCAAAAATATTTTCATTCTTTGTTTTATCATCATGTTTTTCAAAATACCAAAATATTCCTCTTTACCCTCTTACCTTTTGATTCTTCATTTCTTACCCTCGATAACCTTTGATTCTTTCTATGTCTTATCCCCACCCTCTTGGTTGTCAATGGTGTGGTGGTCCTTATAATGGTGGCAATTGCCCCGGTTGTAGCGTGGTGGAATCGGGAAACGGGTCCGTCTATAACCAAGATCCCTATTCCTACCATAACACGATCGATTTATTCCATCACTACCACACTGTGAGACTCAGTAGATTTCTTGTTGTGAGTACTTGTGGTGGTTCACATTCCGATTCGATTGTCAATCGAAGCACGCTTGTCTATGAAAGGTGTTCCCGATAACAATTATGACTACAACACATACCACTCACGGCCACATCGGTTCCCCATGTTGTGAGTATTGTGGAGGTTCTCACCCTAGCTCGGATTGTCAATCGGGAACCCACTTCCTTGTAACAATTACGACTCTTCGTATCAAAACCAACCTCCACAAGACCAAATGATTCAAGCGACCTCATGAAACTACGACAGCCTTCATCAAGACTCGGAGTTATTAAAAGAACTTAAGGAGGAGTCGGCTATGTCCTCCCAAAATAATCCAAATGAAAAATCCATGGAAGTTTTGTTAGTCAAGAGCGAGTCGCTAAATTAGATTCCCGATTTCCATTGAAAACACTATTGGGAATCAATTAGAATACAAAATCATTCAAATCTAGCTCTCGATTCCGCTTTCATTCCGATGATGATGATGATGATGTTACCCTTGATATTAGTGAATTATGTATGATTCATCAAGTTCATCGCTTGAAATTCCTTCCGTGGAAAATCGGGGAGAAAAGACTATGATGGAATTACTAGCGTAAGAACAAATGTTAAGTATAAAACATATGTATGCTAGTCCGTCTAAACTCCCTCATCGTTGTTATCACACCCGATATTCCCACTCACTCTCTAAACATGGGGATGAGCATCTTGACACTGTTCACGAAAAGGAATCGGACGAATTTATAAAGTCTAGTGTTGAGGACCTTGTCCCAATCCCGAGAGAGTCACAGGAATTTCGATCATATGTGTGATTCTTCTTCACCTCTCGAGTGTTCTAATGATCATTTGAGACTTTCTCCGATTTTAGCGATGATTTTAAATCTTATGGAGACATCGAGTATGTTGAGGCATCACTCCCACAGCCGATCCTCTTCTTGAGGAGTTCACCGATGAACTCACTCACATCACCCACTTTCATCGAAAGTGACGATGATCTCTTTGATTTTGAAGCCGATCTTGGAGAAACTAGAAATCTCCTATATAATGATCATCCACTCATTTCTTGTCCCATTTCCGACTCTTCCATTCCTTCTCTCACCCGGATGAGGAAGATGACAACTTTGGAAGGAGGTCGATGATTTTCTTAGTGATGAGTCGATTCCAACAGAATTGACAATACTTACTTTGATTCGGAGGAGACATCCTTTTCTTGAAAATCATTGATTGAAGAACTGCTTCCAGCTCTCCCTCCCGGAAGTTTTGTTATCAATCACCATAAAAGCTTCAAATTTAAGCTTAAAAATGTCAAAAATGGTGATTTGCTTCTTTCTAATGAGGAATGGACATGCATTGTGATGCACATATCCATTCCATTCTTCACAAATGGTGTGGTTGCTCTTTCCCTTTTCTCCTTCGGGAATGAGGACACCATCTTTGACCCCGGCATTTTCATTTATTATTTATGAGCCGGTTCTCTCTATATCTCATCGGTGTGGAACTTTCACGTGCTTCAAATGTTTGTCCAAACATCTTGAATGAAAGTCCGATGGAGATTGTTTCTTCCACTTTGTTTCCCCATGAACCAAGGAATTCGGGGTCGAGTCAAGCTAGCGACTCGGTAACCAAAAACAGTAGCACACACTATATGGGTTTTCACCCATATTTCTGGCTTCTTACCCCTTTCTACCACCTAAGTGTGGGGGTGATGCCCACATGTTATATATATATATCTCTAAAAAAAAAAAAAAAAAAATCATTTAAATAATGGCCGTAGTATTTCCTTTTACGTTTTTTGTTTCGGCATAACCATGCGGTACTTTGAATATTGAGGGCAATATTCATTTCTAAGTGTGGGGAATTCTCACGAATTTCATATATTATCCGCCCAATTCCCGCTTTTGGCCAAAAAAATTTTTTTTTTTGGAGTAAGTGTTCTACACTTACTCATCTTGGTTATCATCCGCCATGTCTCAGAAGACAAAAGGATTGGCTAATCCAGAGCAAACGGCTCTTGGTAAAGATATATCAAATCCGCTTATATGGCTTGCAATTTGCCCAAAATTGTATGGTTCTCAACTCACCATATCCCAAAAAGTGAAGAGTTGGCTAGCCCGCAAGGTTATGGCTTGTGGTAAAGGCGATGGAAAATCCATAATTGGTATTCACTCACCAAAGATAATTCGATAATTTATCTAAGAGTTGGCTAGTCCGTATGGTACGGCTACGGTAAAGACACATCAAATCCGTTTACGACTTATGATTTGCTCAAAATCATTTGGTTATCGATGTACCAAGGTTCATACTTGAATGAAACATTTGGCTACTCCGAGTGATGGCTTTTGGTAAAGAGTTTTCAAATCCATTAAAGTTTTTCAAATCATTGCTAGGTACTAGCAATATCTCGATGTGGGGGATTGATGAGTGTCTAAATACTCATCATTTTTGTATAATCTAAAGCGCAAAATCATCCGAAAACACTCAAAATGCATCAAAATGATGAAAATATCACAAATCAGTGTTTTATGTGTTTTAAATGCAAAATATCAAAATCGATGAAAACGTATCAAATTTGCAAAATTGGCGCTTTAGTCCCCAAGTTTCAAAAGTTGTCAAAAGCAGTCCCGGTAAATCAAAATAAAGAAAATGTCATTTAAGGTCCATGGGATTCAAAAGTTGTTAAACAAACCCTTCAAAGTTTAAAATTTGCAAAATTACAACTTTGGTCCTCAAGTTTGAAAATGACATAAATGGTCCTCGAAAATTGGAAAGTGTCAAGATTGGTCCTTGCATTATTGAAACTTGTCACTTTTAACCCTTGGATCAACTTTGATGAATTGGCGTAAATGGTCCTTACATTTTCGTAAAATTACACAAAGGTCCTTATGAATTAAAACCCTTAAACCCATTTTGGCCTGGTCATATCCACATTGGACCCCTGTCAAAAAGCATTTTGGACCCCCTTTTATTATTACTGCCTTGGTCAATCTCTGGTCAAACCAATCACGCGCCATTTTTTCTTCCTTCTCCACCTGCTACCCTGCTCACTCAAGCCACCATTCCTCCACCTCAATATATCACCATCTTTGTCCCCCCTCCTCCACCACACTACAAAACACATTTATTGCTTCTCACCTCATTCACTCAACCATAGCCATCTGTCAAAACCAAAATTCCCGCCAAAATGAATCAAACGGCCATTATCACCTTGACCCATCCAATGGCTACTATGGCCGTAAACGAACTGAACGTTCAGTGAACATTTCATGAACCGTTCGGTAAAAAGTTCTTTATGTTCGTTTATTTATTAAATGAACGAACATGAACAATATTTTACGTTCGTTTAGTTAAATGAACGAACATGAACAAAAGTCGCGTCCGTTCATTTATGTTCGTGAACGTTCGATTATGCGTTCATTTATGTGCACTTAGTTATTTATGTTTATATATCATATATCTTTTAATTGTCTAATTTTAAAATTACTTTGTTTAAACTTATAAAACAATATTAGATGCACAGTTTAATAAAGTTTACGTTTGTTTGTCTATGTTAATTTTTGTTAGATCGTTTATGTCCGTTTAGCGTTCGTTTAGTGTCTTTATGAACGGACACAAACGAACATGAACAACTCATTTTTTTAATAAACGAACATGAACAAGAAAATTCGTCCGTTTAAGCGTTCGTGTTCGTTTATTTGTCCGGTTAAAATTAAATAAACGAACATGAACAAGGCTTCGTTCGTGTTCGTCCGGTTCGTTTACAGCCCTAATGGCTACCAAAAGAAGTGGGATATGCTGAAAAGGCAAGTGGAAACACTTTTGAAGTATAAATAAGGGAAGAAAGAGAAGAAAAGAAAGGAAGTAGAGTAGTGTAGTTTAGTTTATGTCGCTTTAACAATTTCAAGTTTTCCAGTGTACTTTTAAGCTTTTAAGCTCTTGTTTAAGCATTGTTGATTGTATGTGAATCTTTGTTGAAATCAAATTTCCAGTTTCCAGTTTAATTACAGTTTGTGCAATTTTCAAAAATCTCTATAAATTTGAATGTTATTTTTGGTTGTTTTCTTGGACTTATAAGCTTGTATAAGTCTTATCTAAACTTTAACAAGTTTACTTTATGTTATCATTCACTCAGAAAGTCTCTTAATCAGATTTTACTCAAAGTTCTCAATTGATCAACAAAAGTCAACTGGTGATTATTCTTGGTTCAGAAATGGAAAAGGGTGATGCAGAGGTTGCTTTGGGTTGTATTAGAGTAGGTTAGAGTAGTTTTGGGATTGGTTTTAGCCTGCTTCAACAGTTGGACTCATGTGAGTGGTTTTCTCACTTTCAAATTTCAAGTCATTTTGCATTTTAAGCTTGTACTTGTACCTGTGATCAATGGTAGTTCTAACCTGTTAATATAGTTATATTATGGTCAAGTAAACTTAGTATGATCAGTAGCTCTATCTGGTTCAGTGTTTTTGTCAAGATAAGTTTGCATTTCAATTTTAAAGGGGTGTTTGGATTGCTTGTTTAAACTGTGCTAAAGGTTAAAAGAATGGAGTAGTTTAGTTGCCTTAGGTTTGTTTTAGAGTGTTAAATCCATATCAGTCCTTGTTTTGCATCCAAGTTCCTTTTAAGTCAAAATTTCTTTTCATCTGTTCTATTTGCTTGTCTGTGAAAAATCAGTGGCTATACATCCATCATATGGGTGTATATCTAGTTAAGTGATCTTGCCATAGTCTTATTTCATCATCTTTCATCTTTATCAGTCCATAATTTGCTTCCAAATCTCATTTTAGTCAACTTTCTTATCTGTTTTTAAAAGTCAAAATCAGGTCATGAGTCAGTTTTATGCAGAAAATGCTGGCCTTGCACTGTGCTCATTTTACATAGTTAAGGTCTCATTCTTGGTCCATTTGTAGTTTTCCAGGTGGTCTTCAAGACCCCATATCTGTTTTGCCTTTAAGCTTTTCTGATAAGCTTATAGATAAGCTCAAACATAGGTACCCATTACCGTTTCTTTGCATCAGTTAGCCATAAGCCATTATGGCCACTTTTGTTTTGCTCCCTAACTTCTTCATTAATAGTCCTCATTAGCTGTAACTTTGGATATGTAATCTCTGTTTGGTTGTCTTGAGAACTATACCTTCTGTTTTCACTCTAGCTTATTGGATAAGCCAAAGATAACCGATTAAACAAGAGGGTCGATTCTGTTTAGCTTAAGTGGCGGTTAGCTAATTTCTTGATAGAATCTGTTTAGGTGTTAGGAGTAGGTGCTATAAGTTGCCTTAGAGTGGTTTTAGCATAGTCTAGCTTATATTAACAGTTGGTTCACTTTGGTGCTCATTAGCTTATTCCAAGAGCTTATTGATAAGCCCTTTGCACTTGATTTCAAATCCTCCACAAAACCCCATGTTTTCCATTTTTCTAGCTTCCTTATATTATTTTAGACTTTTCCTGAAATTTTCAGATTTTTCCAAGCTTGTTTGCTATTTTCTTAATTTAAATTAGTTTTAAGCATTTTAATTAGCTTTTAATTCAAATAATTAAGAAAAGTTTCAAAAAATAATTTTCAATTTTCTTAAGTTTAGATAAATATAAAAGTAAAAAAGTAATTTTCTAGATTTTTCATAGTTTATTTTGTAATTTTAGTAATTTAATTAGTTTTAATAGTTTTAATTCATAAAAATAGAAACATAATCGTAAAAATAAAAAAATAGTTTTGAAAATTCTATTTTGATATTTTAGATTTTTCTAAGTCTTAATTTTATTTTTCTAGCCTTAATTCCTAATTTCTTGTATTTTAGGTTAATATTAATTAGTTAAAAATAGTTTTTAATTAATAATAATTAATTAATTAGTCATAAAATTAATTTTCTTTTTCTTAAAATTTTCTTTCATTATTAGGATTGTAAAAATGTATTTTTCATATCCGTAGGTATTTTCCTTCTTTATTTTCACGTTTTATTTTGTACGTTTACGTAATTTTTATTTAACCGTAAGTTTTGGTTTTAAACGTACATCACTTTAAATATAGTGATAGCGTTTATTTTATATATTTTATCTTTTTAATCTTCTTAATTTGTATTTAAGTCGCTTTATTTTATAAACTCTTTTTCAGTAGTGTAATTATCCATCCAATTCCTTACTGATCACTATCATTAGTGATCATTCTATCGTCTGATCAAGTGTTTACACACCATTGAGTCTCCGTGGGACATAACGACCCGGGAATTCACTATATTCTCCAGGACTTCATTGTATTTGTGTCTGAACTGTTTTAAGCCTGTTACGGCTGGCCATTCACAAGTGGCCGGCTTGTGTGATTAGACTTGACGGTTCGGACCAGATCAAGGTGATAAAGTTTTCATGGTAAGTATTCTTGTGAAGATGACTTGGTGGATGACTCAATATTAATAAAAGTAAAAATATTTTTCACTAAACTTGACCTTGTTGGTTAATGACGCACTTGACATGGTAGACACGATGACTTTGAGTTATGAGATAGTGGTGGCGGAAGATGGAAGTGACAATGCAAGCAACTAATCAAATATTTATATAGTGGTAGGGAAGATTATGCACGTGTGATCAATTAATGTTCTATCACCAAGAGAAAAAGATTAATACCTAATGTCAAATTCTAAGGTAAAATACGAACGAAACTTGTTCACATATTTTCATGAGAATGACTTAAAAAGAAGACACGTAAGTAATCATATATATGAACCAAACAAGTTCATATAAAGACACATAAATAGAAAAACTCTTATATTAAGCGTGAAAGAGGATAAATGTCGCAACTAGCTTAAAATGCCATAATACGTGCTTGAAAAGTGTTGGAAAATACTACGTTTTTGAGCTAGTGTTGAAAAAGATGATTAAGATTAGTAAATCATTTGCACTAACAATATGGCGTGCAAGGAATGTGTCAAGAGAGAAATTGATGAGCATGAGATCATATGATGGTGTTCTAGACAATGGAGTTGTGAGGTTCTAGTTTAGAAAAATTATAGATTTCATTAGTGTCTGAGATCCATAAGGCGAATTTATTGGTTGTGGAGATGAAGGAGTTTTCAAATATATGATGTGTTCTTCTTTGGATGAAGTATTGGTGAAAAATTAAGTGTTGGGTTAAAAAGGCTTGAAACAAGTGTGGTGTTGTCGAAGAGATGTTTACATATGTGTTAGTATTTAGAGAGTAAGGAGCACATGTAAATGCGTTCTTAAAAGACAATTATGTGAATGAATTTCTCTCCTCCTCAATCGGTGGACATTCAACATAATGTGTTGTACTGTAAATCAAGAATAAAGAGGAAAGCAAAAGTTGATGGAAGGAATGAGCTTAGTAATGTTATTATGGATAGTGATTAACATACAATGAACTTCATCCTTGAAGTCAAGTAGCACTTCTCGATCAACGCAAGATAATTGCTTGACAAGGCAAGTGGTTTTGATTTACTAACATAAGAAACGTCATTTTTACTACTTGTTTGATTAGTAATCCTAAGGCGACGCAAACTATTGCCATTGTAAACTTACTTTAGGAAACAATAGTAATATAGATTTTTCAAGTGAAAGAATGAATATGAGACTATTACTAGCGGTGATCAATTAATGCTAAACACGACCATTTTTATAGGTGATTCCACATACCCAACTTCTCTCCTAGAAGCAATTCAACCGTTAGGACAAATTGAGTTTCTAGTGCAATAAGTTCTCCAATATTCATTCTTCAAGTTAGGAGAATTTGTATTCCTACAATGGCCTATCGAAGAGTAACAATGATGACACTTAGCTTCGTTTTATTAATAATATACCTAATGCAACTCAACTAAATGCATAATGACTAAGGTGACGAAGATGTCATGTTAAACACAAAGATTTAATAATCGATGTGACGAATTTTAGAGTAAAGGGCGAAAGCGAGATTCAATCTTGCGTTGGGATCAACAATTGTTTGAATTAGACATCTTTTATGTTTACAATTAAACATGATTTGGTCGTCTAATACTTAGATGAAGAATATGTGAATTTAAGAGAGTCCATAAAAAAGATCTTTTGAATGTTTTTCAACAAGAATCTAAATAAGGTAACCTACCTCAATATAATTTTGAGTATGCTCCAAAAATGAGAAATGGTATTAAGTTTTATTAAAATAGCATTATGCTTGTATGTTGATATTGACGATTGTTATGACTTTAAGAATTTCTCTTGATCCAAGAAAAAGAAAAGTTCATTTGCACAAATTTGGTTATGATTTACCGATTGCATAGCAAGGTAAATATTTTTTGATTTCGGATGAGCATTCCAAAATGTCAAGGCTACTTAATGATGATAAACATATTGGTATAATGTTTTGAAGAGGTGTTCGTTTGATGTTTTGAGAGTATGAACAAAGCTCGAAACTAGTCTGTCTGACAGGTAGGCGGATCCATTGCCTAAAGTATGCCAGATCCATTTTTGGGGGGATCCGGGAAATCCGTGACATCATACGGTGAGAAGTGGTAAAAGTTTACCATTTTTTTTTGACAAAATTGTTTTGAGAATAATCAATGTGATTCAATGCTCATTGGTTGAGTTAAAATTATTTTGTGTTTTAGAGGGAGTTGAATGTTTTGGTTTCAATGAGTTTAGACGTACACGAGGGTCAAAGGATCTACAAATACTTATGTAGTAACATGAGTCTCTCGTTACTCAAAGGTTGATATTTTGGATTCGATGAGCAAGTTCAACATACGTTTTTGGAGGGCTCGTGATTAGGTTTTCGGATACGACAAACTATATTTGCGTTTGCAAAATAATTTTAATTTGGTATTTCAGATGAAACATTAAGTTGTCAATCCTACTATGAAGAACAATATGGAGAATATATATGGAGAATAATATGGAGAACAAATATGAAGAAAAAGTATGGAGAACAAATATAGAGAACACATATGGAGAACACATTTAGAGAACAAATATGGAGAACAAACATGGAGAACAAATATGAAGAACATATATGAAGATCATATATGGAGAACAAGTATGGAGAACAAACATGTAAAACAAATTTGGAGAACAAATATGGAGAAAAATATGGAGAACATATATGGAGAACAAATATGTAGAACAAGTATGGAGGACAAATAAACAAGCACATATATGATGTGAAATAAGCATACGATCAAGATACATAAGCAATGCAAGATAAAACAATTAATCATTTAGCATAGCATACGAAAATACTTTTCTTCGCTTTGCGTTAAATAAATCAAGATATACAAAGCATGATTAAGTACATTCATATTTAAAAATATGACCAAATCTAAAGAGAATGCACCAACGTTCAAAAGTTAATAAGACCCCTTTTCAATTTGAGCATAGATTTGACCAAAAGACATAAACGAAAAGACCTTTTGTTACAAATCAAGTACTTTGATAATTTTTTATTTAGATTCAGTTTCTAAAAATATTTTTATATGAAAATAGACTCAATTCCCTTAAAATTGATAGGTGGCACGACTTTTGCGGACTTGCGGTTAATTAGTTATGAATTTTTCAATTTTACCAAACTCTGTCCACTGTACAGATGGATCCGCCGGATCTCTTTCAAAAGGAATCTGACCTTTGTTAACAAATGGATCCGCGGAACGGGCATAGATTTATAAAAAAAAAATATATTTCGGCCCTACGAAAAGGTTTAGCCTGTATACTTTTTAGTGGACTTATATTAACTATTTTAATCATTATTCAAGCTTGTCTAACACGATATCTAACAACAAAACTTCAAAGCAAAAAATAACGACACACTTTTCATATTATGCCCGACTTCACGAACAAATTGATACAATGACCTTACTCGGTTTTCAAAACCATTTGTTTTGAAATCTAGAACCAACCCGCTCTAATACCAATTATAGAAACCGTAGAGGGGGGTGAATACGTTTCCGTTTAAAACTTAAAGATTTTGTACCAAATTGACCGATTAAGTTTGACGTAATATGAAATGTGAAAATAATGCTTCAACAATATAATAGAGAGCATAAAGTAAAACATATTGCCACAGCCCAAACATAAACATCATGCCACAATACAATCATAAACATAATGTAAAGATAAATCTATAAGTAAAAGAGATTGCAAAAACCGGACACGGAGATTTATAGTGGTTCGGTCACGAAGCTCGTTTTCGCCTACTGTCACAATTCTCAATTTCCGGTCATTTTTTTTCAAATTTTACTATTCATCTCGAGAATTTACTATTCATCGGTTACTATTCATCGTTTTCGAAGTCGATTTGATATTCTGAAAACATATTTCAAAATTTTACTATTCACGAAACACTATTCATTCCCGGAGAAAAATTTATATTTCATTAACGTATATTCTTCTTATTAAATAAACGCTATTGCGTAATCATTTATTATGAACGCTTGATCCGACACTTTCAAAAATAATCCTAATATATTTTTATACTCATTCTAAGATTATAAAAATTATATTATTAGTTTACCCGATATTTTCAATTTATTTTGTATATAAATTGTTATGTATAAATATTTACGACGGTTTTCGTAAATACTACTCGATAATTATTATTTCACTAAATTCTTGTAAGAAATGTATTTTTATAATCTTTATGACATCGATATATTTTATTTTGCTCCGTTAAATTTTATTTCTAGCTAACGCTACCCTAAATACTTAATTATACACACAAATTACCTATATTACTTACACTATTATACAATTGTCATACAAAAATTCACTACTTTTGCTTTTGTCTTACCCTTGTCGACCTAAAGCCATGACTCAACAAATTTTTGATACAAAAATATCAACTAGATACATCATACTTACTTATGTTTATTATATTCTAATACTAGCACATACATACATTATTATCTAAGGTGTAAAGTCATTAAACTCTCTCATTCTCATCATCATCAAACCGGCCATAGGGAAGATCCATCAAGGAAGCCAAATTTTTTTTAAGATCAAGCCAAAATATTAACTCTAGTATACTCTTAATCAAGGTTTTGAAATAAAAACCTAGGGTATTAGGAAAAACCCTTGTTCTTTAAACCTCTTCACTTCACTAGTAAGCATTTCATGATCATTTTTAATCTTTCATATTCATACTTTGGTCATTTTATCATGCTTGAGAAAAACATGCAAGTTATATGATTATCTATACCACTTTATTTGTTTTTAAGTACTATTAATGAATATATATCATCCTATAATTATCCCTTGAAACATATCATTTTTGATGATGTCTAGGAACCCATGACACCCTAAGAAGGTGTATGGTAGGTTTAGAATAGCTTTGGCGTTGATTTGAAGTGGTTAGAATAAGTATTACGCGGGAAAAATCACTTTCGACAACTATAAATAAGGGTCTGATCTTTTTTGCTAAATCTGGAAATTTCGACAGTTTACAAAATATTTTGGGCTAGAATTTCAGAAAATATACTTTAAAACGAAAACGTGGCCGCTTGAATGGATTAAAACGGAGTTATAACGAAGAAGTTATGCTATTTTCAAGTTTAACGACGAAAACTATATTTCTGAAAAAAAACTGCATGCTGTCAAGAGTTAATTTAAGGGCAAAAACGAGTTTTAAACATTGTCTAAATGAGTCGATTTATCAAAAATATATTAGTATACTTTAACACGAAGCTAAGGACATATAAAACGTAGAAAACGGACTTATAACGATAAAATTACACGCGTTTAAACAAGGTTGTCGTAACTATTTCATATAAGCATAACACATATATTTTCTAATAGCCAAAATTACGGCCGCGAATGACCAGGTTGAGGGTCGTTTTTAACATCGATAGAGTACTTTTTAGAAAACGATGTCTTCTAGTAAAAGTAAGTTCACCTAGCCTATTTTCCAAAATGTTTAACCGTTTGTCAAACGGAGTTGTAACGAATAAAATACGGTCACTAAAACTTTGCCGAAAACTACCTTTAAACTATATTTTTGGTACAAGTATCCTACTTCGCTTATGTTTTTCTCCATGACCGAGACCTCTATGATGAAAAGTTAAAAGCTAAAACCTTGACATAATGCTACAAACTTTTCAAAACCATTGAGTTTGTTTCCTAACACTCGATATTCATTATTTTACGACTAGCTTTTCGAGGCCATTTAGTCACTTTCATGAATTGTCAGATTATATTGTTTTGCGACGAAAAACTATAATTTCTTAATAAATCACTAAATGATTATCGTAGGATATCATTCCGACGTAAGTACTTGTAAAGTAATTTATAACTTGATAAGACGTTATAAAGTTATTTTCGACGATAAACTTTATTTTCAAATGTACAAGTGGTATGAATATCATATGAGTTTGCATGCACAACATTGTTTCATGAATTACATTAGAACACATCATTCATATTAGGTTGCGGATAGAGATCGCACCTCATTTCAGTGTATCTACTTTTGTCATCATAATCATTGCATCAGGTGAGTTCGTAGCCCCACTTTTACTCGTTTAATTGTTTTATAAACTCTTCGGGGGAGATACATGCTCAACTTCATGCTTTTACTTTACACTTATATGAACTTAAACTATATTGTTTGAACTATCATGAACTTGTTACCCTTTTGTTTCACTACTTATGCTAGTAAGTAGATTGTGCCCGAACTAAATTGATCACTATGTTATGAACACTATTATTTGAACCACTTTCCGTGATTTTGAGCCCTTCGACATATATATTTGAACACTTTAACTTGATTTAAAACATTTTGACATATAATCAATCTCTTTTAACTTAATATTGAATCTTTGACTATTTTGAACTTGTTTGACTTTATATTGAACTCTTTGACTGTTTTGAACTTTTGAACTCGACTTAAACTCTTGAACTTAATTATGAACTTTTGAATGGAACACTTGAACTTAATTACGAACTTTTGAATGGAACCCTTGAACTTAAATACAAACTTATGACTTGTTTGAACTTATTGAACCAGCCGTGTTATGACCTTGACCTAAAGTCTCCTATAATAGGAGCATCACTATAAAGTCTCCCATGTTCGAAGCATCACTATAAAGTCTCCCTTGTTCGGAGCAACTTAAAGCCTCCCCGGTCCGGAGTAGAATGTCTCCCTATGGGAAAGGAGCATTTTCAACCTTAATCCTCCCCGGTCCGGAGCAGAATGTCTTCCCATGGGAACGGAGCATTTTCAATCTAAATTCTCCCATGTTCGGAGTGTTCTTAATTGTGTATAATAGTAGTATGATGTACTGTTCGTACATTCGCATTGTTAGTCTCCTATTAGTAGGTAATATGGATAGCGCTATTAGAGGTCGGCCAACCTCTCGTCCACTATGTTACGGGACGCATATTATTTATTCTAGGGGCTTTGCCTGGCATACGTTATTATATACGTGGTGCAATATTGTGAATTATTATGGTAACTTATACTCGACTATTAGACACACTATATTTTGTGCAATGGGTTGTGAACACACGGGTTGCAAGTTTTGTATGGGCGGAACTTGAACCGAGTGGATTTACAATGCCTTTGCTTTGTGAACTATTATGATAAACGTGCACTCGACTTCTAGACATACTACTTTTGGCAGTGGGTTGTGAACACACAGGTTGCAAGTTTTGTATGGGCGGAACTTGGAACTAAGTGGATTTGCAATGCCTTTGCTTTGTGGACTATTCTATATGACCAAAAACTTTCCTTTGCTGCATGAACATTCTTTAAAGGCTTTATGAACTCACTCAACCATTGTGTTGACAATTTTAGCATGTTTTATCTCAGGTATCTAAGGCATTCACTTCATGGCATGCATGTGGACTTATCATAGAGTCGCGATGACGACGCGTCTCACATATATTTTATACACTTAACTATCGTTTGATTGTAACAAACTCATTTTGGTACTTTAAAAATCTATTGGGACCTATTTTTTGTAAACTCTGATTATTTTCCTTAATCAAACGATATTTTCAAAACGACACTTTAGGTCGTTCGATATAACTGTAACTTTGATGCTATGACAATCATCCCCCATGTATTCCATTACACTGCAAAACAGGTAATTTGGGGGTGTGACACCTACTCCACACCCCGAGTACCTAACTCGAAAGTTACTTCACTAGATAAAAAAAATCCCTTCTCGGCGGAGAAAACTTTACATAACGTTGCTTACACTTTATCCTGTATAAAGCTAAATACCGAGTCCTAACACCAGTAGAACCAACCCATCATCACTTACACTTTATCCGGTACAAAGCTAAATATCGAGTCCTTCTTCTGGAACAACCAAACCCGTTATATTTTATGCCCCAACATAACAAACCTTATGTTGTATAACACAAACACATGAACCATCTAATCTAGTTGGTGATACAAGATGATAATACAAATGTGAGAACAATGATGATTCAAGACAATGTGTCTAATGGATATGAATGACTATTCTAAATGAACTTCTATTGATGGGAAGCCTTCTAATGGATGAAGATAATAAAATCAGCAACATTGTACATCTTCATATGTATATGCTTGTAGTGGATGGAAATGGCAATATCTTCTAAAACTTGCTTAGGTAGATCATCATGAAAGTATGCTTACAACAAAATGAAAGTTAGAAGGATTATGATCAGACGTTAATTAGGATTTTTATAGATGCATTCCTACTGATCTAAATGTGTTAGAAATGGTGGAGAGAATGTGTATGTGAAAGAGGTTGAAAGAACTGGAACAAATAAAGAAGTGGCCTTGTATTTATAGGCAAAAAGGTATCTGACCCGCTGGATCCCTTACAAAAGGAATTCGGCCAGTGTAATACAAGGGATCCGGCACACTGGGTAATCCAGTCTGTATATTGGTTTACAATTACAGGTTTTAGGTCATGGGTAATGGACTTTGGGTCATGAGTCATGGACTTTGGGTCATGGGTACCCACCATGATGTCATGCATGATGTAATACTCATGGGCCACAAGTTTTGGGTCATGGGCCATGGGTATTGAGTCATGGGTCATGGAGTTTAGGTCATGGGTATTGTTATAGACCAATTAGAGGAGGTCAATCTCCCAAGAAATAGGTTAAAAAGATGGATTGATAAGGCCCTTAGAGCGGGCAAGACTCCAAGAGATAAAGAGAGACAAGACTTGATACTAAGTTTCTTTTTCATTCATTTCATATTTAACTCAATGCCAAGTACAATGCTTAAATAGAAATAGAACAGTTAGTGGGTTGACAAGTCCTACCCAATATCCTAAACTTACTCGTATATACTAAAACATAATTAACTACTAGTACTACATAAACCCACGATCTCATGCACAAGACCATGTCTACCTAAAATGCTCCTTTATTCTTGCAACTAAGAAACATGCACAAAGACTTCTTCTTCTCTTCCCATGAAACGTATACTCTTGATGTATTCTTATTTGTTGAGCTGTTACTTGGTTTACCGTTCACATACGGGCTCATATCAATAATCCCCGTCTTAAAACGAGCCTTGTCCTCAAGGTTCATGGTTTTGTATCTCGGGTCAGTCGAGCCCCATGTTGGTTTCGGTTCGGTTTGGAGAGAAAAAACAAAGGCAGGTGGTTTGCACTTGTATCCTGAGAAATAATTCAACATACACTTGCTACAAAGGCAGTCAACGTGTCTTTGTTTCATATCCACGAGGCTTAAGCACTTGGTCATACGTGTAGCATAAGGTGGGATGGGTGACTTTATCATGGGTGAACTTTTCGGTGGAAAAAGTTGGCCACTAGTTTTTTTCTCAGTCAGTTTCGCCACACTTAAAGTGGGAGGGCTGATATTGGAGGGGCAGGTTTGGAGGTTCTGGGTTGGTCGCGGTGGCAATGAAGTTAGAACCTTGGTGTTCTTTGGTTTGTTTTTTTTTCATGGTAGTAATGAAGGACGATGTTTGTTCCTATTGGGCGGTAAAATGATTGGTGGTGACTTTTGAGATGCTGTCGAAATAGGAGGCAGTGGAGATGGAAGTGGCAAGGAATTTGGCCATGACGGCTTCGAGTTTGGATATGTTGTCGGCCAGGGTCGCCATGGATTCTTGTAGGGAAAGTGAGTATCGTCGTGGAGGTGTCGAGTAAGTCAATGAAAGCACCATTTGTTATGAGACCGATTTGAGGAGATCAATCTCCCAAGAAATAAGTTAAAGAGACAGATTGATAAGGCCCTTAGAGCGGGCAAGACTCCAAGAGATAAAGAGATACAAGACTTGAAACTAAGTTTCTTTTTCATTCATTTCATATTTAACTCAATGCCAAGTACAATGCTTAAATATAAATAGAACAGTTAGTTGGTTGACAAGTCCTACCCACTATCCTAAACTTACTCGTAAATACTTAAACATAATTAACTACTACTAGTACTACTCAAACCCATGATCTCATGCATAAGACCATGTCCACCTAAAATGCTCCTTTATTCTTGCAACTAAGAAATATGCACAAAGACTTCTTCTCTTCCCATGAAACGTATACTCTTGATGTATTCTTTTTGTTGGGTTGTTACTTGGTTTACCGTTCACATACGGGGCTCATATCAGGTACCCAACATGATGTCATGCATTATGTAATACTCATGAACTATGGATTTTGGATCATTGGTCATGGGTATTGGGTAGGGGTGAAAACGAGCCGAGCCGAGCTCGAGCTCGTTTAGGCTCGAGCTCGGCTCGTTTATATATAAAAAGCTCGAGCTCGAGCTCGTTTCGAGCCTCACATTTTGAGCTCGAGCTCGGCTCGTGAAATTTTTCGCAAGCTCGAGCTCGGCTCGTTAACACAAAGCTCGACTCGTTAACACAAGGCTCGAGCTCGTTATCACGGTTATCGATAGAAAATATATATACGTATATATTTCTAGGGCTCGTTTAGGCTCATGAGCCTAAACGAGCCTTTTATAGAGCTCGGGCTCGAGCTCGATTATTAAATGAGCCCAAACTTAGGCTCGAGCTCGGGCTCGAGCTCGTTTAGGCTCGGCTCGTTCGAGCTTTTTACCGATCCGATCCCGAGCTTTTCACGAGCGGCTCGGCTCGTTTCCACCCCTAGTATTGGGTCATGGGTATTATTTTTACTAACATTTTTATTTTACAACTAATGTCAGTAAACTAGTATAACTAAAAATGTGCTAGTTAGTTAAAAATATGTAGACACTTGTAAAAATGATTTGTGTAGATACTTTGTGTAAGTAGTATACAAAAAATGTTTTAGGCATAAATATGTTTAAACGACTTTAACAAGTATTTAAACATTCTTAATAGTTTGTTAAGGGTTTGATAGTAAAGAACATAACAAACATGTACGAACCTGTGTTGTAGCATACGAGGACTTGAGAAGTCGAGAAGTGTGAAATGTATGTTGAGACAAAATATGATTACGAGTACTTATACATTTTACGTTATGTATTACAAGTCACATGTTTATCATCAATTAAAACAAAAAAGATTATTTATATTAAATATCGTAATATTTGCAAAAAAATAAATATATCAGTTTTGTTTATATGTGTATACTGCTCTTGGCAATGGCATTAGTCTACGTTCAGTTAGGTGAGAGCCTACTATACGGTTGTTTAAGCATAAACAATATATTTACGGTAAACTGCAACCCTATAAATCAAGTTTTTTTGGAGGCAATATATTGAAATTTAAAACAAGTGACAATAAACGATAGTTTCTACCAAATGACCATAAAATACTACAACGACCATAGACTTAATCCTTATAAAATTTCATATTGATCAGGTTGAATCGTTAGAATATCTTTTTATTTGTCTTCATCGAATAAATGTTTTAGAGATATAATTTAGTTCAATCATGTTAGCCTGTTAGGAAATTGTTAGGAATGTGATCATAACCAACTAGTATGGATTAAATGATTGAAAAGAAGACCCAGACTAGCTACTTGCTACATCGTGGAATAACTAACCCCATGTGGACATATAACAGCTTCGATATAATATATGAAACTGTAGTTATACATGTGATGTTTATGACTTATGAGGCGACTTAAGACTAAAAAAATATTGACAACAAATATATCATTGACTTTATATATAGACTTTAGACACGTGTTAATGTTCTATCGAGTTTGTAAATCCTCCATGAGAGCTTGTGCTTATTCTTTTGCTGAAGACAATTACCTCATAAGTTTAAACAATTTGTAATGGGCAAATCGCATAAAAGTGTACCCAACTTATACCCAATTTCAATTTAAAGCACTCAACTTTTTTTATCCCAATTTAGTGTCTCAAATTTTTTTGATTCTGATGTAACACCACTAGCGGGCTTCAAGTCACTTAGCAATTTGCTACCAAATTTTCCTGCGACCTTTTCCAATGACCCACCACAACCACCTTCATTTATCACCACCACCACCATAACCCACCACCAATACCTTCATTTATCACCACAACCACCACAACCACGGAAAAAAAAGGACCCGTTTTTTTGAAGTCAAATGGCAAAGATCAATTTAATGGTCAATCTTATTACCTTTCAACGCCTATAAAGTAAAATTCCAACTTTCTGTGTTTTCGAGTCTGTGACTACGACAAGAAAAAAAAATCAACAAAAGTGCTAACGAGCAACCAGCTTTGCAAACATGTAAAAGCAAAATCAAAGAAAACATAATAGAAATCCAAACAAGAAAATAATTTCATTTAAATCCAATCCAGAAACAAACAATTCATAAACATTAAAACAAACTACACCAAAATCGTGGTGGATTATGGTGGTTGTGGTGATAAATGAAGGTATTGGTGGTGGGTTATGGTGGTGGTGGTGATAAATGAAGGTGGTGGTGGTGGGTCATCAGAAAAGGTCGCCGAAAAATTTGGTAGAACCTGCCAAGTTGACTTTAAACACGCTTATTCTTACATTCGAATCAAAAAAAGTTTAGACACTAAATTGGGATAAAAAAGTTGAGACTTAAATTGAAATTGAGTATAAGTTGGGTACACTTTTATGCGATTTGCCGAATTTGTAATTGATACTTGTGGTTCAAGTTAACTATCAATTAATTAAACATAGTTTAGAAAATAAGTAAATCGTCTCCAATAATCAATTGCAATACACTCTAAATTTTACAGCTGATCTTTGTTTGACCGAATCGATTGATTGAAGTAGAATTAAACCAAGTCATTTACAAGGGATTTAAGTAAATATGTACATATTCATATGTAATCACTTGACTTGAAGTCTTGAATAGTTAAATTTTTCGATCGCAAGGCATTTAAAACTTGAAGAATCAACTAGAACACATATGTTGCAAGAACAAAAAAGCATGTGCAATCGTTACGTTTGGAAGTTTGGTTGAGTGGAAGGGAGGTTAGGAATAAGTGTTTGCTTGTGAAGTGTGATTGGTACCTAGACCTACTCAACCCTTTCTAGAGAATTTGGCTTGCGTGCTCCCCATGATATTCGGTTTTTTTTCCTTTATTGTCTTTTTTCCTTTATTAACACCTGGACATACTTTACAATCACTAATCCAAATCTCATGGTTATGCACAAATGGTCCGTGATACAATGACAAAACAAGTAAATATAATGATGAGCTAACATCATCATGTCCCAAAATATGGATTTGCTAACAAAAACATTTTGCGGCTATTGTTAACATCCAACTTTCTAAAACAGATATCATAGTACTAGTGTTGGGACATATCTACTAATTACTTTGGGCAATATAGCTGCGAATGAGAAAACATAGGAAATGTTGAGTAATTATGTTTGACCTAAATATTTTGAACATGAATTAGTTTTTCTTTTTTCATATATACATAACATTTGCCGAGTGGGCACATGTTAGCATGACGTATTTGTTATATACGAAAATAGCATGTTGACGAACGAAGAGGGAAAGAACAAAGAGGCATGGGTCTAGAGAAGGTTGTGGAGACAAAGTGAAGGGTGGGTCACATGGGTCATGCCAAAGAAATAAAAGGAAGAATCATTGAGCCAAAATGATGGACAACTAAGGAGTAAGGACCATAAGTTTGATGAGACCACAGACAAGTGGTAGTTATATTTAAGAGGTGGAGATGTGGATGTTTAGGATGATATCGATATATATTCATGTAGGTTTTGAGTTTTTCGCTAATAAATATGAGATTCTAAACGGATATCCACAAATTTGCATGCTCTAAAGTCTCAAGTCTAAACTCACTTGAGAGGTGTGCTTAACATGAGCGGAGCTATTAATGGACTAGAGAAGGTGTTGGCCCTCCTAGAATATAACCCATTATTATAACTTGCATTTCAAAGTATAAAAAAGTTGTATTTCAATTTGGCCCTCCCAGAAGTTGAAGCCCAATAAATAAATGACCTGCTAAAATCAAAATTATTATTTATTTGATACCAAAAGTCAGCTCTTGACTTACATTATTAGTCATGTTTTTTCATTGTGAAATTTGCATTTTGAACTTTAATTTTTTCGGCCCTTCTACAAAAAGACTTTCAAGCTCCGCCGATGCTTACAAATCCATTTTCTTTCTACCCAAGTACGAGTAACTTTTTGTAGTTAAGTGATCAAATATACAGTAGCTTTTTTTGAATTTTCTCAAACATAACTTATTCGACAATTCAGTGACAATATATATTATATAATGAAACAATTTTTGTTGGCCCATCTAATACTGCTGGGCCTAAAGAGAATGATCAATGATGTTAAGAAACCAAACTGTTCTTATTAGTCCAAAATAAAAATACGATAACCAAATGGGTGTTAGAAGTGTTTAGTGCTTAACTGCTTAAGTGCTTAACCATATGGATAGACAGGCAAATTACGTTATGCATATAGAAAAAAGAAATAAACTGTCAAGATTATCTTAGATTATCGATCTGAAGTGGTTGTTTGAGCAAGTTTCCGTAAGTGCTCTTCACTCTTCAGCCATGAACCTTAGGTGGTCCTGCAGCTGCTCCTTCGTCTCTTAGGCTAAAATAAGAAAGAAGCCCGCTCCGGGTTTTAATCCGAGACCAAGTTCCGGCATGAGAGTAAGTGTAACACCCCAACCCGGCAAGGGTAGAAGTGTCACATTCTGGTGTCATATCAGAACATACAAATGAAATCTTAAATGGCCTCTTAGACTCATAACAGTTGACACATGAAATACACTAAGCTTTGCACAAATTAATCAATATAATACGTATTTATAGAAAACCTAATAATCATTAACGAGGGTCACATATGGTTTAGTCTAGTAGTGGTCATGGGTCGTGAGGTGTGGTATCAAAAGAGCAGCAAGCTGAACATGCAATATAAACGATAAGTAGAAATCAAGAGCATACAAAACTTAGGTGTTAATCATATCTAAAAATGGCTAGACATAAGTGCTTGTTGGGTCTCACAAAATCTGCTATTTGCACCCTTTAATCTATGGTCGAATGTGTTGCATGGGTCACTTTTATAAAACGCTTACATGGTATATTGGCATGGGCAAATGAGGTATGTGATGTGCAAATCATGCATGCGTCTGTTTTATCTTCAAAAAAAACAAAGGAATAAATCTGTTACGAATTGTTTTAGTCTCGTTAAGTAGGTTGTGTCTCGTTTTGTAATGTGTCTTGTGGGGGTAACTTTAAGGGTGATCGCGGGATTCATTCGTGTGTCGTTTGGTATTTTGAAAAGGGTTCGGGGATGACGAGTCGGGGATTCATCATAATGCATGGTTTTTATGTCGTAAATATTAGTCATTTGAACCGCGAGCGAGCTTGAATATTGATCTAACATATACATGACTAATGAAATATGAAGCATATCTTCAAATCTGTATATGACCATTTTGATTATATTTTATATATTCAAGTTATTTACATTTCGAACTTTAATCTTTGGTAAATGATGCATGCAAACCCCGAACTTTATAAATTGTCATATAAAGCCCACAAATAAATTATTTATCATATAAAGCCCACAAATAAATTATTTGTCATATAAAAACGTGTATGAAAAAGTTGAAAGTTTAAGGACTAACGGTGAAAGTCAAAGCAAACCACATGGACCATTACTGTAACTTTTTTAAGTGAAAAAATGTCAAAGGACTAACGGTGAAAGCCAACGCAAACGGCAGGGACCATTATTGTAACTTTTTAAAGTGGTAACCTGTCAATATTACGTACATTGGTAAAGATTGAAAGTATATTACGTATGCGGAGATTAAAATAAGTATGTTACGTACATTGGCAAATTTGAGAAAGTTCGTTACGTATATTCAGCCTTCACCCTTTATTATTTGTAACCTTTTAATTTGGCCAATTAATGATATTTATCTTAAAGTATTTTATTTCGGTTCGTTACTTAAAATGAGAATACGCTTAAAAAACTCTAAGATATTAATACGATTCATATAAGCAATAAATACGTTATGACTTAAATGAGCTAATAAGTATTTTTACGAACCATAATCCGTGTAGATTCGTTGAAGAAGGCGTGACGTTGTTTCTCTTGCGTTCCTTCCATTTGCTCTCATTTCATTAACTAAGGTACATATATTCTATCCCTTTTCAGTAGGGATTTCTCATGACTTTCAATCCTTGACTTTATTTCACTTATGATACCCCTTGCTATGATTCCCTTTACTGTGATCCTTTGGTATGGTTCTGTTCGCTATGATATTCGTTTGTTATGATTGTGAACCTTATGATTATGAACCTTCTGATTGTGAACCTTATGATTATGAACCTTCTTGTTATAAACCTTTGATATGAACCTCTGATTATGAACCTATGTTATGGAAATCGGATATGAACCTTTGACTTCTGAACCTTTGATATGAACCCTTATGATATGATTATGCTTTGACCCTTCAGTTCGATACCCGAGCCAAATATGTTTCCTAGTCATGAGGTACCATGACCATGTCATTGATGCACCAATGGCATGACTCCAGTGTGTACGAGTGATGTTCACACCGCCCCCTTTATGTTATACGATTATGAGCTCAAGTTATATGTTTGGCCACTATGTTTCCGCGGGGGCGTATGGATGCATCCTATATATGTTTTGATATGATATGATATGATATGATATGATATGATATGATTTATATGGTGAATTATGTCGTGTGCAATACGCGTCTTCACAGTCTGAGAGCTAGCTACTCCATTGGTTATTGAGGTCTCCCTCATATTATATATGGTATTCCGAGGTCACCCCTCCGAATACAATGGTTACTTATGATATGATATGATATGATATGTTTCGGGCTCGTGGTAGATTTCTGACAATCCTTACACTTTTGATATACCTATATTGTACCTTCTGTATTCCCCAACGCTCCATATTCTGTGTTAATTGTTCTTTACTCAGTACCCTTATATGACTCACTCTACTACCAAGATATGTATATTCCATTGCTTTGATCTGTCACACTCCCATTCCGTTACTTCAGACTATCGTTCCATTCATGTACCGGGTTATTTTATGTTTATTGGATTTGATTATCCTATTCATGTTTTATGTAACTACTGATTACCTTGCTATGATATGATTATTATACGGTTATCTGATTTACCTGTTGTCATCTGATGATATGTGATCTTACTGTTATGTGACCCTCTGATTTGTCTGTTTATCATGTGTACCTCGTTCAGTTAATCTCGTGGACTATGACTATCCGTTGTATCCTTATTTGCTTATTGTTGACCTGCCATGTTTACATTTTTGTCTATGCTACGGATTGATTGGGTAAATGTTTCCACTTATGACGTTTGGCTTGTTAACTTGTTTAATTGCCCTGCTATGTCCCTAGTTCAATTAATTATAATGTTCATACTGTATTCCTACTTGTTACGTGTGACTACCATGTTTTGACTGCTCTTAGTACTTCCGCTGTTATGATACTGTTTATGTTTTCAACTAAGGGTTTTGACCTGTGTGATTTCTATGCTCACTTATTATTTAATTTCTTCTGCTTCCTGTAGATTTCTGTTTGACTTGTATGTCTTCTGATATCCTGAATTGATTGTATGCCATATAGGTTGTGTGGACGCGATGGCTGCTATGCTTGCTTATGTTTCAGTACTTGTATGCCTGGTTTGTATGTGCTTTTATATATGTCATCGATGCTTGCTTTGCTTCGTTCTCCTTGTATTCTGTTCTTTTTGGATATCTGTTTAATTGTGTTCTGCAGGATCCTCTTTGACTCATTGTTCTTATTTCGCTGCGACCTTGTTATCAGTTCCTTATTGCATTTCGCATTTCTGATTTTATTTAGCTTTCGTTTTGTTATATCTGTTCACTGGGCTTTTTAAGCTCAGTCGCACTTCTTTTCCTGCGGCAGGTTTTAGGTTTGAAGATGGGCTTCGATGGGCTGAGAGTTAGAATATCTGAGTGGGCCAACCCTAGTACCTTATTACCTTGGGACTTATTTTGAAGAACTTTTGTTTTGGGATTTTATTTCATTTTGGATATTGTATTTTCCTTGTCAGTCATTTGTGTATATGATTTGATGCCTCATTTTTAAGGCTTCCGTTTGTAAAGATTTCATTTGTATGTTCTGATATGACACCAGAATGTGACACTTCTACCCTTGTCGGGTTGGGGTGTTACAGTAAGTACTTGGTATGAGTGAATCATAGTGGAAGAGAGTTGAGAGTAGAGGGAAGTGAGTATCTGAGTGTGTGTCTTCCTGTTCATGCGTGTGAACATCTCCTTTTATACTACGTGAGCTTATCCCCACGACACAAGGATTGTGGAGACTGAGTTGTCTTCTAGGGACAGTGCACATATAGCTTATGAGCGTCACGCATGGTCCTCGGGGTCTAAATTGTCGTTATGCTACAAGTACTAGTTGTGGACCAAAGCCTATGTGCTTATTTGTCACACCCCCAATTTACCTGTTTTGCAACGGAATGGAATTCCTGGGGGATTGACTGTCATAGCACCACAATCACAGTTATATTGAACGACCTAAAGTGTCGTTTTAAAAACACATCGTTTGATATTTAACAAAAGCTTTCAGAGTTACAACATAGGTCCCAAAAGTTTACAAAGTTTGCGGAAACACAATATATTACATGTCCAAACGATGGTTTTGAAATAAAGTGCCATAATGTACAATAATGTAAGTCGACGCCGCGACTCAAAAGGTAGGTCCCTAAACCATGTCATGATGAATATGCCTCAGTTACCTGAAAATACATTGCTAAAACTGTCAACAATAATGTTGGTGAGAAATCATAGGTTTATGTAAATGTTTTATACGACTACGCAAGTATAGATCAGGCATGACAATTATGTCACGTAAAAATGTTACAGGCATGACAATTATGTCACGTAAAAATGTTACAATTGCTTTAAGCCCATGACACCGAAACGAGACAATTCATAATGTATGCCCCTGTAGAGTGTTTTCCAGACAACTCCATAATGTTATTAAATGAAATGCATCCGTATGACTAGTTGGGATTCACCAACCCGGATGGAGGCGTCACCCTCGATAGATCTATCCACTCACCCTCGCTTCAAAGATTAACGGTTCATGTTCAGGTAATGGGGACTTTCAATTGGCAAATGCGGTAACTTAAGCAATGTAAATGAATTTAACATACTTGGTATCGTAATAAAAATGTTGTGCAATGTATTCTCCCCCGTAGGTTTGAAATAATGTAAAAACTTGTAAAACGGGGCTATGAAAACTCACTTGGTAAACTGGTGTGATGACAAGAGTGAGTACACTGAGGTATAATGTGATGCTTTAACCGGGACCTATTACGAATGATATGATATGTAATGAGTTGCAATGTAATGTTATGATATGCATGCATTACGTATGTTATTTATACCATTTGCGAGTTTTGAAAATATTACTTATCGTCGAAAAATACTCTTTTGACGTCTTGACCTTTCAAAAATCACTTTACAAGTATTTACGTCAAAATGTCATCCTACAATGGTTTTATAATGATTTATGGTGAAATTTTCACTTTTCGTCAGTAAAACAATGTCGCCGAATTTTTATATAAGTAACAAAAATGGCTTTGGAAAACTAGTCGTAAAATGGTGTGCGTCGATCGTTAGGAAACGAACTCGACGGTTTTGGAAAGTTTGTATCGAAATCTAGAAGTTTCGATTCGGGAATTTTCGTCATAAAGGTCTCGAACATAAAGATAATAAGGGTTAAAGATGGTGATTTTGTCTAATTGTTGTGTAAAAGTGAGTTTCGCCAAGTTTGAGCAACCGTAATTAATTTATTAAAACTCCGCTATACAAACGGTTGGTTGTTTTGAAAAATATGCTCGGTGATCTTGATTTTATTAGAAGACAATTCGTTCCAAAAAAATTCCACATCATGGTTAAAAACAGCCCTCAACATGGACGTTTCAGCTACCGTAACACTTGTCTCGTAAAATAATATAGTTTTTCAGAAAATAATAGTTACGGCAATTTTTATGAAAACGTGCATATCTTTGTCGTTTCAAATCCGTTTTCTACGTATAATACGTCCTTAGCTTCGTATCAAAGTATACTATTATATTTTTGACAAGTCGAAATAATTTGTAAAGCTTAAGGCTCGTTTTTGACTCGTACTAACCAAAAACATGTTGCTGAAATTTCAGAAAAAATATATTTCGTCGTCAAACTTTAAAAATTCATAACTTCTTCGTTATAACTCCGTTTTTATCCGTTCAAGCGGCCACGGATTCGTTTTAAAGTATATTTTCTAAATATCAAGGCCAAAATGTCGTGCCTACTGTCGGATTTTCCAGAAAATCAAAACAAGGACAGAACATATTTTATACGATCGAAAATAGTTTTTCTCGTACTAAACCTATTCTAATCCCTCAAATCAACTCCAAAGCTAATCTAATCCTACCATACACCTTCTTAGGGTGTCATGGGTTCCTAAACATCATCAAGACCAAAGTATACCAAGGGGATAATTATAGGATGACCTTATATATTTATATATCTAAAAATCATGTAAAATGGTATAAACAACATATGTCTTGCATGTTTGCTCCAAAATGAAGAGATAAATATGAAATGAAGATGAAATATGTAAAATGATAATAATATGCTTACAAGTAAACTATGATGAGGTGATTAGAACAAAGGTTTAACCTAAACACTCTAGGTTTTATTTCACAACCTTAATGAGAGTGTTATCTAGATTGTAATAAACTTGATCTTGCAAAATTTTGTGATTTCTTGTTGGAACATCACCATGGCCGGTTCTTAGATGATGAGGAACAAGGAGAGAAACTTTAATAACTTGTGAATTATTGAGAGTGACTAAATGAGATATGAAGTGAAGTGTTGGAGTGTAGATTTAAACATTCAAGGAAACATTTACCAACTTCAATAAATGAAACCCCCCCCCCATAGGGCCGGTTTTAGGGGGTTGTGTTTCTTCAATATATTTTTTTTTTCTCTTTTATTGTATATATATGTAGTGTAAAAAGTGTAAGCTAAATAACTTAAGTAAAGGTACTTGTAGAATGGTACAGTAAAACCTCTATAAATTAATGGTGTTGGGACCGGGATATTTTATTAATTTAGCGAGATATTATTATATCGATAAATTAATAATTTATTAATTTAAAGAGGTTTTGCATATGATCTTTAAACTTACAAATCAAATATACTAGTTACAATGTATACTAGTTAGAGATGAAAAATAAATTAGAAAAATAAGTTCTGATTATCACTTTATGAATTCACATTCACAAATTAATTGAATTTGTCAAGTTCATTGTTTATAAATAAGCAAAAAGTTAGTTCGGTTGGGACAAGTTCCAGTTACGTATGACCTTAATTGAATTATATGAATTTGTACAAGTTCCAATTAGTTATGGCCTTTATATATATATATATATATGTGAATTTTTTTAATAATTATTAATTTATAGTTTTGTTGGGAAAAATATATATATATGGGGTTTCAAAAAATTATTATCTTATTATTTTATCGATTGAGGGCTAAATTTGTACTTGGTCCCAAGTTGGGATGGACAATTTATTAATTTTATCGAGGTTATTAATTTATCAGTATTAATTTATAGAGGTTTTACTGTATACACATTAGGGTATTTAAGGTAATTTTAGTTAAAAGAAATTTTTAATAGATCAAAGTAAAGTATAATGAGATCATAAAAATTGTAAAAATACATTCCTTGTAAAAATTGAGTGATATAGTAATTATCGTGTAGTTTTTAAGAAAAACGTCGGGATAATATAAATTTAACGATTTATATACCAAATAATTTAAAACACTAGGAAAACTCAAAATATAGTTTTTATAAACTAATGTAAGTATTAAAAATATGTCGGGATCATTTTTAGAAATAACGGATTAAATGTTAAAAATAATAACTCACGCGATAACGTTTATTTAATATAAAAATTACGCGTTAAATGTGAAATGAAATGTCATGAATGAACTATCATGATGCAAATGATGTCAATGAAATGTAGACTAATCTTAGTCCATATGAAAGGTACGTGATGTTATGATCATGAATTCGCCGCTAAACCTTTAAGGTTACGCGAATTTGGAACACGTAAACCTAGTTTACGATAAATGTGGAAATAATGAGGCATAAATTGTTTCGAGAAATGACCTGAAAGTACGGGTTGTCACATTATTCGTACATCATTGTACTTGTATGTCATGTGCTAGTGTACTAGCTCCGATGCAGACACTGCTTCGTCATCATGCCTCCTGAGCAACTTTATCACTATGCCTTCGTAGGAGACACTGCTTCGTTACTATACCTCCTGAGGAGGCACTGCTACATCATTATGCCTCCTGAGGAGACACTACTCCATCATTATGCCTTAGGAATTTTAAGGACTAATTGTAATTATCCTTTTTGAAGTATCCGGAGGAGAGCATACCTCATCGGTGGCATTACTGGTTTGTGCTTGATAAATCAGTGGAAGATTTAGATTATTTTTATGAAGTAAATGCTTTGGACTTTGATATTATTTGCACCATTATTAGAAACCAAAGGCGTTTAAGAGAGATTAAGTAAACTTGTCTGGTTATCAAGGTTCATCGAAGTGTTTGCCGGTTAAGTATTTTTCTGTGTAGGTCAGGGTATGGGTCTGAAAGTTGCCATTTGTGTAATTGTGTTGTTTGGTGTTTTCTCTCTAGCTTAGTGGTTATTTCTGCTTAGGTGATGCTTGATCCTATACTCCTAGCATAAAACTAATTATCCCTGATAAGATAACTTCTTAATTTCATGTACAAAAATACATTTGCTTTTAAGCAATCCATGATAGTTATAACAAAATATGGGGATAATTGATTTTATTTGTTCATTTTATTGTCTAATGAACGAATAACATGTAAATCATATATGATTGTTAGACAATAAAACCCGTAGGTATGACTTTATTATCGACTATTATTTATAATGGTAAAACTCTAGATGTCTCAAACTCACAAATCGGGTTTAAGCATATTTATTCTTCAAAACTCTCTCGCAGTTTGAGCGGCGAAATCGAGAAAGCTCGGACTGAAGTAGTATACTAGAAAAGAAAAAAAAAACATTAATATAACAAAAACATAACTTTTCGTAACAAAACCGTACCAATTGTCGACTTTAATCAACTGGTATCAACGGTTGGCTAAGTCGACTGGTAACAAAATCGTATCAACGGTCGACGTTAGGGATTTGCACCAATGGTCAACTTTAGTCAACTGGTAACAAAGTCGTACGAACAATCGAGTAACAAACAAAAAATAAAACAACTATAAGGTGTTTTTTTTTTTTTTTTTTTTTTTTTAACAATAAAACAAAATATAAAAATAAATCCTCAATAAAGCTTAGTCTCGATTCTTTATATGAGCAGATAACAAACAAAGCATCTTCACGTACACTCATGGACATGTATCTAGTGAAGGCAGTGAGGTCATTCTTTATCAGACGATAATAGAATAACAACTGCAACTAGATCTGACGCACCATTGTTGGAATTCGTTAATGAGCAGTTCTTTGTGTGATTGTGAGGAACGAGTTAATAATTTTAGGGTTTAAGGGATGCTATTTTATTGAGGTGAGGGTTTGACGGTGGTTTAGGGGAGGCGGCTCAATTTAGCCACCTAGATCTATCATGTTAGACAATGAAACCCGTTAATATAATTTTATTATCGACTTATTTATAATGGTAAAACTATACATACCTCAATCCCACAAACCGGTTTGGGCCTATATATTCTCAAATAATGATTACCTCCATTGTATTTGACTATTTGCATCTCTTTCTTGGCATAAGATGGTCTCAACAACAACAATCCATCATTACAAATGTCTACTTTTTCTCCACCATAACATCAATTTTCAAGAGCTAGTAAACTGTCTTTGGTGTGAGCCACATGTTTTAAAAAGTTAAAAACAAAAACCTAAAGCCATATGCTCTAGTTAACTTGTAGAAAAAACACACACGGCAATCCATATACTGTTGAGATTAATAAACATGATATACAAATAATAACATGTAGACATCACAGAGTACACAGCGGAAGACTTAGAATATAACAGCAATTAATTAACTGAAATAAATGCGTAAACATACCTTTTCCAAATTGCAAGAACTTCTTCAATCAAGAACCCTAATTAAGGTTTATGTGGTTTAACGAATTGACCACTTACCGTTTTTCAATTCAAACCAATCGATGTAACAATAGTGTGTTACACCACGTTTTTGTACACACGTACTATTAGCGATTCGATGCAAATGCTAGTTCTTGATCACAATAGAATAACCAAACATCTAGTGTACCAAAGGATGAATACATGAGGATGTATTTATAGCCTTATGGTAGATGTAAAGATTACTATGGTTTCCGATGTGCGATTCCATAGTTTCGGCAAAAAACAAGCCCAAAAGAGGGTTCCTAAAACCGTCTCTTGGCTTGTTTACTTTTCTTCATATCCCCTTGACATTTAACGACCAATAGTCACTTTCGGTAAGTGCTTATCGCTCGTTTAGTCGTTTATTGTGAATTTAATAATTAAACATAATATTTTATATTAATTATTTAAACATCGAGTCTCATACGTAAAGTGTGCAATCCGTGGTCTCGAGTTCGAATCCGTCATACACATATTAAATATATCCATAAACCAACAGCCCCACTGGAGATATCTTAGTATGCGTAATGACATTGGTTAGCATCTAGCAACACGCCAATGACCCCGAACAACTCGAGTATGATTTCACGGAAAATATTTTGATGATTCATCATCATACTTATCCTTTGTTTCTAATACCATGTTAATAAGAATATGGATCTCACTCATTTCTTGATTAACTATTATGTTTCTCGCTTTATATGATTGATCAAGATTACCAATTCTTCCGAACATATTCCGAAGACCTTGGGCATGGCCATGCAAACATCTTGACAACCCTACAAGGGCCCAAAGAAGATTATACTTTAAAATAATTTTGAAGGAAACAAATCCGTTTTGACTACGAGCGTAATTCATAAATTTCGCAACACTTCGAAAACAACCCTTATAACTACCGCCACGTATAGCGTTAGATTGCCTCACGTAAATGCACTACATCCGTGACATTTCTCCGGTATCTCAAGTCGAGGATAAATATTCATGATGTACTTAATGACTAAGATTCATAAAGTACCATCATGTGGTTGAGATAAGTCCTATACTCAATCCATTGAATATCATCCGAAATTAGTCATGCTACGCATCAATATACTTTCAAGTATATTTTAACTAATACTCAGATTTGTCTTAATTCAATATCATTCCCATGCTATTGATCGACAATGGACTATTTAGAATAACTTAAGTTATTCACGGATTAAACATGCAAATATAGGACACAATATTATAAATGAAATTAAACGTATAAAGTACTTTAATTCATTATAAATAATAGTTGTTTAACATCCTTTATCCAAATACTAAATAGATCAATGCATGATAATACTTAGTTAATGAATTTTTGCCTCAAGTCATGATAATCATACTTGTTGACAAGGCATAATTTCAACTAACTTTGATATATAGGAATTTTGAGAATACTTATTTCAAGAATTCAATAAGTGAATTTCTTGTATGTGTTTACACATATCTTGATATTGTCATATCATTCCATAAGATGCGTCCTGAACCACCTTTTATGACAATCATCTTTCAAAACCTTTAAAGTATTCTTTATTCTTTAATATATAATGCATCTATGCTCTTAGTTGAGCATAACTAGTCAACATGGTCATTATCAAGGATACCATGACTAGAATTGAGTGTCATCTCACTTATACCAGCATCATTGTGTACAACAATATGCTCTTTAAACATCCGTAAACTTTGAATATTATTTGTTTGGTGCCATTCAAACTTCAAATTTGTTGACTATAATAATTACATAACAATTGTTGTATAGAACTGGGAGCAACTCCAGCCGAGGAATGGAATTCTAAATCAAACATAAATATTACAATGTTGTTAAATCATCTTGTAATCAAGCATGATACAACAACCTTATACACAACATGATGTACAAAATGAATCTTCAAGTTAGACTTTAAGATCTCATTCATATTCTATCTCGTCAAAGATATGTATTCATCATATTCTATTAGACTCATTTATTTACCGCATATATTTATAACAATAAACATATATTCCAAGGTTGTATGTCTTATTTCCAAATCTTACAAACGAAGTTTCATTCCCAACTAAAACTTAATTTAGGTGGAATGTAGTTGCCCATACAACATATAAGATTTAAGAAAATAAAAATAATACTCCCACTAGCTTTCAGGAAGACTTATGAGCTATTTTATTTTAATTATTAAATCAAACATGGATTTAATATTAAACATAAGAATCATCTTCTAGATGCATGAATATATCCATTCATGGATTCTTGCAGTTTGTACATATTCAAAGATTATTTGAATTCATAAAAACTCCTTTGCATTACTTATCGTCCTCGCAAAAGTAATTCCAAAACAAAGAGTTTTGATTTTCATTGTCAAAATTTCATATCAATGAAACTAAGTATGACAATTATAATCTTTATACTTCTATTTAATGTATCTAAGAAAGAATATTCAATCATAGTTAATTGCTTAAGTATGATTAATATTATTATCACTAGACATACATTAAATACGGGTACAATATTGTCCATATGATTTCTATACAAAGATTTAAATAACTAGGGTTTTTATCCTTTGAAGAAAATCATCTTCATTAAGATAAACCAAGTATCTAAGGTTGATTATCTTTATGGACAACATCTCTACATTCATAGTATGATTGATTTACCACAATTCAACATTTGGTAATCTTTATGATTAACAGGCTTACCATGATCCTGTAACTCATATCCCTCAGCATATTAAATATCTGAGATATCCTTACGGATCTATGAATGACACTTCCATGATATTGAGGTCTATCATTTACATGTTTAGTCTCATCATGATATTTGCTAGTGCATTTTAGAAGATTATGTATTTTGTAATTTAATCTTTCAAGATCTAAACCAAACTTCCACTTGCCTTTAACAATTTTAAAGATTACCTTTAAATAGTTTAGCAAGTAGAGCAACAATATATTGTTCTCTTTTGGGATATTACAAAAAACATTGACAGTTCCTGACATTAGTTTGTTACAACCCACTTTACAAGTAGTTTAACAAATTGTAACTTCATTATAAGACTTAATGTGATTCATCACATTCCACACAAAAAAATTGGTGTCTTATTAATCTTCTAGGTTGGAATCTTATTGAGTATATTCAATTTATACTCAATCTACTAACCTTGATAACTTTTGGAAGAAACTATAGTTATCTTGAATCAAACATGCCAATAGATTTTGATTCTTCTAACTGAACAAACCATAAAACTATGGTATTTCATTAGAATTAATATTGTAGGATAATCTAACAATATTTAAGATAACCATCTACTCTTTGGCTTATCTATTTACCAACAAAGTAAAACTTAATGGTACAATAGAATTACCAAGTCAATTGCATGTATTATGACACAAGTATTCTTGACCAAGTCAAAAGACATAACAGTTATAATCTCACTATACGTTATAAGTCATTGATCAACTCATTGACTTCATGCATATGTCTTAAAACATAGTGGGTTAACGTCTTACTTTATATTGTAAGTCTTGTATTAAAAGACTTTGTGGAAAACTAGAAGGGGGGGTTGAATAGTTTTGCCGATTTTACGTTAGTTTCAAAAACTTATAGATTCGTTAATATGTGAGATCTTGTGGATGTAGAGAAAGTATAGATCTAATGATAAAGCAAGTAAATAAAGTAAAGCGCAGGGAAAGAAAAGACACAACCGATGTATAGTGGTTCGGCTACAAGGACACCTTCCTTGCCCTACTCCACTCCCCGAGTCACCTACTCGAGAGTTCAAGCACTATGTCAACAAACTCCTTCACTTGGCGCAGAAGCCTTCACAACGTTGCTTACACTTTTTCCGGTACAAAGCTAGATACCGAGTCCATAACACGGTGGACCAAACCAACACGACTATTACACAACAAATATGTGAAATATCAAATACAAGATGTTCGCTATGTAAATCTCATGAGTGACAAATCAATCAAGGACCCCTTGCTTGGATGACTTGTAGAATGCTCTCGCCTTAGAGAAGGACCTATATGAGGATCACAATAGAAAGAAAGAAGAACAACTCTCTAGATCAAGAGATCTATATGTTAGAAGAGAATGAGAGTGTTTGAGAGATTTAGTAAGAAGAGGGGTGAGTTAGAATGAAGAAATTGCTCTCTATTTATAGGCAAACTTCTTCACTGTTCCCCCGGATCCCACGGATCCCTTCTACTTGGGATCCGTCTAGTGTAATCCTAGGGATCCGTGGAACTCTCCTCTTTGCCCATGGTTTTTTGGTTATGGGTCATGGGTTATGGGTTGGTCCATGGGTTATCTTTAGATTCAATGTATCTAAGTATACATTGTATCAAGTCTTCTTGGGTATGGGTTAAGATCCATGGGTTATGGTCCATGGGTTATGATTTTTACCCATCCTAATAAACTATTACAACAAATGCTTAATTACTACATTTTTGTATTTAAATGGCTATATGTAAATGCTTTACAAAACTAACATGTATCCTTAAAATTATACTTAAGATAACATTATATTTGTTATCAACAAAACACAAAGAGATCGCAAAATATTAATAAACGGTTTTACGGTTTATTTGTATTAACAGACTTCATGTTTGTGACTTTACAAAGAGATCATAAACATGTATAATTAAAGTAATTATGAACACCTCCTCAGGTTTCAATTAATAATTTCAATTTAATATTTACTACATATATTTAAGTCATTCAACGAATAAATAAATACTTAAAATCAAAGTAGTATTAGATTACTTCATTTAATTATGTCATTCCATGAAATGTTCAACGTAAGAAACTATAAAATCATCCATGCTCGTTCTCACGACACGTGGATATTTTACCTTGGGCTACAATCTACTTCACGTTCTCACGTAACATAAATTGTAACTACAAGTGTTTATTAAATATTGAATGACATAAATATTTAAAGTAGTCTTTGTTATCATCTTGACACATGTTCTTAATGGGGCAATCATACACATTTAAATGTATAATTCCTATTAGAACGTTACTCTCTTACCTTGCGATCAAGAGAATCCATTTAAATCATATTTATATGTGTTGTACCTTGCACACAATAAAGATTTATCCCACTTGTGCATGGAACAACATCATGTAGCAGATAAACAACACGACAAACGTTTGTTTATTTGATTAATATGATTTGTGTCATAGATATAACAAGTAGATGTAGGACTATATTGTTTAGTAACGAAACGCACATGACTATCCTTGAAAACATAAGTGTCTACAATTGGAAAGTAATTATCTTTGAAGATAATATGGGTGACTATATTGTTTGGGAGCCAAGGTATGTAAACAATGCCTTATAATAAAACAACAAATTGTAGTGGTATTTATACCACTTACAAGCATGTAAAAATAAGAACAAGATTTGTTCTTATAAATGACAAAAAAAATAGAAAATAGTAGTAGTGATTCCTTCCATGCTTGCATAAGGTTATGGATGGAGGTTTTGATGAGTGATGGTATTGATGCGATCAAGGATGAGGTTGAGTATGAAACGCATTTCTTCCCTAACTTCTATTGCAATTTCCCTAGTGGATTGGCAATGTTCACAATGTAAATGATGTGGGTAATGAGTGCGGAAGTTTTCCGGGTTGTTTTGATTTGAGTTATGCGGAAGATGTGGTGGAAAAATAGGAAAATATGGATCAATATCCGGAATGTTTGTAAATGGTGGTGGAAAAGAACCTAGATGTTCTTGTAATGTGATGGGAGCTAATGGTGGTGATGTTTCAAGATCTTGAAAGATATTATTTGGAGATGTGGGTGGTGTTGAAAAGACTATTTCTTTTTGTTTAGATTGTTTAGATCTTGTTGGAGTCTTAAGGAGTTCCAAAAGAGTGACTTTGGGTGGTGATGAGGTTGGTGTACTTGTTGGAGATGAGGAGGTGCTATTATGGAAGCATCTTGTGGTGAGTTTTGTTGAGGATGAACCATTTGAGGTTGTTTTTGCTAAGCAACAAGATCGGATACTAATCCGTGCGGATATCCTAGAGTTTGATTGTGGTATTTTGGATGGTGGAAGTACAAAGGTTTGGATATCATGATTGTTTGTACTAGATGATTCTCCTAAAGGATTTTTGGATGACATGATGTAATGTGTTTGTGAGGAGGAGATGGAGTATGCAAGCATTTTGGGAGTTCTATATATAGAAAAACAAAGCATTGTAATGAATGCTTGAACCAAAATATGGATTAAAATCTAATGATTAGATATGAATTCAAGGCATGTGATCATGAGAACACAAGCATTAAAGAGCATATTCCCAAAATGAAACAAATGTGGGTTTTCATCCAAAGTGAAAAAATAGAAGGTAAAATAGCTTCATTTCACGGATCCCACGGATCCTTCCTTGAGGATCCGTCCCAGCATGAATTTGGGATCCGTGGGTCGGTGATTCAGCAAAGACAAAATTTTCCTTTTGGAAACATTTTTGCCTAGTGTGCCTATATGCAAACTATTTAGAGTTGTGGTTATCTCGACCCTAAAAATAAAAAGAAAATAAACTAGAAGTATAAAACATCCTATTGAGATAACCCGAAAACACATATTTAGTACACAAGTACGTAATTTTGTGTTGTCAATGCTCCTAATTCATTGTTGCTTAAATGAATGTACCCGAAAACACATATTAGTTATGTGTCCCCTTTAGCATTCAAAAGACATGAGATGCAATGAAAACGGTTTTTTACTTTGTATTAATAATGATAGTTGGAGCTGGAAATGTCTGCTGGAAATTAGAGACAAAGTTGCTACTCATTTACAGTACAAGGTTGGAAATGGAAGAAAAATATGTATGTGGATGGATAGATGGCATGATAATGGACTGCTTATTGATAAGATTTCACACATAGATCTTTATGATGCTAGGATGTCCAAAATGATCACCATTAAAGAATTAATTGAAGAGGGTGTTTGGCAATGGCCTATAGAATGGTTTGAAGTAGGATTGGAAGTAACTAATCTCCAAGCACCTCTTCTAAAGGAAGACACTCAAGACATGGTTATGTGGAAGAAAGATGATAACAGCTTAATCCATTTTCATGTTAAGCATGTTATGGACAATTTTTGCTCTCAAATGGAGGAAGTCAGTTGGCATGAGATCATATGGTTCAAACAATGTATACCTAAGCATTCTTTCTGTTTGTGGCTGGCTGTCCTTGGAAGACTTCTAACTCAAGATAGAATCATGTCATGGGGGAATAAAACAGGCCTTCTATGCTCTTTGTGCAATGAGGTAAATGACTCACACTATCATCTATTCTTTCAATGCAAGTTTTCTAAGGTAATTTGGGAAATGATGATGTGCAAACTGGACCTTAACAAAAAATCCTTCAAGCTTGATGAAATTATGATTGAATATTCAAAACTGAAAAATGGCAATAATATATGGAGTGCTGTGAGAAGATTGAGCTTAGCAGCAGTCATATACTACATTTGGCATGAAAGAAACCAGAGATTATTCAGAGGGGATAAAAAAGAAGTTAAGGAGTTGTTTGATGACATTTGTAAAACCATTCAACTCAAACTTATGAGCTTGAAGGTTAAAAACTCGGAAGCTGTAAAGAGGGTTGCTAATGTCTGGGGAATTCAGTTTAAAACAGTTTGATGTTTAGTAACAAAATTTTTGGGGCAGTTTAGACAGCATTGAGAAAGTATTGGTTTGAAGATTGAATGATTATCTTTTGCAAGGGGTGTTTGGGACAAGCAGTTCCGAGTACCAAAAACACCTTCAACTGTTATGCAGCATATCAGAAGTTAAAGTATGAGATGGAACATGCTTTAAACTCCTGATCTTACATATGCAGACCATTACATTGTTGCAGTACCTTGTATCTTGGAGTCTCTTTGATATGACTGTACCTATTTGAACTCATACTCTTGTCCAAAACTTGTCCTAGGGAGGAAGTTTGGCAAGATATGTGGAGAAAGTAGGAGGTCTATTTCAAAGAGATGTACCATAAAGTAGGGCTGCTCTTTGTGAAGGGTAAGTGGTTTGGGCGGCCATGTATGATGAGTGAAATAGCGAGGAGTGAAAGATGATCCTGCTTGGTCCACTCAATACATTGGCATAGGAGGTAATGGTTGGTCATCATAGAGGGAGAGTGTTCCCAAGCAACTGAAGCCCTTCTATGAGAGGGAAATGTAGGTTGCTTTGGCAGAGCCCCCCTATGGATGGGTTATGGGTTCCTAGTGATGCCATGCTTCATTTCCACCTAATTTACTGTGGTGGCAGGTTGAGTGGATAAGTGGAATGAAGCATTGGAAATGTAGCTAGATGGTAGGTGCATTTAAGGTGAATTCACTGGCTGAGAATGGTTACATAGTAGAAGGAGGTTGCTATGAATATGATCTACTCTGTTTGGCACTAGTGTCTGAGGAAACTTATGGCAGATATGTTGTTAGTGTTATCTGATGAAATAGTATAGCATGTATCTATTTTTCTTTGTATCTGATGTGGGTGTTGTCCATTATCAATTTATGTTATTTCCATGATGTAAAGTGTTTGGTATTAATATAATTCACCTTTGCACCCAAAAAAAATAATGAAAAAGCGATTTGTCCTAGACGTGAGAAATTGCTTTTGCGAAATTGATACGGGAAGGTATCATCCTTTTAGAAAATATTTTGAAAAGAAATTTTCTTTGAAAATGTATATGATGTATAAAAGAAAATAAGAAAGCTATAAGTGGAAAACTTATCTTGGGTTTTGAAAATTCCCGTATTGTTTGTGAGTTGTGCGTGAAATAGAGATCCTAGACTCAGAAAGAAGAAGGCTAGTGTTTACATACCTTGTAGAGTCAAATAAGTTACGACGTTTGTTCCATTAGACCAAGACCAAGACGAAGTAGGTTGAATTGTTCCCGCTTCAACGGTTTGGTGAGGACGTCGGCTATGTTGTCTTCGGATGCTACCTTCTCAATAGAGATGTTCCCCTTTTGAACATTGTCTCTTAAGAAGTGATGTTGAATCTCTATATGCTTAGTGCGAGAATGCAATACCGGATTCTTGCTTAAGTCGATGGCACCTTTGTTGTCACATAGGATGGCTATGTCGCTTAGATGAGTGTCGTAGTCGACTAACGCTTGTTTCATCCATAGTGCTTGTTGGCATGCTTTGCCGGCGGAGACATACTCGGCTTTGGTTGTTGATATTGCTAATGCCGTTTGTTTTTTAGAAAACCAAGATGTTAAACAACATCCCATGAAAGTACATACCCCACTTGTACTTTTTCTATCAACGTAATCACCGCATGGTCGAATCTGCATATACAATTGTTTCTACTCCCGTGCCCTTAGGATACCATAATCCTAATTGTGTTGTACCCTTAATGTATCTAAATATCATTTTTATGGCTTCTAGGTGTGATATTTTAGGGTTTTCTTGAAACCTAGCACATAAGCAAACACTAAACATGATATCCGGCCTACTTGCCGTGAGGTAGAGAAGACTACCTATCATGCCACGATATTTAGTATTATCTACGGATTCGCCGTCTTCATCTTTTGTGAGTTTGATGTCGGATGACATTGGTGTCCTAATTGGTTTTGACTCTTCTAGACCGAATTTCTTTAACATCTCCTTGATGTATTTAGATTGATTGAAGAAGATACCATCTTCTACTTGTTTTATTTGTAGACCAAGAAAGAAACTAAGTTCTCCCATCATACTCATCTCGAACTCGTCATGCATGATTTTAGAGAAATCATCACACATGTCTTGACAAGTGGATCGAATATAATATCATCTACATATATTTGTACTATGATTATATGTGACTCTCTTTTCTTAGTAAAAGTGTGTTGTCAACTAACCCCATGGTATAGTTGTGTTTAATTAAAATGACTTGAGTCTATCATACCAAGCTTTTGGAGCTTGTTTAAGACCGTAAAGGGCTTTCTTTAATTTATATACATGTTTGGGTTTTCAAAATCTATGAAGCTTGGGAGGTTGAGCTACGTATACTTCTTCATTAATGAAACCATTTAGAAAAGCGCTTTTGACATCCATTTGATAAAGCTTTAGATCATTAGCACAAGCATACGCAAGAAGTATTCTTATAGACTCTAATCTAGCCACGGGGGCATAGGTCTCATCAAAGTCTATTCCTTCTTGTTGGTTATACCCTTGAGCAACGAGTCTAGCCTTGTTCCTAGACACTACTCCGTTTGCATCTAATTTGTTTTTATAAACCCATTTGGTTCCTATTATGGTTTGATTACTAGGTGGAGGGACAAGCGTCTAGACATCATTAGACACGAATTGATTTAGTTCTTCTTGCATAGCCATTACCCAACTCTCATCTTTTATGGCTTCTTGTGTATTCCTAGGTTCTATGGTTGAACTTGAGACCTTAATGTTCGTTCGTTTAGCTTTCCTATGACTTTATCTACGGGGTGATCTTTGGATTCTTTAATGTTTATGATTTCATTATCCAAAGGTTCTTCTTCTTCATTTATCTTTTTCTTTATTACTATAGCATCACTTTCTATGATCTCGTCATCGACAAGAGGTGGAGAGGGTTTGGGTGGACTTTCATCAAATTTTATATTTAATGACTCTTCTACCTTCATTGTTTCTTTGTTTAATATGACGTAAGCTTTGCTATTTGGCGAATAACCTAGAAAGATACCTTCGGTTGATTTAGGATCAAATTTTGTAAGGTAATCTTTAGTGTTAAGAATAAAACATTTGCTTCCAAAGACTCTAAGGTGATTTAACGTAGGCTTTTTGCCTCGAAGTAACTCATATGGAGTTTTACCTAAGATTGGTCTTATTAATACTCGATTGAGTATGTATGTTGAAGTATCAACGGCATTACACCAAAACTTTTGAGGTATGGATTGTTCATTAAGCATTGTTCGACTCATTTCTTGTAGGGTTCTATTCTTTCTTTCTACTACCCCATTCGATTGTGGAGTGCGTGGAGCCGAGAAGTTGTGAGTAATACCATTAGCGTCACAAAAGGCTCCAAATTGCACTTCATTATCGAATTCCCTACCATGATCCGTCCTAATGGATACTATAGGACTTCCTATTTGTCTTTGGATCTTTTTGCTTAATATTTCAAAATAATTAAAGGTTTCCATTTTGTTCTTTAAAAATTTTGTCCATGTATACCTAGAATAGTCATCCACTATGACCAAAGTGTAGTAGTTGCCTCCATAACTTTGGATAGCGGATGGACCAAATAAATCCATATGTAGTAATTCTAGACACCTAGTTGTTGACACCATGTTTTTAGCTTTATAACTCGAATGAGCTTGTTTTCCTACATTACAAGCATCACAAAAGTGATGTTCATATTTTAACTTAGGTAGATCTCTTACTAGATCTTTGGATGATAGCGATTGAAGAAGTCGCATATTGGCATGACCCAATCTTGATGCCATAAGGTCGAAGTATCATCCATAGAGGTAAGACAAAGTTTGTCTTTAGGTTCATTACCAATTTTAATGACATAGACTCCATGTTTCCTAATTCCTCTTCCTATGGTTATGCCATCTTTTAGTATCTTACTATCGATTTCGTAAAAGTACATTGCACTTTTATCACATATTTGTCCTATACTTAAGAGATTAAAGTTTAGGTTTTCTACGTGACACACATCTTTAATGGTTAGAGATTTGTTAGAAATCGTACCTTTACCGATGATTCTACTTTTTCTATTTCTAAACACCACATTACCTCCATTTACGGATTCATATGTGGAGAATATATCCCTATTGCCGGTCATGTGCCTCGTGCACCCGCTATCCTTGACCCATTCATCGGGGTCTAGATCGACCTTTAAGCACACCTCGTCATTTGCCATGAGACAAATTTCTTCATCCTCCTCGTCGCTCATTCCCCACGTGCCGCTTACGAATGCCTTTTGATCATCCCATTTGGGACACTTACTAATAAAGTGGTTAGGATCACCACATTTAAAGCAAGTACGATCATCCTTTGGCTTCTCTTCCTCTTTGCCTTTCCGAAAGCCTTTCTTATCGTCATATGGTTGTTTGAGGTATCTTCCCTTTCTTCTAAAGAACTTTTTAAAGTCCCTTACCACCATAGCGTACTCCTCATCGTCACTATTTGAAGAGGAGTTCTCTTCATCGCTTGAAGCCTTTTTGGCTTTAAGGGCCAGAGATTGTGTTTCTCTTTTACCTTTGAGGCTTGAGTCTTTGGCAAGGACAAGCTCGTAGACTTTTAGGTTGCCTATGAGTTCATCGAGGGTGAGGATTGTCAAATCTTTTGACTCTTCGATCACCGTCACCTTGGATCTCCACTTGATGGAAGTGCCCTTAGATATCTCCTAACATGGTTACGGCTAGAAAAGATTCATCAAGTGCTTGTAACGATGTAATAATAGTATTAAAGTTAGCAAAGGAATGATCTATAGTTTCCTCATCCGATATTGAAAATTGTTCATATTGTTGAACAAATAAATCAATTCTATTATTCTTAACTTGTTGGTTGCCTTGATGAGTTACAACTAAAGAAGTCCAAATTTCTTTAGAGGTTTTAAGCATAGAATTTCTTTCGAATTCCTTTTTCGGTAAAGCATTATATAAAACCATTTTTGCTTCACTATTTTTAGAAAGATTTTTCTTCATTTCATCATTTAGTTTATCATGAGGTATGTTAACTAAATTCCCTTTATCGTCTTTTGAGGTAGCCTCAAAGTCGCCTTCAACAATAATGTACCAAAGATCAATATCTTTAGATTTCCCATATGTTTCGAATCTATTTTTCCAATATATAAAACCATTAGTTTCAAGTAGTGGTGGTCGTTGCATAGATTGCCATTCCTTATAATTTTCAGAACCCATAGTGATCGAAAAGTTTTTAAAATACAATTTTATTTTAAAACTTTTATAAACTTAGCTCTTGATGCCAATTGTGGAAAACTAGAAAGGGGGGGGGGTTGAATAGTTTTGCCGATTTTACGTTAGTTTCAAAAACTTTTAGATTCGTTAATATGTGAGATCTTGTGGATGTAGAGAAAGTATAGATCTAATGATAAAGCAAGTAAATAAAGTAAAGCGAAGGGAAAGAAAAGACACAACCGATGTATAGTGGTTCGGCTACAAGGACACCTTCCTTGCCCTACTCCACTCCCGAGTCACCTACTCGAGAGTTCAAGCACTATGTCAACAAACTCCTTCACTTGGCGGAGAAGCCTTCACAGCGTTGCTTACACTTTTTCGGTACAAAGCTAGATACCGAGTCCGTAACACGGTGGACTAAACCAACACGACTATTACACAACAAATATGTGAAATATCAAATACAAGATCTTCGCCATGTAAATCTTGCGGAGTGACAAATCAATCAAGGACCCCCTTGCTTGGATGACTTGTAGAATGCTCGTGATCTCGCCTTAGAAGGACCTATATGAGGATCACAATAGAAAGAAAGAAGAACAACTCTCTAGATCAAGTGATCTATATGTTAGAAGAGAATGAGAGTGTTTGAGAGATTTAGTAAGAAGAGGGGTGAGTTAGAATGAAGAAATGGCTCTCTATTTATATGCAAACTTCTTCACTGTTCCCCCGGATCCCACGGATCCTTTCCACTTGGGATCCGTCTAGTGTAATCCTAGGGATCCGTGGAACTCTCCTCTTTGCCCATGGTTTTTTGGTTATGGGTCATGGGTTATGGGTTGGTCCATGGGTTATCTTTAGATTCAATGTATCTAAGTATACATTGTATCAAGTCTTCTTGGGTATGGGTTAAGATCCATGGGTTATGGTCCATGGGTTATGATTTTACCCATCCTAATAAACTATTACAACAAATGCTTAATTACTACATTTTGTATTTAAATGGCTATATGTAAATGCTTTACAAAACTAACATGTATCATTAAAATTATACTTAAGATAACATTATATTTGTTATCAACAAAACACAAAGAGATCGCAAAATATTAATAAAGCGGTTTTACGGTTTATTTGTATTATGAACTTCATGTTTGTGACTTTACAAAGAGATCATAAACATGTATAATTAAAGTAATTATGAACACCTCCTCAGGTTTCAATTAATAATTTCAATTTAATATTTACTACATATATTTAAGTCATTCAACGAATAAATAAATACTTAAAATCAAAGTAGTATTAGATTACTTCATTTAATTATGTCATTCCATGAAATGTTCAACGTAAGAAACTATAAAATCATCCATGCTCGTTCTCACGACACGTGGATATTTTACCTTGGGCTACAATCTAGTTCACGTTCTCACGTAACATAAATTGTAACTACAAGTGCTTATTAAATATTGAATGACATAAATATTTAAAGTAGTCTTTGTTATCATCTTGACACATGTTCTTAATGGGGCAATCATACACATTTAAATGTATAATTCCTATTAGAACGTTACTCTCTTACCTTGCGGTCAAGAGAATCCATTTAAATCATATTTATATGTGTTGTACTTTGCACACAATAAAGATTTATCCCACTTGTGCATGGAACAACATCATGTAGCAGATAAACAACACGACAAACGTTTGTTTATTTGATTAATATGATTTGTGTCATAGATATAACAAGTAGATGTAGGACTATATTGTTTAGTTAGGAAACGCACATGACTATCCTTGAAAACATAAGTGTCTACAATTGGAAAGTAATTATCTTTGAAGATAATATGGGTTACTATACAGGAAACAAAGCTTGTAGCTCCCACTGAATTAGAAATCATTATAACAACTTCTTATTCAGTAATGCAACACAAATGCTCCCACTGAATTTGACAACATTGTAAGTGTTTCATAACCAGTGAAAACAACTTGCTTGCTTTTTACTTTCCTACACCTTTAAAGAACCATATGTAATCATTATTAAGGTACTAAAAAGTGTATTCTACTCTATGAATGATGGGTTATCCATCAATGTTATTAACTTGAAAAATTGGGTATGCAATTTCTTCCTTAATAGGCCTACCATCCCCATATTGGTATGTAGCACCTTTAAAGGCTAAAGCAAAACAACTAGATAAAATATGCTAGTTTGCCTTTTACCAATTTTCACAGTAATTAGTCTAGCTTCTAATTTAGTAACTCACATACATGTTTTCCAGTTAACCAACATTCATGTTTGTTACAAAAGGATTCATTCACCAAATGAGGGTAATGAAATCTTTATGGAAAATAAGATGTGCAATTCATTGCTATGAGTTACATTAGAATTTAGACAATTCAAATGTTCCTATTATTACCTTTCTCATTCATGAAAAGGAATATGATTGAGTCTCATTCTTCTCCCACGGAAAAGAGACTTTGTTTATCTTTTCGGTAAATTTATTCTCGATCAAACATTTGTTTGACAGCAGAATGGATCAATTTACTAATAAAAGACTAAACCACGTTTACGGTTAAATGTTGCATTAATACATTCAAAAGAATTACAAAATTCAATTTTAGTATTTTTGATAATTAACCTTTTCAAGAAAATTAAATACCCATGGTTCATAAACATATAACCATTTAATTTTCCTTTGAAAATTAGGATCCAATTGACATAGTTTCATCACATCGGTTGATCCGCTAGTAATGAAATCATTCAAAATGGTGCAGTCGAGCCTCAATTGCCAATTTTCAAATTGCAATTCCTAGATTTATGGGATTTACATTTAGCCAATTTCAATTGTCATGTAAACATGTTTTATCCCCATCTTATGCCTTGAGTTGCCAGTTCTCACTACAAAACTCAATTAAGTTGTCCAACTTAAGAAACTGCAAAATCATCCATGCCCGTTCTCACGACACGTGGATATTTTACCCTTTGATTACGATCTAAATCACGTTCTCATGCAAATAAAAGGTAATCTCAGGTTTTTCCATTTCATTGGATGGCCTACAACTTAAATTAAGGGTAATAATTTTGATGTCAAATCAAATATGTACAAAGATGTCATGCATTCATCTTCGTAGCATAAGGTTTTTATTAAAATAGTTATATCCTTGTTTTAATGTTTAATCTTTTCATCATCAAACTTTAATCGAGGTATTGGTTACACCAATTAAAGAATTACCTTTAATTACCACTATATCCTACTACTGCATGAGTCATAAGACCCAAGTTATTCGGATAATTAACACAAAAGTGGCGCGTAGAATTTAAAGTAATTCACCCTTAAGATTTCATGCACACATATAGGAATACTTGGTAGCTCCATTAAGACGCACAAACGAGCGGAGAATCAGGTCAGCGCGAAGCATATTAAAAACCCTCTTCTTTAAGGTCACAATTTAATGCGTATCATCGTTGTACCCATCACACAGTTTGTCATTAATGGGTGAGCCGTTCTAACTATTTTGTGCAAAAAATCAATCAATTAAACGATTATGATTACTATGCTTAACAATACATGTTTCACCATTGTTTAGGTCAGTTTATTTTTTTATAAAATACCCTTGTTACACATAACAAACAAGCAAGTATTTAAAAATAAACAAATAAACAATGAATGCATAACATAATAATAAGTCATGCATATCAAAAAGCCACATGCAAACCTTTTGATAAATCCTATTAATAATCAATTCTAGATCTGTCAATATGTATATATTTAATTAAGACTTTCACCCGTTTTCAGCTATGTACAAGGTGAGCCACATGCATCGATTCATCGATTGCGTAAGTCAAAATTAAAACATATACCACATAGCACATAATTAAATAAATAATAATGATTGAGGTATTTCCCAATTTTAGATCTATCAAAATTTTAGTATATATCACTTAACCAAGTAAATCATACAATAAAAGCAGATCCATGACAAAACATGCATGTATTTATCATGGATATAAATCACACTTAACAATTAATGCAATTAAACAGAGTTACGCAATTTAATACACATAAAATTGCATGCAACCTAGGGTTTCTAATCCAATTAAAACAGAAGTTTACAAAACCCTAATTAGGGCACCAAAATAACGCCCCCCCCCCTAAAAACTTAGGGTTTATGTTTTGCAAACCCTAGATCTACACATACAATTAATAACACAATCATGTTTATTTGTTTTATGTGTTTCAGTAATTAATTACTTGTTATACAAGGCTCGTGATGCCACTGTTGAGTTTAAGATATATGAAAACAAATAGAATCATATAGACACCACAGAGTACACAACGGAAGACTTAGAATCATAACAATAATTAATTAACTGAAAGATCACTACAAGAAATCAGGCAAATAGCCACAAACAGAATTTGTGGGTAAAAGCCATATTTTCGTGGGTAACCGGGTAGTACCCACGGATTACCCACAACTCTCTATAGATGGGTAAAACCTCCGAGGCTAATTGTTTGCCCACGACATTTTCATACTGTGGGTAAGTTTACCTACGTCATTCTTGGTGGGTGATTGTTTTGCATTTATGGGTAAATTGTTTGTGGGATTTTCTATCTCACCACGAAACACCCATAGATATACTCGTGGGTATTGTGTGGGTAACATTTCCCATCTATTCGTGTGTAAAAGTCAACTCCCCTATCACAATCCTTGAATAGAATTAACCACGTATATAGTCGTGTGTATACAGCGTGGGAAATTTTGCACATGATAATCCGTGGGAAAAACTACCCACGTATATGACCGTGTGTAAATGTCATGGGCAAATATGACATCTTTGCCATGAATATTTTGTGGATATATTCGTAGCTAACTTACCCACTACTGCTTGTGAGTAAATCGTGGCTAAATATTTACATCATATTATGAATAATGCATGGGTAACTATATGGGTAAATTATGATTTTATATTAATATTTAAAATGTGACAAATCTGTAGCATCTAATATAAAAACCACACATTTGACACAAATATTCTTGAAATATAAAGCACACGATAATAAATAGATCATTCTTACATAAATATTAAGTCTTCTAATAGCACAAACCATCATCATAAAGATGTCTCAAAACAATTAATATAAAGATAAATATGACTTATCAACTCACAATCATGCGGCTATCATGGTCATCATCTTCCTCACTTCCATCTGCTCGGGAGTGACTAGTAGTGGGACCTTGATGAGCATCTCCTCCATCAGAATCACAATCTGGAAGGGTTATATTGAAATGATTGCACACAATCTCAAGAGTTTTATTTAATACGTTGATCTTTCTGTCCATTTTCTTAGACTTTTTCTCCCACCCGTTGTTTACCTTGATAACTGTAGTTTTATTTCCATAATCTGTAATATAATCCACTATTTTTGACCCAGCACCATACAGGTTTCTTTTCTTTGCACCACTTGCTGCTGCAATGTAAAGTGTTGTTCGTCTACCTGACTTTCTACAGAAGTTGTATTTTCCTCCCTTTCTTGCCTTAGACGCAACACACTCTCCTATAAGCGTGTACATTTTATCATGAGTAATCATAGAACTAAGAACTCTATTGTTTAATAAGGAACTCATAACTCACATTAATTGTTTTTGACTTCTCATTAATAAATGTTTTCTTGTCATGGCCACTGGTATGAGTATGCAAAAAAAGCTCAAATTATGTAGATGGACACCTGTATATAGATTCCTACATCACATATGCATAAAAAAAGAGATTAATAAAAAATTTGGATAAATATGACGATCATATTAATGAAGTATTATATGCAGCCTATATACAAGATATAAGGTTTATTGTTTGGACATAGAATCGCTGCACCAATGTGACTTCACTACACTATAAAGTGATCACAAATTCCCCAGTTGAGGAGAAACCATAATGCCACAAAATGGTGGTGCAGAAAGTAGAAACTGCAGACAAACTGCTGACCCAACTGGGCAGACAACCTCAAATATGCAGGCCCTTAAACAGCAGAAAGTACATAAGCATATGCCAAACACCCTTATTCAGCAAAAAGTCAGAACCATATACCAAACACCCTTATTCAGCAGAAAGTGCATACCCAAGTTTTAACCAGCAAGAAGGTTAGTCTTTGAAAGCCATCCTTTAAAAGGGCTAATGGCAGCTACTTATTTTATATTTATAAGTTTCAACCCAAAAGGTTTATTGCAATCACTTTAATTAGAATCTTATTAATTTTCATTGCCTGCAAATCTCGAGTAATCTTGTTATAGTTATTCATAAACATGTTCAACCTGTTCGCAAAATCATTTCACCCCCGACCCACACTCATAGTCCAAGGTTCACTTTTTACTTTGGATTAAATGCAAACTGGGTAAAAAGCATTAAAAGACCTGATAAAAAGGAGTGATTAATTCCTGAATGATCCTCTATCTGCAAAAAACTTTTTTTCTTTTTTTTAATTTTCCACTTAAAATACATGCTCACAATCTCGGTTGTATCTTGGATGCATTTTGCCTTCTACCTAAAAGTAAGTTTTAATTACTGAAACAGAGATTATTGTTTAGGAACATAGAAAAGGTGTTTCACACATGCATATGCCCATAACACTATGCGTTAGTATTCTACTACGACCCTCAACATTCCTAATATAACTAACAATCTACTCATCAAACTGACCTGCTATGGAACAGTTTAAGTAATATGTAGCTACACATACATGTAACTCGAAAAATATATATGCTACTGGCGTATCTAGAGCAGATTCTCAAGGACTCCAATTATAGTTAATATACTTACAAGATTTTTTTCATGCTCACAAAATGAGATTGACCCTCCGGTATGAGTTGAAGAACCTTCGCCCCTTAGACGATTTTGTGTATTTTTTTTCTTGGATCTCCTTATACTTTGATGTTCCCCAATAAGATGTGAAATTCGTCCATGCGTTGTCACTCATGAATACATGTTTCACCATTTAACTTCTTATGTCTCTGAAGAAATCAGCATAGCGTCCAGAAGCTTTTGCATCCCAAGCTACCCTCACGCTTGTCTCGGCTTCTGGATCCCATAAAAAATGTTTCTTTTATAAATTCAAATAATTAGTATTTATAAAAATAAATATAAATCTTAATAACAATTAACATCTAATCAATACCTTAAATTCTTCAAAATAATTGTCTTTTGTAGGTTGAGACACCTTTGTCCAAGTGTACCCGGTATCATCAATTCTTTCTTTAAATATCTTTGTAATCTCTCGCGAACACGCACTTGATTTTTTAAATCTGTTACAGTGATGAAAAATAGAATGAAATAACATAATACAAAATTTGTGATGCTCAAATTATATATTTACAGTACTTACAATCCATTCACAACTTGCACTTGTTTTCTTCCATTTGATGGATTATCTAAGTTCTCAGTGATGTTTTCAGGCGTCGTTTGATCGGTATCGTCATTTATAGTTGAATTATTAGGGATATCATTTTATTGTCCTTCACTGGCATGAGGCATACTCTCTCCTGCTCCAAGCCTTTGCCTTGTTGAATTATTAGAGATATCATTTGATCGTCCTTCACTAGCATGAGGCCTACTCTCCCCTGCTCCAAGACTTTGCCTCGTTGAATTATTAGGGATATCATTTGATTGTCCTTCACTGGCATGAGTCCTACTCTCTCCTGATCGAAGTATTTTCTTTCATCTAGCAATGTCTACAAGGAGAAAGTTTTCAAATATAAAGGAATGTGAGAAATTTCTGAGATAATGATATCCAAAAATTAGACTTTAAAACGGACTTAAAAAACAAGATATAAGTACTTTAAAGAAAGATATATGTACTTTTAAACATGAGTAACTAACACAATATATACGTTCCTATTAACTTAGCATATGTAAATCCTAACACAACATCAGTAACTCATCGCAAGTAAATTCTAAATGATATCATGTGTTCCTATTAGCTTATGACAATTATATCCAACATTATACTTTAAAAAAGATTTGTCACTAGATATATGTACTTTAAATGATCATCAACGTAACACATACCAGTTTTAAAACATGTATATGTTAGGGATGAGTAATAGCATCAGAAAAATGGGAATATGCCGGAACCGAAATAGTACCTGCTCATGATACCTGGTATGGCACCAAGACAATCAAACATGCTAAAATTATGCTAATTATCTGGTTATTTGATTACTTGAACGTAAGGTTGTATATAATTAGTTCATACTGTTTGGGTAAACAAATTATGCTAATTAAGTAACTAAATGATAAATTTCATATCAGTTTGTCACAAAACTGGAAATCCATTAGTAAAAATAATTACTTATTCACCCTTCTTTCAGCAGACTTTTGAAAACTTATACTCCATTTTCAAAGATATGTCTTATTTTTCACCAAGTCTTTGTTAATAATTGCGTCTACTAGTTCACCAGATAACAAAAATCGTTAATCACCTATGTAACTAGTAAGCTGACTATTACAACTACATCAGAAAAAGCATGTCCTGTTGATTATCTACTTCTGATTTTAATCTATTTTTCTATAATTTTCCCAATTCCAGTGATATTAGAGTTTATAAATAAAAATGGGCTCACAATTGAAATTAATGATAACTACAATCGAATATGTGGTTCATTTACCTACACAATTACAATTATCAATACTAATTCAAAGAACCCTAGGTTTTTTACATAAAAGTGTAAAGTAAAAATAAACATAATCAACTCTAATTATTCAATAAAACTCAATGAATCAGGCACCCTACCTTTAAAGTAAAAGGTATATTAAAACTAATTACCACAAATTATGATCTAAAATAGTGAATGGTAAATGAACATACCTTCTCCTAGTGCTTCTTGAACGTGTATTGTATCCCATAAACCGAAAAATAAACCTTATGTGGAAGGAGTGAGTACTGCTCCACGATCCCACATATCTAGGGGCGCCAAATAATTTCGTAGAATGGCGCCAATATCTTCACAAAAGTCAGTAACCGTATGTTCTTGTAGTGTGGAATGTTAAAAATTAGATGAATGACTAAACCTATATATAGTTTTATTATTCACTATATTCATTAGTATTTTATTATAAAAATATATTTGGATGTTAAGTAAAGTGTATATTATCATTATTATTTAGGGGTGTCAAAAATGCATAATTAACCCAAAACCCGATTAAATCAGGTTAAGTTACTCGGGTCTATAATTTTATTTGGGTCAACTTAGTTAACTTAGTTTTAAATAGGGTCGGGTTCGAGTATATTTTTCTAGCCTCTACCCAAATAGACCCTACCCGAATTGATTTGAACTCGAGCAACCTAACTCGAGTAATACTTTTACATTGTAAACATATTGAAGTAAGCAATTTTTTTAATCATTTTACTTTTATTCGGGTTGACCCAGTCCGATTTTACCCGACCCAAATTGACTCAAACCAATTAACCCGGTTTCTAATTAGGGTTGGATTCGGGTATGTTTTATTAGCCTCAACCCAAATTGACCCGACATGAATTGACCCGAACCCGATCGGGTCAACCCGAGTAACACCCCTAATTATTATTACTATTATTGTTATTTACCTCTTCATTAGTATTTTGTTATTATGAATTAAAATTAGTCACAATAATCAGATTATCGGGTCTATAGGATGTTAAAAGAAAATAAATTAACTCACAATCGGACATATATTAAGCGGATTTATCGGGTTTGAGTCAATCAGGTTATTAGAGTACTTACTAAGATACAAACAACAATTGTGTATAGATCTTTCTTCTTTCGCATTGGGGTTGTCTCGTTAGGTTTTTATACGTTTACCAAGTTTTTTCACATTTTGTACAACATAACCAAATCCAAAACGGTATGTCTTAAATAGCTTAACTTCAAGTTTCGTGTAAGCATCGACATTATAATAATCGATACAAGTAACGTTGTAAATGAAAGAAGTTATTTGTAAGATAACTGAACACAGCATGTGAAAAAGTCAACTTAAGCTCCACTTGAGCTCAACCCGAGCTTGACTTTTAACTCAAATCTAATTAACTAATTTTCTAGCTCAAGATTTGTTATCTTTAAAATTTTCTATCACTTTTGCATCCGCAACCGACCCTACAAGGAAACTTAATCATTTGGTTAGGTTTAGGATCAAACCTGAGTTGCATATCGATTTTCATTTTGCCATTGCACTTTGCAAGTTGAACATTTTTATCATTTGGCTAGTTTGCAACAAATATGATGCTGCAAATTTGTATCTTTTTATTGTTTTATCATTTTAACTTTCATGCTTAAATAG